>JAOANR010000007.1:14053683-14435633 GCA_030278955.1 Hygrophila difformis
GGTACTATATTGGACAACCACTCCGCATATCGGCATGGCCTGATGAATTTGGCGTCCAATAATTTTTTAATTTCTTCCGCAATTTTTGGTAATAATTCTGGGTTAAAACGCCTTGGAGCCTGTTTCACAGGCCTATAGTTAGGCTTAATTGGCAACCGATGCTCAATCAATTTTCTATCTAACCCTGGCATATCAGAATATTCCCAAGCAAGGCAATCCTGATGCTTTGCCACTAGTTTGGCTAACTCATTCTGTTGGTCGGTTGGCAATAGTCCACTAACCATTATTGGTCTATGTGTCTTAGAATCACCAATATTAAACTCGACCAATGGATCTTGAGCATAAACAGTTGGCTCATGCTTTTCTAATAATTCAGGCCATTCATAAGGATGTTTCTTTACTTCATTTTCTACTTGGCCTACATCAGAATGAACCATAGACAAAGAATTTAGAGAACAACTTTCATTACTCGAACTTGACATTTATTACATATTTCATCAGAAATTAATATTTCTGGCTATCTGAGCCAAGTTTTAAAACAGAAACATCTAATAAAAAACGTAACCCCTCCTAGTGAGCCTGCAATTAGGCATGGGGTATGCACCAACTATCCCGCTCATGCTAAGTGGTGGCACTAAAGTTTCATAGAACATAGTGTCACTAGCACTGGCCCCGACAAACCCCTGGAATGGGTTTTGATGGGCCTCCACATAGATCACCTTATCACCATCCCAAAAAGCTAGCTTTTGATGTAGAGTCGATGGGACGCACTTGGCTGAATGGATCCAATCTCGTCCAAGAAGAGCAGAGTAAGTAGTAGCTGCATCCACTACGAACAAGACAGTGGACACCACTTTAGGGCCTACTCCGATTTGAACGGTCAACATACCCAAAGGTTTAGTGGCATGACCAGTGAAACCCGCCAACTCCAGATCTGCCTCAGCAAGGTCATCAACTGTCTTTCCTATCTTCTTGAGAGTGGTAAGTGGGATCACATTGTATACTGCTCCGTTGTCGATGAAAACTCGGTTGAACCTTTTCCCGTTGATGTGAGCTTGGACATACAATGGTTTGAGATGACGTGGGACATCTACAGATAGGGGTTCAAACACCACTGGTGGGATAATTCCATGATTTACATTGGGCACCTCTTCCTCATAGGCTGCGTGTACATATGCCCATGCTGGTTCTTCAATCGACTGGACACCGGCCACATGATGCTTGGATCCAGATGCCTCTCCCAGCGCCAACACATTTGTCATGTTAATAGACATAGCCATACTATCAGTTGTCCCTTCGGGCACGTTATTATCATTCGCAGATGACTCAATCGACTGATCGGCCTCAGTACTTTTCATCTTCTTTGGCGACTCTTGCTCATCGATTGGCATTTTTGAGCTACCATTTTTGTCTCCATTGACCATGAGTGCCTCAAGCTCTTCGGTGGTGAAATCTCCAAACTGAGTTGGGGCAAGGTCATTGTCAAACTCATAAGCGACCTTATTAACCCTTTGGCAGTAGGCACACTTAAGACCTTCATCCACCCACTTTCCTTCTTTAAGTTCATCAACTGTCACATTAGAAAGGGAGTTTTGGGATGTCTCAGTCTGCCCAGGGGTAACCACCTTGGTGTCCTCAACAGGGCGTGACGGCCCATCACTGTTGGTACCTGTCTCCATTTCATTACTTTCCTTTCGACAAGGGCCTCCTATATCCCACATTGACAATGGAGTTTTTGTGGGTAGGATGGGTTCACTTCTCTTTGATTTTCCCGTTGGGCAAAAGCATATTGCCTTTTAGCCCTGCGTATCTGTGTTCGGGTCATACCTGGGAAACGGGGATCCACATCCACAGGCGGTGGTGGAGCATTCCGTACCCACTGCATCGGGTTGACCTGAGCCATTGGTAGGTGTCGAGTAGGCCTTCGCCAAATCATGGCTCCATTTCTTACTTGAACCTCATAGGTTCCATCTGGATATGTCCAAGCCTGGGCTACTTGACCAGTATGTTGATGAAGAACCTGGGAAGCCGATGGTCGGCCTTGATACCCCCTATTCCTTCCACCATGGTAACCACCCCTATTCCTTGCTAAAGGTTGTCCACGATCTGGATACCTTGTCAACCGAGGTGGTGGGCTAGAGTCCTGCCTCCTACCCTCCTCTTGACGAGCCCTTTGATGATAGGCCGTGGGTGGTAGCGGATTCCTAGCGTAGGTTGAGGGTTGTCTCCTCTTGTCACCCTAGTGTGGGTAATCTATGCCTTTTCCTTTTGAATCCCTTTCAGGTGAACGATCTGCACTCCTTTTTTGTGGCTCCCTTTCCATCGACCCCGTCTGCCTTGAAGGGCCTGCCTGCATGGTAGCCATCGTGACCGGTGGAAACGGTTCTTCGTCTACTCCCATCTGGAAAAACTTCAAGCGGCCAGTGCGTAAGGCCTTGTTGATTTCCAGCTTAAAATGATGGCATTGGGCCGTAGTGTGTGTGAAAGAGTGATGCATTTTGCAATAACTTCTTCCCTTGATTTCTTCCACAGTGGCCAAACGCTGGCCTCTAGGGAGCCGCAGTTGTCCTTCTTTGAGGAGGACATCAAAAATCTCATCGGCCTTGCTCACATCAAACATTGGCTCCTCACTGGTGCCATTTTTCTGGGGCGGTTTTGCCTCTGAGATAGCTTTGGCAGCATTGGGTTGTAGTTTAGGGCAAGGGAAGGGCTTCCCTTTCACTAGTTCTGCCACCGCTTGCTCAGCTACCTCTACACCGGCGATCTCTACACCAGACATTTCGCCATCAATTTCCATATCTGAGTATTCAAGTACTTCAATATTCGAAATGGGTCGGTTATATTTTCTAGGGTGATTGGCAGACTCCTCGTCCTTAAATAATGTTTCCAGGCGAACCGCCTTTGAGGCTAGTGATGAAAGATCTGGGATGTCGTGGGCAGTTAACTGCTTTCTATAAGTGGGTGCCATATTCCTGACCACGATCTTGGTCATTTCAGAATCATCTAATGCGGTTGAGCAACGTGACTTCAACCGTCTCACCCTTTCTATGAAAGCTATGACGGTTTCCTTGGGCAATTGTTTGGCATCTACTATGTCAGTAACTGACACTGTTGGTACTGGATTGAAGAAACGAGTGTGGAACGCCCCCTCCATATCTTCCCACGTTCTGAAGTGGCCATGAGGTAAGTTGGCGAACCACGAAAATGCGGTCTTAGTTAGTGATAAGGAGAATAACTGCATTTTGTAGTAGGGGTTTCTTGCATTTTCTCCTAACTGGGCTGTGAACCGCCCTATGTGTTCAATAGTAGACGAGTCATCTTCACCTGAGAAGGTGGTAAAGTCAGGTACCCTGAAACCCCTAGGAAGGGGATGATCACGGGTAATGGCCTCGGGGTATGGCTTCTGATAAGCCATCCGACCAGTTGGCCTCACGTTGAGACCAAATTGATCTCGTAACATATCTGCTAAAATACCAGGATCAATGGGAGGGCCTTGTGGAAGGGCTGGTATATTAGGATTGGGATTATAGCCATCGACAGGCATCCCTAGGTTTTGAGGGGTATGTACCATGGGAGGTGCGTAATGATTATTGGGACCTGACGGATTGGCCATAGGTGGCCTCCATGGTTCCTGATTTCCACCTAGCTCTTCCATTGGTCTGATTGGAGATGTATCCGCTAGATAATTCTCCACACTGGTAGGGACAAAAGCATGTTGTCCTCCCAATGGGATATTGTTAGGATACGTCGCTGCCGGCCGCTTGCCCCTGTTGTTACTGGCTTCCGGCCTATCATAGTTCTGTGATTGCACCTCTCCCATGCCAAAAGTTGGCAAAACTGGGAGTGGAGTGAGCATCTGGCCTTGCCCTAAGGGTAGGCCATTTGTTGTTCTGGGTGGGAAGTTGCCCATGTTGGCCGCAGACGGCCCTTGAGCAAAAAGTCCCTGGGGTGAGGCTTGGGCAGATAACTCATTCCGCATAGCCACCAAACGGTTGTCCAATAATTCTGTAAATTGATTCATCAGATTTGGTATTAAGTCCATTGGTACAACATTGACACTGGCAGTATTATGCCCTGTCGTGGGCGGCACAGGTGGTGGCGGGATTCCGCCAGTAGTAGTGCTAGTGGATGTTCTTGGCGTGGACATATTTATCCGGGATATCACTCGTGATCTTAACACTAAGCTATCCAAACTTTCCAAATTTGTTAATTGATCTATGGTAGACGTTTCAATCGTCTCCCACTGTGGTCACCAAAATTGTTATCGCTTAAATTCGGATAACAACAAATAGTAAGGCTTTTACAGGCTAAGACGACAGAATTTGAATAAAACTCTTTCGTTGGATTGCGCCTTCAAAAAAGTTTAAGAGAAAACAATGAACAGGAACTGCCCACTGTCGATTACAAGAACTATTTTCTAACAACTAAGATCTACCAACTATGAACTACGCTACTGCTAAAACTAAGATAAAATAAAGAGCAGCTTTTGCTGTGTTGTTGATTGTCCCCCTTGCTTCTGCTCCCTTGCTCGGTATTTATAAGTGGTGATGTAACTGCTTCAGGAGAACCGCTCACCCCATGACTTAGGCCCTTAGCAACCGCCTTGTAGCTATTGGTGTCGACAATTGATCCATCACCTGCTCATGGTCCACCATCCTCCCTCTAAGTGTACTAGGCCCTCCAGTAACTAGTTGGTCGACCACTTTCCATTTTGCTACTGATCCATCCCTTGGCACAGCTCTTGGTCCACCATCCCCATCCTCAGGTACTAGGTCGATCACGTCATTGTCTCCTTTGTTCCTTAGATTGGTATAGCTCATATGCCATCTTTGCTCCGGGCCAACCTTAAACTTTTATTTTATTTTTATATTTTTATTTTTCGCCACTTAATTTAATTAATTTTTTGGTGATAACAGTGAAATACATTAATGTTATGGATAAAGTATCTTATTATAATTCTACTCGAGTGTAGGGGTGGCAAAACACGGTATACCGAAATACCGATACCGATACCGTACCGTACCGAAATTTTCGGTATGGGTAAAAACCATACCGATACCGATACCGAAAATTTCGGTATTCGGTATACCGAAAATTTCGGTATCCTTTAATGCATACCGTTACCAAACCGAAAATTATACCGTACCGAATTTTCGGTTTTTACCGAAAAATACCGAAAATTTTACATACCGAAAATCATTTCATACCGTTATAAATCGGTATACCGAACCATACCGATTTTTTTTTAAAAAAAAAGAAGCAATACCTTGAGTATACCGAAAAAACTAGATAAACTTGACCTTCTAAGTTCCAAATGTCTTAACACAACAACAAACATTAATACACAAACATTGAAAATAAAACTTCAATTTGCATCTTTGGTCTCCACCCTCTTGAGCCTTAAAAACCTGTTCAATTGCGAACACAAAATCAATCCAACGATCCTAGTAAATAAGAGTTTCAGAATAATCCATAATGTTAAAAGAGACGGGACACCAAAAAATATTGGAAAGAAATGTGATATACATTCCCAAAACATATAGAAAGCTCAACAGAAAACAATAATGACATTAACAGGCACACAGAAAACAATAATGACATTAGCAGAAATGATTAATCAAACAAAAGATGAAGTAAGCCAATAGATTGTAACATTCTGATTGTTCCGTCAATTAGAAAAATTTAAAAACATTTCAGTGAATTCATATATTCATTTGTACAAAGGTTATCTTTAAGAATATAGTTGCCACCCGGTTCAATATTTCAATCCTTAAAAATCCATTCTGCCAGCAGTGATTTAGTTTTTCACTAAAGGATAAGTCCCGCCAAAGTGATATAATGAAATTGTAGCAATGTGGCATTAACAGACATACAAACACACAAACTAATGAAAATAAAACAGTGATACACCCATTCATGAAATTGAGAACTCACTGTTGGTCGAAATCCTTTTCCTTCAACCCCCATCTTGAAAAATACTCCGCAGCAGAGGCAAGCTTGGGAACCTACAAGATTAAAGAACAATTCATAAGAATTTCCTTGAGGGAAGGGGTAGATGAAGGAAAATCCAATTAAAATACCTCTGCAACTACCATGGACCTCAAGCGATTTGCAAGTGTTGATAATTCATCAGAAACAAGAGAAAACGGGTCAAGTTGCTCCTGTCAGTGAACCAAAAAACAAAGAGATTAAGAACAAACTCTAAACACAGCATATCCATACAATCCATAAAAAAATATCAACATGATGAAGAAAAAATTTCAATCCGTTCGTACTCACATATCTACTTTACAGTGAAAGCACATATTGAAAACACTTAAGACATTATAATTGCAGCGCTACTCTGGATGTGCCCCTGTTGTCAAACACTACTAACAGCATTTGAAATCCAAGAGTAAATAACTCTGCAACCCAAAGCCTACTAATCACTAGCAAAAGAGTAAATACACCACAATGAGTCAAGCGCTAATTTTCAGCAGGTAAACAAGTAAACTTATGCAATCAACCAAAAAGGAGCGCACAGTAATGACAAAATGCACGGCAATGAAGTATTAACGATGCTGAGGCACTCTGGCAATTTAATTAACGAAACCACTAACTTACCATAACTAAATCTGTAAAAGTAAAATTTTAGAACATTAATACCTTGCTGTCAAAGTTGAATGGGAGACTGGGTGACGAACGCAAACCACACGAGACGAACGCAAGGAGGGCAAAACTAGGGCATGAACCCACAAGCACAGCGGGTAGAATGGAGAACGTAGGGAGACGAACGCAGGGAGACAAACGCAGGGAGACGAACGCACAAGCACAGCGGCTGAGCGGCCTATAGATTTAGAAGAACGGAGAATGAAGTTATGGAAGAGGCTAGGGCAAGAACGAATTTGGGGCTGCACTGTGTGAAGAGGAGTGAAAAGTGTTGTCGAAGACGACTACGAATTGAGACTTGAGTGTTGGTTTGGACTGTTGGAGACTGGGCTTGGGAGACTGGGCTTGTGGGCTTTAAAAGTTAGCTTTAGGAGATGGGATGAAGAATACTAAAAATTTAAAACATATTAAAATAGATATTTCGGTATAACGGTATACCGAAATACCGAAAATCCCTCAAGTTCCATACCGTTACCGTACCGATTTTTTCGGCATACCTAAATTTCGGTATACCTAAATTTCGGTATACCTAAATTTCGATATTTTTCGGTAATGTTCGATACGGTAAGCTCGGCATACCGAGTTTTCGGTAATTTTTTCCACCCCTACTCGAGTGGGTGGATACCGCTCATATATCATATCATATGTGAAATTTATATATAGTCAAAAGTCACATTAGCTTTTCAGTAGGAAAAGCCAGCAGCGCACTTTACCATTAAATTATTTAAATACAAAATTGCCCTTTTATTACTTCAGGGAAATACTAGTACAAATTAAAGTAATTTTAGGTCATCTCCAGGCCAGGTGCTTAGGGGAGCACCATGAGCCCGCTCAGGGCCCCATATTTTGTGGGGCCCCTTTGAAAAAAAATTAATTTAAAATTATTTATTTAAAAAAATATAAATGTATATTTATAATGAAGAATATAAGTATATACTTGTTCCGTCTCGTGAAATGTGGCTACTTTCTTTTGGGCACGGTAATTTAGGTAGAGAGTTTAGTAGTTAAAGTGGTGTAAGCATTTTGTGTTTAAGATTCTACTGAATTTTGATACGGTCTATTGTTTAACTTTGACTTAATATTATGTAATGATACAATTAAAGAAAAATATTCAAGTTTGATCTTGTTAGAATCGTCTAATCGTGTAGTTTCATAATATATATTTTATACAATTTTTATTTGTACCAATTTTAAAATATTAAGAATTAAAGAAATGCTAGGGACTTTGGGTAAAAACGTAAAAGTGAATTAGAATTTGTGCAGAATAGTAAAAGTGAACAATTTTAATATAATTTGACAACAATTAAAATTCTAATCAAAATTATATTATTTTATTTTATCTAAAAATGGAAATGGACAAAATTTCGTGGAACACCCCAAAAAAGAATAGTGGCCAAATTTCGTGGGACGGAAGTACTGTATTTGTTAAAATTTAACTACTAATTAATTTTTTATTATCATTTAATTTTGGGCTTATGTGCACACCCGATCCTCGGGATTATTTTTAGGTTCAATGATGTCTGAGAATATTCTGGTATTCACCTAATTTTTTTTTTGACAAAGTTCAATAGTGTGTTCTGCACGCGTAACTATAACTGTGAGATGGAGCTGTAGATTTTGATAGGGGCTGAAGTTTTTAATTAATTAAAACAGTTAAAAAATTAATTAAATTGGCAAATAGTTTTAGAAACTGCTAAGGGCAGCTTTTGTTTGCAGAACTTGCACCTACAACCTTTAAAAACTAGTGTAAAGAACGAAACTATTATTTTGATATAAAATTTAAAGCTTCCCGAAGCTTCTGAAAGCTTTTAAAAAATGTGCACGTAGAACAAACCCGTAGTAATAAAATACTAGTATAATTTATTTTATAAGGCCCATTTTTTATTTTCGCTCAGGGCCTCTAAAATGTCGGGGACGGCCCTGGTCATCTCCAACAATAACTCTATTTTAGAGTCAACTCTACCTCTATTTTCCAGTTAAATTTACAGTTTTATATAATTTATCTCCAACAATCAACTCTAATTTTTCCTCTATTTAAGAATATTCCACTTTGATTTCTTATACTATTCATTTAATTTTTAATTTATCAAATTATTGTAATATTATATTTTTTATATATATTATATTCATATTTACTAATTAAAATGTTATTAAAATACATAATTTTTTATTGATAATTTTTAGTATCTGAATATAGAAATTAACTTTTTGTTGTTAGCAAAAATTAATTTATGGAGTATATAATTATAACTGAAAAAATAATAATAATAAAAATAATAATAATAATAATAATAAAACAAAAAATGAAGAATATAATTAACAAAAGAAGAAAAGAATAAAATAAATTAAAAGTAAATAAAGAGATTCAGCGTTAGGATTAGGAATACAAATAAGTATATATAAATTAGTTATTTTTTAATTATAAAAGTAAAAATTAATATAAAAGAAATTATTTTTAAAAAAAAAACTAAAAGACAAAAAAGAAAGCAGAAAAACAAATACCGGGGAGCAACAGTACACCGCTAGAATTGACGTTTCACTGTTCATTCCACCAAAATTCACCGTTCCGTTTGACGTTTCGCGGTGGCCATTGGAGGAGATTTCAACATTATTTTACAGTTTCCTCTAATTTAGAGGAGGTCGTTGGAGTTGCTCTTATATCTGCACATATTTTAATATATTTATTATTTTAATTATTACTCCCTATATTCCATTTAATTTGTCTGGTTTGATTTTGCACATAATTCGATGTACTTTTTTAATCATTAATATCTCAAAATATGTACAACAAAAAATTATGTAAAATATATATTTTAAAACTACATGATTAGACGATTCTAACATGACCCAACTCGACTATTTTTTCAAATATATACTTACAATAAAATCGAGTCAAAGTTGAACAATAAACAGTGTCAAAAAGTAAAATAGAACGCGTTAGCTGGGACGGAGGGAGTAATATCTTTAAATGGATGTAAATAAAAATTATATAAATTATAGTAGTACATTTTAAAATTATATGACTAGACTAAATCTCATAAGCTTTTTATTTGACTATTTTTATATAATTATATATTCACCATATAGGAGTATCAAAATAGATTAATAACCAACAGCTGTTGATTTGAGTGGATGGGGGCTCTAGTACCTTAACCAAGGTCTCGGGTTCGAGCATTGTGTATGCAAAAAATTGTTTTGGGAGAGACGTCCTTAATTGACCTTGCAGATCGCCCAATGTACCATGGTATTTACCTAAAAATATATTAATAAATAAGTACTACTATTATTTATAGGCATACGACATCATAAAAGGATGACGTTAGCTTTTTTATTATAAGGAGGAAAAAAACGAAATGGGTAGCCACTTTGTATAAATTTTACTATAGTAGTATTATATAATTTGAGCCATATTGGAAATAATTATTATCTCCTATATTTCTTTATCCTTTGATGTATTTTGGGATAAGATCGTATGCCTTAATTTTATCTTATTTTTTCGCATTAATATAATACTGATATATACAATCGTATTACACCTTAATTATCTAAATGTGCAAATTGCATGCTGCCCATTTCACTATTTATCACTACTAGAATTTTGACCCGCGCTTCGCGGACGATGTTTTTCTTTTCTTTTTTCAAATAAAATCAAGTATTTGTGGTCTTATTATTATTTGTGCATAAAGTTTGCTTATTTTAAATTCATAACATAGGCGTAGGAAACTATAAGAATCTGTATCAATTTGATCATAAAACATACGACAAAATGAATAATCAACTCATTACCTCGAGATAATCAACCTCAATTTCTATATGTATATCTTGATCCACCAATTTCAATAAACCAGACTATTCTAAGCCATGAGTACGAATCTCCGCAGTTTCAATAAGATAGTAGGAGGGATGGATTCATTTAATTATATTATACACACCATTATTTAGAAGACCTAGAAAATACTACTATTAGAAAATAAGTTCTTAGTTAGTAAGAAATCGAAAAATCTCAATCCTTTTGGCTATAACTACAACCTATATATACTGGTGGTAATCATCAGGTTATTCCCATTGTATAATTGTTCATCATTCTATACAATCAGTTTCATAACGTTAAATTTTCTATGAGATCACTTTCTCAGGCTAGCAATTTTTTTTTTTTGTTTTCAAGTTCCCACATTCATATAAAACCACTAACCTAAAAAATTATCAATAAATATGATTAAAAGAAAGGGAAGAAAAAAGAAAACAACTAACTTGTATTCAAAGACAACCAAGACCAACTAATTGTAAAACTAAACCTCATAACTCATAGCCCCACACAACATGAATAGACAAAGTATATATAATAAAATATGAAGAAAAATATTATTATGTTACTAAAGGAAAATTTCTTGGGCATCATAAGAAAATAACCATCACCTGAAATTGGTACAATCACGGTGAATGGGGTATGAGCAATCAAATTCAAATAGGAACAGAAATGATATGAGAGAATTAATACCATACTATCATTATATAAATATTGTAATATTAAAACTATTTATGTGGAGGTGATTATGTATGAAATTAGTATATAGTCATATTGACATTCAATAAGAATATGTATGGCATTTGATTTATTTATTTACTTATATATTGTAACTGTCCCGTATATGAATCACTTTTACAATGATTCTCCAATCATATTTGCTGTTATTGAATGATTTCAAACTATCATACTTCATTATATTCATCATGTATCTTAATTTGAAGATGATTTTTCTATGAAGAATGGATCAAAAAATGTGTGATTTATAATTGAATATAAAATTAGTGAAGAATAATAAGTTACTACAATAAAAAAATATCCACTTTTTATACTTACAATTTCAATAAAATTAGCAGTTTTTTCAACTATCATATCTAATGATTATCTTCCTTCCTTAGTAATAACATATAAGCGAATATATTTTGGCACATCATTAAAAGTATTATGCATGTTTTTAATGTTATGCACGCTTCGATAGACAGAAGAGCTCTGTTCTATAATTATATAATTAACATTTCAGTTTTCATCATTTTCTTGGCAATATATCAGCAAATGACATCGCAAAACCGACTAATAAAATTTTTGACCTTTTTGAGAAACTAAAGAGAATACAAATTCTGGATTATGTTCATAAGAAAAAATATTTTTTCAATAATTTTTTTCTTTATATTATTTTTTTATTAAAATTATTTTTATGATAAAAATATATTTAAAAATTAAACCTTATAGAAAAAGTAAGGATTGAATTTTGATTAAATTTTGTTAACGGATTATAATTTCTTATTAACTATATATATTTGGATAAATTACTTAAAAGATTATTATTATTAATTTTTTTATTTTATTATTTTTTTGGTAAATATTTACAGCTATGTGTGTCGTCAAAGGTGTGTTCAAACCCAAACAACACATTTTTTATTTTATTATATTGATTAGGTTAATATTTTAGACTTGAATTCTAATATAAATAATATAATATATATTTGAAAAAAATTACTTATTCAATTAAAGAATTTATAATATATTGGTTTAAGTAAATTTGTCATAAATATCAAATATATTATAATTTATTTTTCTTTTTAATTTATATATATTTTTAAAATATATGGAAAGATTTTCTCAAGATTTCTTTTCCTAACTAATAGATTTATTATCTAAATATAGAATATTTAAAAGATTGATCACGTGGCATGTAGGATGATTCAGTGCTGACGTGTAATTATTTTGGATGACTGTGCGTTTCTTGATGATTAATGTGGAAACTTAAGGCATAATTACTGTATAACCCTTAAAATTAAAAAGGATCAAGTATATTTAATAAGGGCAATACAGTCTGCACATGACAAAAAGTATTCAGGATTTATTATATGGATTTACTCAACCATATTGTAACTTTATCATTTTCTTCTTTAAATTTCATAATGTTTTGTAGACATAATACGTGAAAAAAGTTGCATCATCATATATGGGTTTGGAAAAATAAAAGAATAATAAAGAGACAACTTACTAATCCATCTATGATCTACCTAATTCCCACACTTGATGTAAGCATTGTTGAATTTAGGTAGCATGACAACACACTTCAACCTCATATTAGTTGATTAATTTAGATATATCCATAGAAATGGAATAGAAAGCCTTCACATGAGTTGTAAGATTACATTCAAATGTGGCAAAGAAAAATCCATGTCTTCTACGTTATGGTGTAATTCACACCTTTTTATGGTCAAGCATGCACTTTCCATGCCTGGGGAGAAAATGATAAGGGCTTGTTTGTTTATAGTACATGTTACCAGCTTTAAAACAAATCAGAGGGGTGATAACTTTAAAAAGTATTGTTCTTAATGAAATACAAACACTGAAAATATCAAACTTATATTGTCATGTTCTTGCGCGAGTTATCAAAACTGGCCAAGGATAATGTATTTCAAACACCAAAATATAACCATGCATATGTTAGAAATAGATAATGGATTATGGCCCCGTTTGGAATAAGCGGTCCAAACGCTAAAAGTTCATTCTCAACTCTAAGAGATTCATATCTGTTTGTTTTCCCGGAAATACAAGATTTGGAATCGCTGATTTTCTCCACAAATCGTGGTTTTGGGAACTCTAATCTCCGAAGCCAAACTCTAATCTCTGAAACCAAACTCTAAACTCTAAAGTCTATTTATTTACCAAACGAAGCCTATATGAGATTCCATAAAACCAATTGGTAATAAGTAAAGTGACTCATGTACATATATAAGCAATGGGACATCTCAATATACTAGCGATTGTGGAACATTTTAACAACATACACAAAAATAAATCGAATTACAATTCAAATAAAAGATGAAATGGAGGTTGGGGGATCCATAACCAGAAATACAAACCACTTGGCTAATTAAGAGCGTTTGCATAATAAAGCAACAAAGACCCATCAACTCTAAATTGAAGAATTTCATTTTATTTTATTTTTTGAAAAAAAAAACTTGCACAAAAATTGAAATGTGGGTTTGGATTCATAGATTAGTTGTGTGTGTGTGTGTGTGTTAGAAAGAACGAGTATTCTTTAGGGGGAAAAACAATTGAATCCAACACTAATCCTAGCTTTATGGTGGATATAAACAATAAAACAAGTAAATACCTTTCAAAAATAAAATTTTAAATTCACAAGAATCAAAACACAAACTTTAATTAAATCGCTTACATCACGTCCAATTCTAAATTTCAAATGAAACTCTTATTCATAAGTTATGTCAAATTACACACTCCATTACTAATTATAAATTGTTAGTAAGTCAAGAGGTAAGATAACCAAATATAGGAGAGCCAAAAGCTAGTTTTATCCAAGAACTTGTTTTACCTGGGTCGAGCCCATACAATCATTAAGCAACACCTGACGAGTATGGTCGGTGCGGACAAGCCCAATGTTCGGCACCAAAATACTAATCCCAGGTCTTTCTCTCTCTGATTCTCCATAAGACCATAAGCTCAAGAGCGTTCTTCAAGCAATTCACTTCAGTGATATCTCCGTATCGTATATTACTGAAATTGTTTTAATGTCAAATTTAAACTTACTATCCCATTAATTATTGGGAAGGGCTTTCCTTCACTGATGTTGCAAATAAGGTAAATTAAGTGCTTTAGCTAAACAAATACTTTGTGCAAATTTATTTATGATATGTTAATTAACTTGGTGGATAACATCAAATTATATTACCTTATTCAAATTTTAATTATGTTTATACCTAATTATAATTTGAAGAATTATGGATATATAATTAAACAATTTTTTGTGCAAGATTTATAATATAATTAAGTATATACCAAATAGTGCATATGTATTTATCATATATCAAAGTTATATACTAGTAGTATTTCTTACTCTTTTATTTTGTTAAATGGAGGGATCCAAAAACATTACTGACACGACGAAACAACCAACATAAGTTATGAACAACTAGAGCCCTGATATGTTGTAATTTATCGTCTAAAACTAACAGTTATGCTTCATTACTTTTGTACTTTCTCCGTGTTTTTTTGTTAGCTACATTTGAGTTTTTGACACTGTTCACACATACACTTTAACTTAAAGTTTTATTATATTTATACAAATTAAAATATTGTCAAGTGGGATCTTGTTAGATTCGTCTCATCGTGTAGTTTTTAAATATCAAACTTCTAGAATTTTTAGAATTTTTACGTGTACAGAATTTGAGTTATTAATGATTTAAAATGTGTATTGGACTGCGTGCTGTGTGGGTCCGTAGCAAACATTAAAAAACAGAGGAAGTAGAATTCAAAGAAATAAATAAATAGAGTAGTTTATTTTTTATGTTTTACAATTGACACTAGTAGGCCATGATATAGTTTATATTACACATATTACAAATGAATTGAAAAAACAAAAAACAAAAAAAAAAACAAAAAAAAACAGAATTATAAATGAATCAAAGGGAGAGATAAGATGCACCGACAACATGAACCAAGTATTCTATTGTTGAAAAGAGAAAGATATATTAATATTTTTTAGGTAAATACCTCGGTAAGACCAAATCTCATTGGACCCAAGACTAATCCATGGAGAAACAGTCGCCTTGCACTTTTGTACTTGTGTGTACATTTTCATGCACAGCCACGCACAGGGTTATTTCAAATAATTGCTGCAACAAGTTATCGCTAATGGACTCTCCATAATCTCATTAGAACTGTTTCATTAGACATTTCGTTTTGATTTCAGATGCATAGATTTAAAGAATGTTTTAAGTCTGCATCCCCACATAATGGCAACGTCAGCACAAACATCTTACAAACTTGCGTAAAAATTTTGAAGCTGTAGGACACGATAAATAGATAGTGGAGTATTACTTAGTAATAAGTGACGTAAAGCATCTCTAGCAAGTAAGCGCTCAAATGTTACGTCTGCAAATCATTTCATGCTAGATAATGAGAAAAATCAAGAAATATAGACTCATGATCAAAATGTAGTAATAAATACAAACATAAACTAAAAGTAGCCTAATATCTTCCTAATTAGTTTTTGCAGTTTAACTGACTACTTTCTTGAACCATACCTAATACAACATGCATTGATACAAAGAAATGGGATTGAACAACATTGCTTCGTTTTAAATCTCACCAGTTCCAAGAGGCTGCCTAGAGGTGTCGCCAGAAGCCCAAGCTTTGTAATCCTTCACTAACTGCAAATATAACATGTCAATGAGTAGATTATGAAAATGATCTGGGCAACACAAAGGTGCAAAATCAGATAATTTCACTATATTAATAAAGAAGAGTGAGTAGCATGAAGAAAACGAAAGGGTCATGTCAGTCGAGGTGAATAAACCTAGAGGATACGCCCTAGGCATGAAACATAGGCATGAAACAAGAACAATTCATATTTTGAAAAATATGAAATGTCTCGATTTATGGTATTTCAAACACTTCGCAAAGAGGTTTAAGTTTCTATTTTTCACCTCCTTTTATCAGAGCCATAGCCCCCTTATGAACAAACTCAGCAGATTTCTACCGTCAACACATCTAAAATGGAAAGCAGAAAAGTATTTATATTAACTCAGAAGGTATACAGGAATTAAGCAAAACCAACATGGATAGGCATAACCTTAATAACACCGTCATGATTATTGAAGGTTTTACCACATATGTAAGACTAACTACATCGATCTCACGTTCGCTCATGTATGTTCAGTCAACAAAAATATTCTCATTTAATTTGAATGCAACAAAGTAGTTTTTTATAGTTTACTAATTTTTTCTAGGTTTTTATCATTCATCCCCTTTTTAATAAAAATCATTGCCTGTAAAAGATAATGAGGTATGACCAAACAAAGCAAAAAGGAAAATCGTTGAAAACTACTCCATATATACTTCCATTAGTTGCTCTCCAGAGACCAACCATAAATTCACTCTTCTTGTTTGAAGCTAAAAACAAATGTGATTGTTTTGGACTTCAACAATGCAAACAGTATCAGTTAATCTAAAATCCACCAATAAATCCCCCATATATGATACAACCTTTCATCAGATGTTCGCTTAAATCCTGGAAATCACATGTCAGCTTATAAGCTCAAAAACAAATAGTCTAACAAGTTGAAAGGATGCAGAATGTCAAAATATTACATATATAGATAAACCAGCTAATCAACTTAAAACCTGAAAGATAAATAGATAATTAAATAAATGCAAATTTGAAACCTTAACAACCTTAATTAATCAAAGAATGATATCCTAATTTTGTCCACAGACAATATTGCATATTTGTAATTATTGATTGTAGTCTTAATTGACTAAGATTTTACAGAGCTTGATGCACAGCTCCACTAAGGAATGGAAAAGATTGTGTAAAAGGATTAGTAAACTGGAAGGTATTTTTTGCAAACCTGTGCCATAAATCGGGGAAGCATGGCTTTTAGAATCTGCGAGAGCACTTGGGAGCCAGTTGATTCGATTGCCTGAGCAGGAATTGCACGAAATGCAAACGGAATTTCAATGTTGACCTGAACATGTCAAACCAACAGCAGCATACTATCTCAGAACATAAGTTTGTAAATATCAATGGCATAAATAGAGATCTCATAAATTACTACCTCAATAACTGCATCTGACACCAATGTTTGAACTGGTGAATCACCTCTTCTGCCACCACATGTTATCTTATTCTCCATTAAAGCTGCATGCCCAGACCAAATCAGTGTCAAAGGACTCCTGAAAAGAATTATATGGTAATATTCAGAATCAAATGGCGCAAACTAAATTATGTGGTGCATACACAGACCAAATCAGTGTCAAAGGACTCCTGAGAAGAATTATATGGTTACAATTATGTGGTGAATGCAAGCAATGAACAAAAATCATTTGGGAACTACCTGGACCACAAAATACAATGAATAGACCATTTCATCCGACAGAACATGTATCAAGTGCTATTTCTCAAAAAAAGAAGCTTCATGCTCAATATAAATCACTAATTATATAGCAAAACAACATTCACATGACCATGCACGACGACATCTGACCCAAGCTGCAAAGAAAACTTACCGCATGAAGAATATTAAATGTGCTGACCAGATCACGGCCCTCAATTTTCAGGAAGTTAAGTAAAATAAAATGATTTCAGCTGTAAAATACATTATAAGAAAAGACACTAACCATCAAATTTGTCATTCTGTGCAACAACAACTGGCGAGCCCTCAAGCTGCAATTAAATCACAGAAAATTAATCAATAACCAAAGTAAAATTAGCACTCCTCCTCCGGTGCAGGATTTAGTGCAAGGGATTCGACTCTAACTGTGCTAGTTTAATACTATCCTTTTCCACACAAAGTCGAGTCCTATTGTATTATTCGAAGCAAATAAACAATTATTACACTCTGTTGTTACACGTTACAGACAACAATATACTTCCTCCGTCTCACTATTTTTGTTACGGACCCACCCAGCACGTATACCGATACACATTTTTAACGGTTAATAACTTAAATTGTGTACAACGAAAAGTTATAAAAATTTAATTGTCTAAATCTACAAGATTAAACGAATCTAACAAGATCTCACTTGACTATGTTTTTTATTACATAGCTATGATAAAAATTCGAATCAAAGTTAAACAGTGAATAGTGCCAAAAAACCATCCGTAACAAATATACTGAGACGGAGGTAGTATGCATTAAAAACGATACTAAAGCAGCATACACAGAGCCACAGTCCACAAGGCAAGTTCCATACCTTACAAGACAAAAGTTTAATGCAGCAACCGTTAGGCTGCTCCTCCACCCTCACCAACAAAACCGGACAAACCTCGAAAGCGAAAAACTTAAATCTATACACATAGCATTTGAAGGTATTATCATCAATTCGCTCTATTCTCTCCGCATCCAGCACGGAGTACTGACTCGCCGGCAAGCTCATATACTCAACTAAAAAAAAAAAAACATAAGAAAAAGAACCAGAAAAACAAACAGCACAGGTTAGTAGGCAAAACAAAAGCAATTTTAAACAAAATCGAAACAAGCAATATACTGAGAGGGCGTTGGAGCTGGCGGACGGAGATGGATTCAGTGCGGCGGGCGATAAAACGAGCTTTAGGAGCGGAATCGGCGGAAATGCGGAGCGTGGATTTGGCGGATTCATCGGCTAGGTTGGAGAAGACGGCTACGTGAAGAGAATTGGAGTTCCTGGAAGCGGTTTTAGGGTTTCTGAGGTGGAAATGGAGGGGATTGGAGGGGAGAGACGCCATTATCGAAAACTGTGAGAGGAGAGTAGAGTGTAGTTCCCGCGGGTGCAGGGGAAAGATGGATAGCAGTTTGTGGTGTAGGATAAGTCCACGAGAGCGATGACAAACAGTGCAGTGCAGGTGCCAGGGAGTTACCACAGCGCTCACGTTAGCGGGAACAGGTTATCATGGGCTACGACCCACCCGTGACGACACTCCTCAATCTGTTGCTGCATCTTGCAATTTGGAATTAAAAAAGGGGACGAGATGTAAAAATATTAAACTTTTGATTAATTATTTGCATAGTTGCGCTTTAAAATATACAACAGTCCTTATATGTAGGGTGGAAATAGACTAGGTCTTAGCTTGTTTGGCCTAGGCCTGCCTCAGTCACTCAGTTCAGACCTATAAACTTATGTAACGTTTTTTATAAAATCATCACCAAAACCATCACCAACCGAATGGCTTCCTTACCTAACCTCATCTCCCCGGACAAGCTAGCTTTGTTCCTGGCCGCATCATTCAAGACAATATCATTATTTGTGAAAAAATCTCTCACCTGATGGAGAAATCTACGACAAAGCCTGGATGCATGACCATAAAACTCGATCTTGAAAAAGCTTATGTAAGCTTGACTGGTCTTTTATTCGTAAAACTCTCCTTTTATTTGGCTTTCCACTTGAGCTTACTAATCTGATCATGGCATGTATTGAGTCTCCTACTATGCAGGTGCTCTGGAACGGATCTCTATCCACTCCATTTAAGCCTTCGCGTGGTATTCGACAAGGCGATCCCATCTCACCTTACATATTCATTCTCTGCATGGAAAGACTCGGTGGGATGATTAACTCATCTGTAGAACATGGTGCCTGGAAACCACTTTCATGGAATAAAACTCAATTCAAAATCCCTTATATCTTTTTCGTTGATGATATATTATTGTTCTCAAAAGCTAGTATTAAGTAAGTTAATGTCATTAAATCCATCATTTATGATTTTTGTTCTAGATCTGGCCTCTCAACCAGCCTCCCAAAATCTAGAATAATATTTGGAAAAGCTGTGTCCAGAGTTGCAAGAATGAACATTGAGAATGATCTTAGTATTAACAGTTCTCCCAAAATTTGAACTTATCTTGGAATCCCCATCCAATCAAGGAGACGAACTGCTTCTCATTTCAATTTTATCATTGATAAGCTCAATGCTAAGCTTAATGTTTGGTCATGCAAATACTTAAGCCTAGCAGGCCGTATTACACTCATTAAACATGTTCTTCAGTCTCTGGTTATCTACCCCATGCACGTTATGAAGTTCCCAAATAGAGTGATCTTAGGCTTGAAAGGTCATGTCGTAATTTCTTATGGGGATCCACAAGAGATCACATGAAAATACACCTTGTTGCATGGGAGGCAGGTCACGACTGGTATTGCTTTTGGGGCACTGGGAATCCATCGTCTTAATCATCTAAACGATGAATTGCTCATAAAAAGCTGATGGGGACTTTTACACCACAATACCACTTAGACTAAACTCCTCAGATTTCATTATGGGTGGAAACGACATAAACTCAAGCAAAGACCGCAGACACTATCCTACTTTGCTAAGGATCTCACGAGTGTTTGGCCTAAATTTTCTCCTTTGGTGGGATGGAAAAGGGGCAATGGTAAGAGAATTTTGTTTTGGTATGATAAGTGGCTTGATAAAGACCTTGTTTTGCAGGATCATTCTACTAGGATGCTAGCAGAGCCGGAGCTGGACAGAACCCTGGAATCCTATGTCGATGGTGATGCTTAGAGAATGAATGAGCTGTCTGGGATGCTTCCTGCGAACATCCTCAACCTTCTCAACCAGATAAAGCCGCCCAAGGAAACGGACTCTGAAGACCGCCCCTGCTGGTGCCCTTGCCCTGATGGCAAGTTCTCAACAAGAAGTGCGAGAGAAGTATTAAAGCAACACCTACATCCTCCCAACTCTCCATAAAAAACTTGGAAACTCGTTTGGAGATGGCCATGCCCTCGACGACCAAGATCTTTCCTATGGTTGTGCTATCACAATAAAATCCTTACCGGGGCTGAACGCTGTAGGACATGTTTTAGCCAAGATGATAGCTGTTGGATCTGTGGTGCAAGGGACACCTCCATCCACGCCCTTAGGGATTGTCCACCATCAACCTGCGTTTGGAACCATCTTGGTTTCACTGGAAGAGCCTTCTGGAGTTCTTCTATCCAAAGTTGGATTGATATGAACCTCAGCACGGTGACCAGTAACTTCGAAGCAGCAACCTTTGCTATCGGGATTTGGCACATCTGGAAGGCCAGGTGCAAACTCTTCTACAGCCAAGTTGATCCACAGTGGGATAGACTCCACATAAACATCATCAGAAGGAGCCGTGACTTCATATATTCCCTTACAACTTCCAAACACTATGGTCGAAGGAATTGGTAATTATCTCATACAAGCTGGAGTAAGCCCCCTATAGGATGGTTCAAACTAAACTATGATGGGAGTCCCACATCCAGCCACAGTTTGGTCGGGGGTGTTATCAGAGATTTCGAAGGCAATTGGATTGGTGGCATCCGTATGAAAATGAATTCCATGCATAGCTTACAAGCTGAAGCTTGAGGAATTTTACTTGGCCTTCAAGAGGCATGGGACTTGTGGATAACAAATTTGGAGGTCGAAAGTGATAGCAGTCAAGCCATTCATTTATTCATTTCTAATGCAGACACCCACGGAGCATACTCAGACATCTTCAACAAGATCCAGCACATGATGAATCTGAGCTGAAGCCTTAAGTTTACGACTATCCCAAGAGAAATTAATATGGTTTGTGACATGTTATTACGTGATAAACAGTTTTCTTTTGATACCGAACATCTTAGTCGTCCTCCGAATTTTGTACGGGATCTTTTGATCCATGATTCGATGGGCTTGTCCCACTCGCGTCTTCTTTTTGAATAAAACAGCTACGCGCCCCTCTTTATAATAATAATAATAATAATAATAATACCACATATTCCTATGCATAAAACATATAAACATACTAACAAACAATGATAAATAGGTCGGCCTGGTAAGCCTAAGAGACTATTTAATTTATAAAGCCTGGCCCGAGCCTATTTATCTAAATAGGCTTTGAAAACGACCTAAGCCTAGCCTATTTAAAAAAGGTCTGGCCTGGCCTGGCCGTTGGTAGGCTGGGTCATAGGCCCCTGTTGGGTAACCTGGTCTATTCTCACCCCTACTTATATGGATAACCTTTTTTTGTATTATTTGATTATTAATATTTAAATTAATTATATATTAATAATAAATTGAGGCGAAATTAAATATGAATATCAAGAATCAACTTAAGTTGCGTTTAGGGGATGGGGACTTAGCCCAAGTGGTTAAGTACTTCGACTTTCAATGTAATGTTGGAGGTTCGATTTCCCACCAGCTCCTTATCCCTCCATTTTATTCCTTTTTGTAATTTGTGTGACATGGACTCCCACCACCCATTTCCTAACCTGTATAGGCTCTTCAGCAAAAAAACAAAACTTAAATTGCATTTGGTAAGAATAATTTCAGTAACAATTAAATTTTAATTTCTAAAGCACATCTCCTCAAGCTTTTTAAACTAACTTCTGGGCTTTAAACGTTAACATCAAACGTCATTATTTAAACCTATCTCAATTAATTTTTTTATTAATTATTTCAAACTCTAAATTGTAATTAGTAGAATAGTGATCTAGTAATCAAATACTGAAATAGCAGGATGAAGACTTAGCCCAAGTGATTAAGTCCATTGACTTTCAATGGAAGGTTGGAGGTTCGATTCTCCACAGCCCTTATCTCTCCCTTTCATTCCCTGAAATAGCTATATGTAATATATAGGCCACGTGATATTTGTGTTTTGAGGGTTAGATAGGTGGGGCGCGAAATCTCTAGCACTCCACTTTTCTAGTTTTCTTATCCCATTAAACTTTGATGGCTCATTTTTTTCCTAGTTAGCTTTCATTACACCGTGTCACTTATCAAATCGAATTGAACTTCCAATAATTTTTGGTACAAGTACAAATTTTATTTCGACGACTATTCTTTAAATATTTGAACAGAGGCGGACACACATAGGGGCCTGGGGTGCCCAGGCCCCACCATTTATTTAAAAGTTTTTTATATATACCTATTTATCTATCTTATAGTTATTTTTTTTTTCTTTCTTTAATCCAATTTTAAATTTATAAAGCCTTTTTAAATTTTTTCTCATCTCATTGGCTGTAAAGCAAAAAAAAAAATTCTCATCTTCTATAAATTTTCTAATTGTGAAATTTTCTCTTTCCAAAAACAAGGCTCTTATAATATCTTAAAATCTAATTTTAAATTTCAAAATTTTCAATAAAACATGTGTATGCACCCCAAATACTTTCTATATAACAAAAAGGGATTAAAACTTGTGTAGTTCTTTAAAAATGATTGAATGAGTAAAAGAAATTTAAAACAAAAAACCATAATTAAAACTCTTTGCAGAGAAGAACCAATTTGCACCGCGTCACTGCATGTATGAAATATAAAAAAAAATAATAATTAAAACTATATAAAAATGATAAAAAATAATAGTCACATAAATTTTTACAAAATGGGGTCCCAAAAATTGAAAGTATCCTGAAAGATTACAAAACAAGAAATTTGCGGGAAGACGGCGTAAAAAATGACGAATATCGTCGACCGATAGATTTTGTCGTCTTCCTATAAAATTTTGTAGCGTTACACAACCTATATTAACCAGTCATACAATTTGGACCCCCATAAGAAAATTTATAGGTCCGCCGCCTCTGTATTTGAAGATGCCTTTGGCAATTTAATGATATACAGTATGACGTTCTTATTACTATTTACAATGAAGCTCCAAAGTTTTATAATTCCTCCGTCTCATTCTTTTTGTTACATTGGCTTTCGACACGCATGTCGAGACACATTTTCAACGGTTAATAACTTAAATTGTGTACAACGAAAAATTATAAAAAGTTGATTGTCTAAAACTACAAGATTAGACGAATCTAACAAGATCTCACTTGACTATGTTTTTTCTTACATAGCTATATTAAAAATTTGAATCAAAGTTAAACAGTGAATAGTGCAAAAAAAACCATCTGTAACAAAAATGTTGAGACAGAGGTAGTACATTGTTACGCAAATCTCGCCACTTTGAAGAATGGGATATTTGGCAGAAGTCTTAAAGGCTTGAAGGGGAAAACTGCAAACGAGCAAATGACGATTTGAAAGAGTCCTTTAAAATTCGATGTTGGTAATTTAATATGCTTTTAAATGCACATATTGTTTGCGTTGATATAGTTACACAAGTCGGGAAAAATGTGACACAGGTACTGCATTTAACTACTGAAAAATGTAGAGTTTACGAAGAGCCTACAAAGCACAATGTTCTTAGTTTTGTCTTACACCTTTTGCTACCACGACAGCTTCGCATAGCAGATTGATGAGGAACCCATGGCGACCATCTTCCTTCCGTCGGCCCAGTCCCTACTTGTGTATTTTCATTCAAAAATTGTTTCCCCTTTGGCTATATTCCATGACAACAAAATGCCAGAGGATATGAATCAGGTTGAATTCGCCGGCACAACATAACTATAGCCTGGAATTTTCCTCACGCCACATTCGCTCATTTTCCCCCTCAAATGGGATACATGCGACCATCTATTAGCCTCCGCGTATATATTAGACAAAAGCACGTAACTACCAGCACTTTCAGGCTCGAGTTTGAAGAGTCTCGTGGCAACCTCCTCGGCTAAGTTGATGTCGCCGTGGAGCCTGCAGGCCCCAAGAAGTGCACCCCAGGCACCTGCGTGTGACTCCAGAGGCATCGACTGTATGAGCTCGTAAGCAGCCTTGAGCCTTCCCGATTTCCCAAGAAGGTTCACCATACAGGCATAGTGATCGGGTGAGGGACTGATGGAGTATTTGTCCATCATTAAATTGAAAAAACGGCATCCATCATCTACTAGACCAGCATAGCCGCACGCAGTCAGGATGACGGTGAATGCCACATTGTCAGGCCTTGTGCCTTCGTCTAGCATTTGATCAAACAGGCTAACCGCCTGAGTAGTACACCCGTGAAGGCATAATCCCTGTATCATCGAACAATATGAAATCAAATCGCGTCTAGACATTTCCGCGAATAATGCCTTGGCTCGTTCCATATTCCCACACTTTGCATTCATATCAACAAGCGCCGCAGCAACATGGGCGCGCTTCAGGTCGTAGGGGCCGCTGTGCATATGGGACTCGATCCATTTTGCTAGCTCCAATGATCCCAATTGAGAACACGCGCCCATCAAACTTACCATCACGAATTCATCGGGTCGCACATTCGCGGCCCACATTTCGCCAAAGGCTTTTACCGCCTCAACCGCCCTGCCGCTCTGGACGTATCCAGACATCAGGGCAGACCATGACACCAAATCCTTTCGAGGCAGGTCGTTAAATAAGGCCCTCGCCGCTGACATATCACCAGTTTTGGCATACCCGTCGATCAGCGTTGTGAAAGAAACCTCATCCTTGGAAGGCATTGCGTCGAATACCTTCCGAGCACCCTTCAAATCGCCCAATTTTATCAACCCCTTAATCAGAGCATTCCAAGTCACGTCATTCTTCTTCGGCATTTTATCAAACATGCGGTTGGCGTCATCCACACGCCCCAGATTCAAGTACCCCACCATCATCGCCGTCCAAGAGACCTCATTTCTCACAGACATTCCTTCAAACACCTTGCTCGCGCACTCAATCACCCCACATTTCCCGTAAAAATCAATCAAACTAGACCCAACGAATACGTCCCCCTCAGTCCCACACTTCACCGCCATCCCATGAACAATCATCCCTTCTCTCAGAGCCAAATCATTACAACAAGCCTTGATCAGAGACGGAAAGGTGTACTTATCAGGAGTCACATTTGACCCCCTTCTCATCCTACCCAAAAGCGAGAAACACTCACTAACGGGATGATAACTATTGCATTGTATTTTCATCAAGATATTCCATAGGTAAATATTCGGGGAGACAACAGCGTCGAAAACGCTGGTAGGGTAGGACAAATTGGTGGGTTCAATCGCTGTACAAATGGAGATGAACTGGGCAATCAAGTAATGGTCTTGATAGTAGCCACCGCGGACGATGCGGGCGTGTACTCGGTAAAGATCCCTGATGGATTTGCAAGCTCTCAACAGAGGCAACAAAGCAGACGAGGAATGCTCCAAACCTGCTGAAGCGAATAGCATCGGATGTGAGCATTACGGGATTAGCCTTTCCTTTCCTTCCTTTTTTTCGGGCAGACCGACAGAGCGTTTAGGTGTTTGCCGCTTATTTGATTGGGCCGGGTGAGTTTTTCACAATTGTGGGCTGAGAGGAATTATTGGGCCATGGTCGAGGATAGCGCCACTGCCAAAACCCTAATTCATATTTCATATTTCAGAGGCATCGGCATCGGCCTCGCCGTCACAAAATGGGATGATTTTCTCTCGGCGGCGCCTTCTGCTAGGTTCCTTCTACTTTAATTGTTTTCTGCTGTTTGTCAATGCTTGCTTTGGCGTATGACGAATTTCTTCCAATAATGGAGATTTGCTTACGCTTTTATATACTTGTGCATATAGTCATATAGATAAGCTTCTGCTTAAAAAGTGCTGATTAGAGATATCTTTTTCCCCCAACAAATTGTACTACATATATGGAGTACATTTCATAGTTTGAATGTTTGTTGGGATTAGTAATACATACGAGGTGATTTTTCTTCTACAGTCCTTCCTGCTATGCTCTTAACCATAAACCACACTAGTAGCTCTTCTTACTTTTAAACTTAAAAAATATAAGTTCAAACTTCTCCAATATGTGGGCATTTACATTTTTTCTGTTTATGTAAAAATTTCTCCATCTCTTTTGCGAAAAAAATAATAAAAATTCTACTTGATAGTTAGTGTTGGGTAATTTTGTGTCAAGTTTCGATGGGGTATGGTTTCATCTCATGGCTCTGGGAAAGTGATTGTGCTATGAAACTCCATGAGCAGTTGAAAATGTTGGCGCCCGTGTCCTGCACTCCATAGCTTCATGATGAAAGAGTATGATCCTTATCCCCATTTAGACTGCCTGGTTCTTCCCGGCTCATCTCAGCCTAAAGTATTTGTGCATAGCGGAAAATGAGTTTTATCTAATTTTCAGAACAATGTTTGCTATGTAGTAGTACTTCACATTCATAGCACACACTGTCTAAACTCAAGCGTTTGGGTAGACGGTCATAACTCAATATCATAGAATCGAATGAAACTTTCTATGAATGTGGTACTTTGAGTTGCGTGGAAAGTGAAAGTTTCATTTAGACTAGACAAGACTAGAATATGTAGAATGGGGAAAGGAAAATGATGAAATGTGACAGGTACTGATGATGGGCAAGATTTGTTGTCTTGGGTGTATTATTCTCCTGGTGCTTATAATTCGATTGCGAATTGTAAATGTGCCGAGCATCTGAGATACAACAGTCCTCTGATTACAATGCTTACTTTAGCTGATTCCTTCCCCAATTCTAGCTAGGTTGCTTTTGTTTTCTAGTACTACTTCCCTCCACCTTCGCAAGTGAGTAATTCTCAAATTTCATAAAATAAAAAGTTATAAAACTTTAATATAATAAAACTATGTGATTAGACGAATCTAACAAGATCTCACTTGACTATGGGCTTGTTTAGAAGCCGGCATATTTAGGAGCATATAGCGGATTGAATCACTATATTCTCTCTCCGAATCTGCTATCCGCTAGCGGATCCGCTCATTACCAAACATCTCCTATATTTTTTCTTATCTAACTTTCTTAAAAATTCGAATTAAAGTTACTCAATGAATAGTGTTTACTATGCAAATGTTAATATATTTTTTAAAAACAGAGCGAGTATTTTTTACTGGGAGCTTAATTCATGAACTTGATTATTTATTGATTAATATCTCAATATGCGCTCAATTAAAAAATTATACTTCCTCTGTTTTTTTGGGTTTGAACCATAGAGAACAAGCACGCATGCCGATGTACATTTTCAATGTTTAATAACTTAAATTGTATACAATTAGAAATTATAAAAAGTTGATATTCTAGACGAATCTAATAAGATCTCATTTGACTACGTTTTTTCTTCAATAACTATGATAAAAAATTGAAACAAATTTAAACTGTGAATAGTGAAAAAATCTTCAATGGTGCAAACTCATGGAAACGGAGAGAGAATATCTTAGGGGCCGTGCGTTACACTGTGCGCACCAGTGAAGAGAAAATATGTTGGAAATTTTCGTGGCCTGATAAGTAATGTGCATGAAAATTGCGTCTAAAAGCAAATGATAAATCAAGAATACTAATTACCAAATACGTCATAGCACTAAAAACGACATCCAAATGAAATTAAAGCTACAAACAAATGAGAAGAAAATGTTTATTAGAAGTTGTATAATGTAATTCAACTTATAGAACACAGTGCGAGCAATGAAGTTGATCTGGCATGGACGTTTCATGTCTGTAGATGATCATGTGAATCATACATCATTGATCTCATCATTTTGGCGCAGATTCAAGAACGGGAAAACAAAAACCGAAGTATGCTTCATACAGAAATACTTAGAAATTTGTTAAGTCGATGAAATCAAATGTATAATTAAACAGAGAGATTGGAGTACTGAAACAAGAAATAAGTGTGGAATTGATGCATAAATATATGACCCCTAATGCAAGGAGACTGCTTATTGAAATTACTGATTGAACTCTGGAATTCTCAAGTCCGTGAACCATATATAACATTCCACCATCTTTAAAAAAATGAACCTCCTCTACCATATGTGTTGTGGGTTAAACACCGACAATACATAATGAGATAAAGTGACAGGCGAAAAAAAAAAAAAAAAAAAAAAAAAGATAAATGAAGTAATGAAATTCTGAGAATGCTGCATAAAAATCTTACAGCAAAGAAGAAACAGCAAAAAACCAGTCCTGCAATTGACAACCCTCTTAAGGGGGTAAATCGAGTAACATCATATCTGCAAATCAATATAGAATTTGACATATTGACCTTAATAATATCCAAAATTTAAATACATAAAGAAACAAAAAAACAGTACCACCAGTCATTGTTGTTTTCGCGTGCGCCCAGTGAGGAAAAAATATTATTGAACTATAATAAGACATTCAAAATTAAAACAAAAGCATAACTAAGATTAATTTAAGTGTGAAATTAAGATAGAACCAAAGTACAGGTTATACCAATTAGCAAGCAT
The DNA here is from genome assembly GCA_030278955.1 of Hygrophila difformis. Classification (NCBI taxonomy): domain Eukaryota; kingdom Viridiplantae; phylum Streptophyta; class Magnoliopsida; order Lamiales; family Acanthaceae; genus Hygrophila; species Hygrophila difformis. The sequence continues at coordinate 14,082,867 of JAOANR010000007.1, forward strand.
GATAGATCAAGCAACTCAATTAGCAAGCACTTTATTAGCACTTTATTTTGGTTCTTGCCACTGGTTAATGATTTTGTTTTGTAACTAAATATCTAACGAAAATAATTAAAATATTTAAAATTGCCATGCAATAACAAATTGTCCCCTAAAGGTTACATACAACATCCTAATTGTTATCTTGAGTCAAAGGAAAAATCATAAACATAAAGTCAGCTTAAAATGTGAACCTTGAAGCCAAAGAAAATGTCACACGAATCTATCCTTCAAAGCCTATGGTGAAACACATAAACGAAACATGCTAGCGAAAGATTAAGAGAATCGACACAAACATCATCTTATTTATTACTAATTAAGAAGAATTTTTTTTTTTTAAAAAAAAAGGGCTAACACCTCAAGAACAACACACTTTCACTCTCTACTTCATTGATCCTACCGTCAACCTCTACAAACTCATACTCAAACAAGCAACGAAAACTTCCGCCAAGAAAATACAAGAAGCACAGTTCGAAGAACAAATATTTTCGAACCTGGCATCCGCGGAGATCGAATTGAACCGAATAACACGAATCAGTCTCGTCTCCGAATTGCATGGAAAAGGGCGACAAAAGCTGGTTAGGGTGGCGCTGAATGGCAAAGGAGGTCTGCCGTGAGTAGCGCGACGGTGAGGGTGGTGTGCGCAGGGAAAGTGAAATCCAAACTGAAACTCGAATGCAGAGAAGGAGAAGAAATCACATTTACCTGAGATTCACCGGAGCAGAACAGACGTAGGGCATGGGGCGGAGTGGTTGGCTCGCGCGGTCAGGAAAGGGGGCTGGAAGTCGATGGGCAGCGAGAGTATCATTCTTTCACTTCGGCGGCGACAACACTCGGATTCGAAACCAATCCCTATCGGCGAAAGGCCAGATGCGACCGGAAAGAGGTAGAAAGGAGGAGACGGCGGTGGGGTTGAAGGGTGCGGCGGCGCTGGATTCAAAGGAACAACGACGACGACGAGGTGAGGAGGTAAAGGAGAGGCAGAGCATTGGGGCATTAACGGGGACTTGGTCTGAGAAGAAAATTGGGGAATTTGGATGCACATCAAACCATCGAGAGGATTTAGGTCTGGAATTAGGTTAGGTAGAAGAATCTAGGTTCGGATTAAGGAGGCTTGGCAAGGACAGTTTGGTAATTTCAAGTGCAAAAGTTACTATTCCCGTCGCGTATATATATATACTCTTCCATTATTTTTATAATTTTATTTACTTGTATTTCACTCATTCCAATAATTATTTTTAATAATTAATACTCAAAATATATACAAATATAAATTATTAAAATTTAATATTCTAAAACTATAAGATTAGATGAATATAATAATGTCTCACTTGACTATGCTTTAACGGATGAAGTATATTCTAAAACTTTGTAATTGAAAGACTTAATGTGAATATATATTTTTTCATATACTCCCTCCATCCCAGGTAAGATGTCTTGTTTGACTTTTTGACACTGTTCATTGTTTAACTTTGACTTAATATTATTGTAAATATATATTTGGAAAAAATAGTCGAATTTGGTATTGTTAGATTCGTCTAATCGTGTAGTTTTAAAGTATATATTTTACATAATTTTTACTTGTATATATTTTGAAATATTATCGATTAAAAAAGTTAATTGGATTGTGTGCAGAAGTCAAACAAGACATCTTAGTTGGGACAGAGGGAGTATATATTTACAGTAAAATTTGATGAAAATTGAATAATGAATAAAAGCGAAAAGTTAAAGTAGTTATTTTAAAGCGATCAGAAAGAATATTATTTCTTATTTCTCGTTTAAGTTGTCTTGTTTCATTTCTATACATAATCCAATGCACTTTTTCAATTGTTAATATCTCAAAATATGTACAAAAAAAATTATGTAAAATATATATTCTAAAATTATATGATTATATAATTCTAACAAGACCCAACTCGATTATTTTTTCAAACATATATTTGGAATAAAATTGAGTCAAAGTTAAACAATAAACAATGTTAAAAAGTTAAACCAGATATGTTACCTGGGATGGAGAGAGTATTTTTTATAATTATAATAAGTTTTTTTGAATGGAACAACCACTCAGAATTGAGAAAGTAGTTGCCATATGAATAAAGTTAGGAATGGATATATGGAAAAAAGGTCAAATACATCCGTTTTATTATCAAAAAAGCCAAATCGGTCATTTTTTTAATTTTATTGCCGATTTAGTCCGCTACCTATGCTAATTATATCCATTTTAGTCCAAAAATCACTAATCCTTTATAGGACGCTGACGTGACATTGATTTATTTTGGTCATTTTCATTCTTAAAGGCAATCCAAGATTAAACACAAGGAGACAAAAGACATGTGATTGTCCTTTTAATTCTTCGGCCCTCAGTTTTGAGCCAAACGTTCCCATTATCGTTTCTTTGTTGCCGGAATTTGAATATGCGCCGCAGGATTAGGGTTCGAATTGGGGTACTGCGATATGGGAGGTGATTTAAATGAAGGGCTTCGAATTGGGGGTGATTGAAAAGAAGGGCTTCGAATTGGGGTGCTGCGATATGGGATGTGATTGAAATTAGAGTCGGGTCGGGTTGCACACTTATTTGGCAAACACGTTGGAGTGACAGCAATTCAAAACAGATCCAGTGTGTATAGTTTAGAATAAATCATTGCCACGTCAGCGTCCTAGGAAGGATTAGTGATTTTTGGACTAAAATGGATGTAATTAGCATAGGTAGCGGACTAAATTGGCAATAAAATTAAAAAATTACCGATTTGACTTTTTTTGAAAAGAAAACGGATGTATTTGGCTTTTTTCTATGGATATATTACCCCAAATCTCTTTGGTTTTTATTTTTAATTGATATTTTGTAAGATCTAAAATTTTTTAAGCCATATTTCCAGGTGGTGAATGCGATCTACTAATTCTTAATCTATGCATAGCATAAATTATTTCATGATCATTAATCCCTTAGAAAATAAGATACCGTAAAATTATTAAAGTTTCATCTAACAACATTATATTTAATTATTTTTTAAAATGATTACTATTTAAAATAATATTTTATGAAAATTAATTGATTAATACTGATAAATGGAATAGAGACTTGGCTCGAGAAACAAATACTACCTCCGTCTCAATATATTTGTTACGGATGGTTTTTTGGTACTATTAATTGTTCAACTTTGATTTTGATTTTTATCATAGCTATGTAAGAAAAAATATAGTGAAGTAAGATTTTGTTAGATTCGTCTAATCTTGTAGTTTTAGTCAATTAACTTTTTACTACTATAACTTTTCGTTGTATACAATTTAAGTTATTAACTGTTAAAAATATGTATCGGCATACGTGCTGGGTAAATCTGTAATAAAAATAGTGAGATGGAGTAAGTAATCATAATCGACACTGGCGAACTATTTTTAATGTTCTGAATCTACACAGTTGCGCACTTCTAGTCTAGTCTAAAAGTAGAAGTCCAATCCTCAAGGAACAAACGCAGTGCTTTTTGAAAAATCTTAACCGTTGAAACATATTCCATCCTACGGCTGAAATCCACGATCCGCAAGACATAACCTAGACCAATCACAACCTGTAACAAAACTCTATAAATACGCTCTCAATCTTTCGTTCACATCCCATAAACCCAACTACCAACCGCCTGGCTCTTCGCTTTGACTCTTTCACAACCCCAGAAGATCTCAAATGGCCCCAAAAGCAGATAAGAAGCCCGCGGAGAAGAAGCCTGCCGCCGAGAAGGCTCCGGCTGCGGAGAAGAAGCCCAAGGCGGGGAAGAAGTTGCCCAAGGACGCCACCGCCGCCGCGGGTGACAAGAAGAAGAAGCGAACGAAGAAGAGCGTTGAAACCTACAAGATCTACATCTTCAAGGTGCTGAAGCAGGTACACCCAGACATCGGGATATCGAGTAAGGCTATGGGTATCATGAACAGCTTCATCAACGACATCTTTGAGAAATTAGCGCAGGAGGCGTCGAGGCTTGCTCGATACAACAAGAAACCAACCATTACTTCCCGCGAGATTCAGACGGCGGTGAGACTGGTGTTGCCTGGAGAGTTGGCGAAGCACGCCGTTTCGGAAGGGACAAAGGCGGTTACCAAATTTACGAGCTCTTGAGCTTTTGCCTAGGGTTTTATGAGTTCGGAATTTGGTGTTGTGTAACTGCTCTCGATTTAGGGTTTCCGAGATTTTCCTTTTTAATGTACAAATTTTTTCTACATTTGTTTGGGTGTGGATGCTTTGATATGATTTCAGTGATTAATCCATGAATGAACTTCTCAATGTGCTGATGGTGTTTGTTTCTTATTCTTTTCTTAAAAATGGTATTTTTCTATTCGACTCGTTGGCATTAAATATCAATTGTCAGAACTTATCCTTTGTTCTCAATAACGTTCCGTCTTTTTTTGTTTCCTGGAGTAATAGGCAAGGGCCTTCAGATTGCTGTTTGCTTGTGCCATTTGATCGTATTTCTTTGTTCTGTTAATTGGATTCAACGTTGTTTGGCTAAATTGAAATGTGGCTGCCTCCAAAATCAAAGATGCTTGATGATGATGCTCATGTATCTTCATGGCTTTTGTAAATTAATTGTATAATTGTCTCCTCTGTTTGAATGCTAAGGTATCTGTAATCTTGATCTAAATTTGGATACATGCTTATAGATCAGAACAATGTGGATAGCCGGATAGGAGTGACCTTCTGGGTGCATAAAGCCATATACAATTAACATATATGGGCCCTCAAGTCCTGTGTTTTGTTGTGTTGTTTGTATTGGTATTTCCTTGGAGTTTCTTCAAGTATTATTCATTGAGAGTTCATACGCTATCTGCATGGGTTTTGGCAGATGGTTTGCTTAATTTGATTCTCCTATTGGTCCAACACAACTGCCTCCTGAATTATATGCTTAAAAGTATTTTTTTTGTAAACTATATTCGATTGTACAATACTACAATATTCACATAATAATAGCTCTAAACTTTTGTCTCAAATTTGAATGAGGTAGGTGACGCCGCAGGATCACATTCTGATGAAAGGGCACTCTGGATTTGTGCTCATTTAGGTTGGCCAGTTTACTGACCTCCGGGTGGACTGACTACCTTTGTGGCTTGGACATGCCAATCTTCTTGCTCATCTAACCATAAATGTGTTGCACATGTACAATACAGAATATGTTTCTATCTTATGTCTGGAAACTCTGTTATGTGATTTTTAATTTTTTTTCTGTGTGTTAACATTCTGGTATGTGATAAGATGGATGATGATTAATTTGAGAGTGAAATCAAGTTGCGGCAGTTGATGAAATACATTAACTTGAGTTGGATGAAACTTCTGTAAGTATCTGGACTTGGAAATGAAAATGTGGAATTGTGACAGGCACCGGTGGTAAACTATGTGGCTATGTTATGCATTTTTTGGTTTCCTAGGTCAGTTGTTGACTGACTTGGTTGTTTTAGACACCAAAGATTGATTTTTTTAGGTTACTCTTTGTTTTTCTTTATTGAATCAGACAAACTCTTAGATTCTATGTGGCACATTTCTTTTATTTATTTGGTCTTCTTTAGAACTGATTTTCTCCTGGTTTATGAATTTCTGTTGAATTCACTTCACACCAATATATGCAAGTAGATAATGTGGCATGATGGATGTGTAAAATCCTCTTGAGTTGAAGTTCTTTTCTATAGTGAAGATTTTATATTGTTATATTTGATTGTTATGAATAAATCTTAGTTTCTTTGCCTTTCCATGTACTCTATTGATGGAGCTACATCAATGTGCTAATTGCTATTGCCTTGAAGTTATTCATTTTTAGTGCAATTAGTGTTTTCAAGAAAGTATTAGATTGCATATATGAGAAGTGGTTAGTCAACTAGTTGTTCTTATGGAGTAGTTTACAATACTGTAAATCATAATGATGCTTAGGGACTTGAAGACCTCATATACTGCATTAAAATTGATTTTTATTTAGTGCTTTAGTAGGTTGGGTATTTTTCACTAACTGCAAAACTTCAGTATTTTTTTCTTTTGTGATTGGCAATTAATATTCAAGATGCAACATCGACAATTGGGTATTGATTTTTACACATTGTGAATCTTTCTGGCACAGTCTGCCAATGGGTTGCTATATGTTATGTGCTGAATCTTGCATTGATTTATGCAAATGCATGTTTTTGTAAGCAACTTTTATCCCTCTGTAGCATTGTGTCGTGAAATGTGAATCGCAGTTTTCCTGTTAATTTTGCGTTGATGTTAATTACTTAATTGAATGAGTATTCTGTATATATGTTTTATTATGCAACTGCTGCTCAATTTTTTTTTTTTGAGTGAAAGATTTTATTATATCAAAAATCAAGCAAATCAGTCCATACATGAATCTCAGTCCAAGATGCAATACAACCTATATAGTTTAGCTACACCCAAGCAAATGATTGCAACAAAACCAATTGACTAGTAGCGGCAAATCAAGGTGAATTTGGTGGACACCATCTCGCAACTAGGTCCTCCTGCTTCCTCCCGTTCCACGAAATCAGCTATAAAAAAAACAAATCTTTGATCCCTTCCATGACCCAGACGACAACCAGCAGCTGCCCCATTTAGTGTGTTGAAGAAACCCTCTGGCATAGGAGAGGGATAACTCATTGTACATCCCAATCAAAGTCTTATCTTCATATGGCAGTTTCATGACAATCAGAACTTTATCAGTCTTCCCAAAAGAACTAGCCTTTCGACTGCTCCCAGGAAATACTACACTTGAAAGTGATGAATCAAAGTAACACACCCAAAAGCTTACTACATACTCACATATCCCTTGCAATTTGTGTTCAGATCCAATGCATCGAAACAACGAAACAAGTTGAGGGCCACAGCGGGGATAAGGCTACAAAAGGGGCTAAAGGTGAAAACAATTGGATGAGGGAAGCTAAAGGCACTATAAGGCAATTCGGTAGAGGCGGGTAAAGAGAACAAAAGGGCTACTGCTCTCACACAAATCAAAACAAACACTTGCAAAGAAAAGACAAAACTCTTCCCAATTCAAGAATCGGCCATCTCCTGCTCAACATGCCACAGCACAATATACTTATCCCCCTCTAGGTGTTAGCAGAAATCATATCCTATCTATACTCAAAAATAATTCTGTTCTTCTGTATTCCACTCATTGCTTTTCTTCGTATCATTCTTTCCAAATCAATCTCATTGAAAATACTGCTGTCCCTATATTTCTCTCTCTTTTTTCTTTCATTTTTTTTTTTCTTTCTTTTTTTTTTTTTAAGAGGCCTTACACCAATACCATACTTACACTTCCTGGCCACCCGACCAAGTATACAAAATCCGATTATAGCTGAATAAAGAACACACCCTCTCACTAAATCAATAGCCCCCAACTCCCGACAAGATGATAGCGGCATTAGCATAGCATATGAGGCTATTGCAATGTAGTGGCAGATATTTAAGGTATAAGACATGTAGCTTAGGAAATGGCTAGCAGAGGTATTTGGATAATTTTGTGAGGAAAGAGGAACCGCGGGGCAAACCTTTTCCTTTGTCATTTTCGAAGCATTGAATTGAAATTGCAAACTCTACATGAGTATAGTAGCAATACCTGGGATGTTAAAATGAGACACACTAATACGTGTAGCGCAAGAATTTAAAGTTCCGATCTCACCGGGTAATATATACGTTATGAACTTCATCCCCCAAGCGCTTGTGTGATAAAACTCTTCAAGATCGCCAGTCCGCCCATGAATAATATTAAGGTCCCATGCCTGTAAATATAGGATCATCCCATGCCTATAGTTGTCCACCTTCAGTATGTTGGATTACTGAGTAGCTTCATAAGCAACATCATCCTCGAAGCAGCAAAACACTAGCATCCTCTTTTTTTTTTTTAATGCAGCAACAACCTCATGACATCAACAAAAACATATGTGTGCACGCCTCCAAATTGTTCCATCCAAAGCACAATGCGGATTCTAACCTGCAAGACAAAAGCTATTAATTGAAAACAAACAATCACTTCCATTCCAGTTTCTATCAACAAGACAGAATCCCCTCTCCATCTCTTCCATTCCAGGTTCAATCAGCGAAGTAGGAGCCCATTCTCAATGTTAACACCCATCTGCTCCCGAACACAACTACACCTCCAACGTCTTATCACCCAATTAATTCAGGTACAGGCTATTCACATCCACTTTTCTACCTTCTGCGCTCCATTCGCACCCATACGCGCCCAATGGTCCGCAATATCATTTCGCTCCCGCAATATATGTTCAATTCGAACTTCACCTGCACAACTCCAGACCTCCAGTATAGGCCCTAGCAGTCGGTTGAATTTCCATGGAAATATACCTGTATTTGAAAGCCATCGCACCACATTACTCGAGTCACATTCAAACACAATCCTAGGGAGTGGAAAACCTTGATCCCTCATTTAGAGCCGAGCATATTCTGGAAATGGCCGTAACTGCTGCTCAATTTAATTGGGCTTCTTAAATGAATGATCGTGCTGAGATATCATTTATGTTTGCCTAATTAGTCTTCCTGTTCAATGTTAAAGGTCGGATACTCAGATTACAGATTTGAGATTGAGTTGCCCTAAAACGCAAGAAGAACATTACATCTGCGTTTCCAGTGTCTTACTACAGTGACAATTGAGTAGCTATTTTTTATGCATGATAGATGTACTCCCTCGCTCACCAGTTAATTTTTTTTGCTCCTCAGAATATCCTTTACTTTGAAATATGCTTTATAATGCTGGAAATTGGAAGTCCTGTTGTGATTACTTACAATTGATTTGGTATGATTGCAGGCTTGACATGGATGGAGGGATGGTGTCGCTACTTTTATCTACGCAGGGTGCACTCTGTGCAATGAATCCTATTGTGAACCTCTTTGTTTTCCAATGTTTGCCAATGTTTGCAAGTTGCAACATTGCAAATAATGACACTATTCATTGGACTGCTTTGATATCAATTTTTATCATAGTAAGTTAAAATATACTCAAGTGAGATCTTGTTAGATTCGTCTCGTCTTGTAGTTTTTAAATATCAAACTTTTAAAAAAAAATATTGTACCAAACTTGGTTTATTATGGTTTAAAATGTGCATTGGACTGCGCACTGTGTGAGTTCGTAGCAAATATTGAAAAACGGAGGAAGTATGTATTTGTAGATGAATAATCAAATCTTAGGTCTTAATATGCAATTTTTAAACATCCAATCCTGTCCATATTTTTTTTTAGCTACACAAATGTAGTATTGTACTAAAAATCCAATCCTGTTCATATTTTTAAACATCCAATCCTGTTCATATTGTACACAATGTATGTATTTGTAGATGAATAATCATATTTTTTTAAAACATCCAATCCTGTCCATAATTTTAAACATCCAATCCTGTTCATAAGCTTGTGGAAGTGGGACCACCGAACATGGGCTCAATTGTTGTACATTAATGGGTGCGTTTGGGAGATATTAGAATGAGTAGCATATTGAGAATTAATAGGTTTGACCAATGTATATGCTATTTTGTGTTGTTTGGCAAACAACAGATTTGGTAGCGGATTGAGCAAAATCTGCTCAAAATCGATCTGCTCCAATGTGAAGCATATCAAGCAGTAGATTCGGTAGATCACATACAAAATAAGCTATATGCTGATTGTTATATGCTAGTCTACCAAACACTTTTAATCAAATCTGCTATTACTATCTGTTGGTCAAATCTACCCATTATATATGCTGGTCAAATATATTGGGGATGTTTGGAAGTCAGCGGATCCGCTAGCAGATAGCAGATTCGGAGAGAGAATTGTGAGAGGATATGCTACTCCAATCCGCTATATGCTCCATATTCTACCAACAACCAAACACACCCACTATCTGCTATCTGCTCTCTGCTGACTCCCAAACAAACCCATTGCACAAGATGATAGATAAGATTTTGTTGATGGACCAACCAACACGACGGACCAAGGTTGTTAAGACCGGATTCTACATGAGATCTTTTTTTCGTTGCAAGATCAGAATCGTATGATCAAATCGGAATCCTAAAATCTTATGAAATTGCAATAATTGATAAACTCAGTTATGCAAAGTAACAAGTAAAAGCATTATTTCGTTTATGAATCATGTAAGTTAATTAATACAACAAATTACAAAAACATCACAATAAGCATAAAATATTTTCACCTACATGCATATATATATATATTTTTTTTTGTTTTGTACACATCATACATAAATAGTACAAGTTTTTTAGTTTAAAATTAAGGAAAATAAGTAGCGTTGATCCCAAATAATAAAAATCCTACTAAAATTTTATGCGTTTAAAAGGATATTATCATAAATAGCCTCGCCTCGGCCGCCAGCGTGGCACGTGCTGCCGCCATCGGTCGCGCGCTGCCAGGTCCGTTAGCCGCCCTAGTCCTCGGGCGCCATCGCCTCATGCCCAGGCACCAGCCTCAACTAGCAACTATTCGGCCTCCAAGGCCGCTGTTGATGGCGTTCCATGGCTACTATCCAGGGTTTTTACCACCCAAGGTTATTGCATTGGTCACCACCCTTAGTTCGTCTTCCTTTTTTATCATGTTTCAATTTCTCAAAAGAAGTCTCGTGTGTTGGTAGACGCTTCTCATCTTGTTCCTCAAGGAACTTTTCCAAGCGGGCCGCTTTCTCGGCCAGCTGGGCAAGATTAGTGGAATCATGCACAATTAAACGTTTTTTTAAGTTTTGGAAACATATTCGCCACTGCTATATTGGCTATCTCCCTATCAGGGACTGCTATAGTACATCGACCCTTAAGCCGCTGCAATCTGTTTACGAAAGTGTTTGCCGTCTCATCGGTAAACTGTTTAGCACTAGTAAGATCTGCAAGACTAACCTGTGACAGAGGGGTATAGAATCTGTCGTGGAACGCCCGCTCAATCTCGGCCCAGTTTTGTATGGAGTTAGGCCGCAGAGAAGCAAACCATGCGAAGGCAGGTCCAGTTAGGGATGAACTGAACAACCTTAGCTTCAGCCAATCATTGGCTGCTGCCTCGCCACATTGGGCAGTGAATCTGCCCACATGTTCCACGGTGGACTTGTCGTCGTCCCCGGAGAATGTAGTAAACTCGGGCATTTTGAAGCCCTTGGGATATGGCTGCATGGTGTCTACCCAATCAGGGTATGGCTTCTTGTATGTGGACCGTTCCATCGGCCTTAACTGAATCCCAAAGTGTTGCTGTATCATATCTGCTAACACCTCGGGTGATACTACTGGTGCCTGTGTGGGAGGCATCGCGGCTTGAGGAGGCATCGCAGCCTGAGGAGGCACCGCGGCCTGAGGAGGCATCGCGTCCTGATGAGGTATCGTGACCTGAGGAGTATGAGCCGCCATGGCGGCTTGAGGCGCCGCCACCTGGTGGGTAGTGATGGTGGCAGGATGAGCCGCCATCAGTTGAGCAGGTATGGCGGCCTGAGGTGCCGCCATATGAATTTGTGGGATGGCGGCTGGGCCACCTTGAGTCGCCACTTGATATAGTGGATTGGCGGCTGGTGTGTAGATATTGGCATGTGGTGATGCTGCCACTCCAAATGGTGTGTGAGGCGTCGTCACATGGCGTGGTACCCCAGGGATCACTGTGTAGCTCGATCCAGTATTTGGCATCAAATAACTTGACGCAGCATAGGTCGGCATGGGAGATGCCGCATATCCAAAGTTCTGCATAGGTGCCGCATGAGTGGAAGCATATGGAAATGGAGGCAGACTGGCCAGCCCTGTGGATTCAGATAACAATGGCGGCTGGCTGAGTGTTGTCCCCCAAGTCCTTTGGCCGCCATACAGCCCCGGACCTGTAATGTTTGCTGGCATAGTCATGCCACTTGAGGACCCTTCCTGCTGAGTACGCAGGGATCCACAGATTTTATCAGTTTGATCGGCCATGGCAGGCCGCAATACATCCATAAGGTGCCTCGTAAGTAAAGGCATGAATTCAGCCATCGATTCAGTCATCGATAGCCGTATTTGTTCCGAAAAGGTTGGGACTTGCATCATCCCCTGCGGTGGTTGGGAGGTAGTCGCCGTATTATCGACGTTCTCAGACGGTGTTCTTACTGGAGTTTCTTCATGTAGCGACATTTTTCCAAATCTTTGTGTTAAATCCCTCACTACTCGTCCAGATCTAAGTTGCATACACTTCCAAGCGGATATGGTTTCCACTTCGCGTCCCACTGGGCGTGCCAATTTTGTTAACCAAGAATTTTGGAGGAATAAACCTCTAGTTTTGATTGATGAATATTGAGAGGATTACAAGGAATTACTGAACGAATTACAGAATTTAAAGAAAGCTGTAAAGGAATGAAATTGCAGACAAAAAAGAAATGATACAGAAAGCTGTAAAGGAATGTAAAAATATAAAATGCGGCTTCTTTTGAGAAGGGTTGAGATGCTTCATGGGATACCACCTCCTATTATTTATATGGAGAATACCAACATTGATCCAAGTTGTAACACCTCTGTAACGCTCCCAAGAACCTCTCCTCTGATGGCGCCTAGTCTTCAATGCCGCCATGATCCTCTCCAACAAATCTTCTGGTGCCGCGCTTCTGTAACTGATCATCCTCCTTCGAATAGATTTAATGGGTTGGACCGGGTATTTAGTTATTGGGCCGGAATGTAATGGGCTCAAATATTGTTTAATTTTAGGTGATAACAGTAATAACTATTCCTTGAGTAATTTTGATTAATTTTTTTTAACATAGTTATATAAGATAAAACATAGTCAAGCGATATCTTGTTAGATTCGTCTAATCATGTAGTTTTAGAGTATCACATTTTTATAATTTTTACTTATATACAATATGAGTTATTATTAGTTAAAAACATTCATTGGATTGCATGAAAAACAGAAGTGGTGCAGTTATTAAAGAACATATGTAATACTTCAGAAGGCTTTTACTCGGAGTCGGAAATTGCAAATTTTGATTTAATTAAGCTTTTATCTTATATTTTAATGATTAAATTATTAATTAAATTAGTAAAACTTTGTCTCCATAAAAGCATCTTCAACCATAATTTATGTTTAATTTTTTTTAAAAAAATCTTTAAAAAAAATCTTAAACTTTTAAATTTAGTTATAAATAAAATATATTTAATAAAAGATATGTGTGAATTGTAATAATTATTAACATAATAACAAAATTATACTTCTATGTTCTTATTTACTACCTTTCCTAATTTCTACCGATTACTTATTTTCTGCGCTATGCCACTGTTTTTCAATTTAGATAAGCCTTTTTTTTTTGTTCCCTCTTATTGGCACATGCAGTAACTCTCTCCCCGTCCTCTAACTTTATACGTCAGCTCACCTTAGGGTAACCTGCAACGAGGAAGAAAATCGAGGGAGTGATGGAATTGCAATAAACGAATCACTTGGAATGAGTTCTTGCATAGTAAAAACCTAAATTTGGGTTTTTACTATTCAAAAGATTAAAATGAAATTGGGTTTAACTTTTAAACAATTGTGAGAAAAATATTCTACAACATTTTCCATTTCAGTGCACCATCAAGATGCTCTAACAAAATAGAAAATGCATGTTGGTAGCAATATAAGTACTATATATATATATATTTTTTTGGGTAAAAAAGGAGGGCCAAGGCCGGATATTATTGCAAGAATAGCTATGAAAGATACAGTCCAAAAGATCAAAACGCAAGAAAACAACAAAGAAAACACAAGGCCAGACACAGTGCAACAGCACTTGGCCAAAGAGGAAGAAAACTGCAGACAAATAATCATTCAAGGGACTAGAACAAAAGTGAGCACCCAATATCACGCCTACACCTCCCAAAAACTGATATCCAACGATGAGTCGATCCAAGAGGAGGGGTGTTGGGTTTTTTGGCCCATTGATTTGGGCTCGGCCCATGTGAGGTTAGGGTTTCTTGTTTGAACCCTATAAAAGTGGTCCTCTCTCACCTTTGGATAACAAGTAGAACGGTAAGTGGTGATGATCTCCCCGTAATAGTTTGTGGCTTCCACATCCTTGCATCTGCAGCCCATGATTGTGGCGTGGCGATGAAGGTGTGGTTGGGTTGAGAGGTTGTTTCCATTGCTCTCTGGTTGGGTATTACTTTTGTGTTTGGGGCTCTCTGAGCCTAAATGTTACTAACAAGTGTGTTAGTGTTTTTTGAGTTGTTTTGCAGGGTTTAAGCACATTTGGCGGTGATTCAAGAGATCCGGTCCGGTCCGAATATTTCCTAACACTGGTATCATAGCTCTAGGTTGGAACCGGATTGAGAGTTAATCAGATTTGTTCCGAGTTGAGCCAGAAAAAGATGAATATTGGAACGGGCACTTGAGAATCAAAAGGGTTTTGAATCTGGAAAGAACGGAAGACGAAAAATCGATGCTGCAGAATCGATTTGGAGTTGGCAGAAGGAGAGTGCCTTCGTGTCGTTGCCTCTCTTTGTGAGAGAAGTCCTCTTTGTGAGGAAGTCGTTCATCCCCTTGGTGAGGGAACCGTTCGAGACCTCTTGGTGAGGGAAACCCTTGTTGCCGTTGTCCTCTTGGTGAGGAAACCTGTGCGCCGCTGGTCTGCCTGTTAGCCGCTGCCGTTGCCATTGCCGCTGCGTCGAGGAAACCGAAATCTGTTGCGAGCATTGCCGCCGCTGAAGCCACGTCGAGCGCCGCCGTCGCTTTCGAGAGCCGCCTCCGCCACTGCGCCGCTCTCCAGCCTCGCATTGCTGCCTTTCTGCTACTGCCAGAGCGCCGCCGTGCTGCCGCTGCTGTGTGAGCCCTGTGCGAACCCTTCCTCCAGATCTGTTGCTGCTGTTGTGCCGCATCCTCCGCGCCGCGGTGCTTTCTGCCGCCGTTCCCCTGTCGCGATTTGATCTTCCACAGCCACCCTGCAGTTGCCGCCTCCGTGATATCCTTCTCAACCAATTTTTTGCAGTTTTGGGCTGTTGCCATGGGGTTGGGAATTTGATTAATGGGAAATGGGTATTCTTGTTGCTGCGTGCAAATGGACGGAGGAAGGAGGAGAATTGGCTACTGTTGATTTTAGGTGGCTTCATTGTTGGAGTCCGATGGAGCAATGAAGAAGACGAGTAGCTGTGTAGATTTTTTGACAGAAAATGAAGATGGAGAATGGAAATTGGTGGAGACTAGACACAATTTGTGGGAGTCCATTGTGCGTCAACCATTGCCATTAAAGTTGCTATTGGAAGATGAAAGTGACCTTGTGGAAGAAATCAAATTGCGGTGTTGTTTTTTCTCATTTGGAAAAAGTCAAAAGAAATGGTGCTGCTGTCATTGTCAATGGAGAAAGTGAAGAAATACTTTACAAATGTTTTTCGTAGCTTTGTTGAAAAAAGCTGGACTGATTTCTTACCTTGCCGAGGAAGACAAGAGGATGTGTGAAGCTGTGTGCTTTTAATTGTTGCTGAGGAAATAAATTTGGGTCTGCAGAAAGAATTGGCCATCTGCTATGTGATGTGAATGATGGATTTATTGAATATTTACAATGATGGAGAGCTGTTGTGTAAGCTGTGTGCTTCGAAGAAAGAGGTTGAATGAAGTTGTGTGCTCGTGGCCATGTGTGCTCCTCATTGTGTTGGTAAGTCGGGAATTGGTCCTAGGCATTCCCGCTCAGGTATAAAAGCTTCATCCCATCTTTTACATGCCTTTCTCTAATTTGTTTTTGCTACCGATATGTGATTAATTGGCTTTGTGCATTGGTTATTGATAAGCATGTTTGATTATGTGAAAATTGATTTTTTGTGTGGTTTGAAGTCTTTGTGACTATTATGGATAATATGTGAATTGAGGTGGAGCTTGTTTGCTAACTTGAGCATGATTTTGGTGATTTGGAAATAATTATTTGTTTTGTTCAAGATGATGAAATTTTGGTGATCTTTGTGATTATGGGAATATGAGAATTGGGATAATATAAGTCAAGGTGGATTGTGTATGTGGGAGACCCTCAGTTTGTGTCCTCGCGATGGAGATCCGTATTTGGTGCCTAGTGTCGAAAGTCTTCCTGATATTGTGATGGTCAGGCGGCGTGTCCCGTTCGTTGGAGCGGCGGTGCAAGATGATTTGGTGGATCAAGTTGATTGTCGCTGGAGGAGAGGCCATATGGTGTGTGGTCCTTGGTTTGAGGGGAAGATTGTTGGGTATGATACCCAATCCCACATCGGTTGTGCAAGGAAAGATCCCATTATTCATATGCTTAATCAAGGTGGAGCAATGTGCTATATATCTTTGTGTTTAGCTTAGTGCTACGTTTTATATGCTATGAATCTTGTGTTAGTTATGTGCTATGTGCTGTTTTTTTTTTCCTTTGTGTTTTGCTTTGCAACTGATAAGAACAGATACTTTATGTGCTTTACTTTGTGGTGTGTTGCATGCGAGTGTGTGTGTCGTCATGGTAAGTTGCATGTGCATGTTTGGCGATGATGATTGTGTTCCCAAACAGTATACCCTTTGAGCAATTGGATCAATGGTCCAAGGTGGAGATTGTTGGGTTTTTTGGCCCATTGATTTGGGCTCGGCCCATGTGAGGTTAGGGTTTCTTGTTTGAACCCTATAAAAGTGGTCCTCTCTCACCTTTGGATAACAAGTAGAACGGTAAGTGGTGATGATCTCCCCGTAATAGTTTTGTGGCTTCCACATCCTTGCATCTGCAGCCCATGATTGTGGCGTGGCGATGAAGGTGTGGTTGGGTTGAGAGGTTGTTTCCATTGCTCTCTGGTTGGGTATTACTTTTGTGTTTGGGGCTCTCTGAGCCTAAATGTTACTAACAAGTGTGTTAGTGTTTTTTGAGTTGTTTTGCAGGGTTTAAGCGCATTTGGCGGTGATTCAAGAGATCCGGTCCGGTCCGAATATTTCCTAACAAGGGGTGATCCAAGTAATGGGATTAAAGATGACTTAGAAGTCCAACTCCACAAAAAGCTTGGTGATACCATATGCCAAGCTAGCTGTTAAAGATAACAGAAACTCCCCAGTATAAGTACTATATTTATTCCTTAATACTTTTAATATTCATATTTTTGACGAAATTTAAAACATATTTTTAAATATTAAAACTGAAATTATATATAAATAAATCAAAGATTATAAACATTTGATATCATAAAGTAATTATGATTCAATATTTTACTGGATTATATTTTTTATATAACTGTATTAAAATATTTAGCGAATGTTATTTTTATTTTTCATTTTTCATTTTTTTTTGTTTCTCAATAAACAGTTCATCAACATGTAAATGTAAAATTTAAAAAGGAAGGAAGAGATTAATTAAGCAACCAAAATAAGCGACGCGGCAAACGAAAAATTGAAAAGAATTCATGACTGCGAGTCCGAAAGCACGCGGGGAAACAAAAAGCTTCTATTCAATCCCCACCGCTGATTAAAAAACAATCAACGGCATAAATCAATTATCCGCGAGCCCGTGGCTCAGCCAATCACATTAAAGACTAAACTTCTCTCTATATATACAGAACTGCGCCTTGATCGTCATCATTCATTCACTCTCAAGCAATTTCTTCCTGTTTCGAACTTATTCTAAACCCCTTAACCCGATCCTTACCAATACGATGGCACCAAAGGCAGAGAAAAAGCCAGCGGAGAAGAAGCCCGCCGCTGAGAAGACCCCGGCGGAGAAGAAGCCCAAGGCTGGGAAGAAGCTCCCCAAGGACGGCGCCGCCGCTGCCGGAGACAAGAAGAAGAAGCGCTCGAAGAAGAGTGTGGAGACCTACAAGATCTACATCTTCAAGGTGCTGAAGCAGGTCCACCCCGATATTGGAATCTCGAGCAAGGCAATGGGGATCATGAACAGCTTTATCAATGACATATTTGAGAAGTTGGCGCAGGAGGCGTCGAGGCTGGCGAGGTACAATAAGAAGCCGACGATAACCTCTCGGGAGATCCAGACGGCGGTGAGGCTGGTCCTCCCCGGTGAGCTCGCGAAGCACGCTGTTTCCGAAGGCACGAAGGCGGTTACCAAGTTTACAAGCTCTTGAATTGCTAACTGTAAAGAAGTGGGCTGAATGTTCTGATGAAACTTAATTGTGGACAGTTTGTTTTAAGTTAGATCGTTGGTTTTTGTTATGCTTTTGTAGCAGTTAGATTCGACAGTTTAATTGGCTTTGAATTTGGACTATAGATGTTAAGTTATGAATCTGTGTATTTTGAATTGAATGTGGTTTATTGAATGTCAAATTGATGTTTGCCTATTGAGCCTGCTTGTATATGAAATATTATGCCTCGGTTTTAAAAGTTCGATTCAGGTTTCTCTTGGTTGAATTAGTGGCTTATAATCCATATTGAAATTGAATTGGCATTGTGGGCTGTGGCTTAAGTTTGTAAAGGTTTTTGGGTCCACAATCAAACAGGGAAATAAGTTTATGGGAAAGGATTAGTGCAACCATCGCAACTTAAAATATCACACAAGTGGGTTGTGCTTGTCTGTCTAGTTTTATTGTTGTTTAAAATGGGGCGATGATTGTTTGATAATGAAACTCGGAACCGGTGTCTGATAATGAGGGCTATATGACAATTGCAAAGAAGACATTTACCTCCTAAATAAATTGGGACTTGGGAGTGCGTTGAAAGGTCAAAAACAGAACAAACAATTACCTCCTAACTGAAATGCTTCTTGGCTTTACTTTATTGTGAATTTGCGATGCGACTAATCTAATTTGATTAGTGAATACGAGTATTTGTTACTACGATTTGAAACCTCCCTTCTGGCTTTTACCTTACTGCAATCCATGTTTCCATAAGCTAGCAAATGTCATCACACTGAGCATGCACAACATTCAAATAAGAGGCGTCTTAATGAATTCTGTGCATTTGTGGAACCATGAACGTTGAATCTTAAATGTATAGTACTACTGATTGCTAAAAGAAATTGGGGGCTTTTTTTTTTTTTTTTTTTTTTTTTTTTTTTTTTTTTGGGTATGCAGATCACACTTTTGGGGCTCTTGCAATGCACTGTACTGATTTGTTGATACTTGGTAGTGGTCAGTGGGTACAATAACACAAATAAAAACCATAAAAGAGAATATATGCTTTTATTATTTCTCAACAATCATCACAATAACAGCACGGTATATATGTGAAAAATAGACAAGCATAAAATTACAGTACGTTGCTAAACTCGACTTAATAATGACAGAGTGGTGTACGTACGTGCTAGAAGCCATGCAATTTCAAGAATTACTAAAATCCCATATAATAGTGTTATTTTAATTTGTACCCCAAGCAATATAAAGTTTCTTGCATGTACTATGCTCATGGTTTGTTCCATCTACGGTCTACCATTTCCACCCCCATATCCAGAACCATAACCCGACCCACTTCCATACCCGGATCCATGTCCTCCACCATTGCTGCCGCCGCCGCCACCACCTCCACCACCACCGCCGCCTCCACCTCCACCTCCTTTTCCACCGCCACTCCCACTCCCATACCCTGACCCACTACCACTTCCGTACCCTGACCCAGAGCTACCACCCCCTCCACCACCTCCTCTACCACCACCACCGCCTCCTCCTCCACCGCCTCCTTTCCCTCCCCCAGAACCGGACCCATACCCAGACCCATATCCTGATCCAGAACCATACCCTGACCCATACCCATCACTTCCCCCTCCACCTCCGCCACCGCCACCGCCACCTCCTCCCCCACCCCCTCCACCATTTCCATAATACTCATTCTCATCTGACGATCCTCCATAGCCCGATCCACTCCCCGAGCCATAACCCGAACCATACCCCGAATTTGAACCAAGGTATGCTCCACCTCCTCCACCACCTTCTCCACCGCCACCACCGCCACCACCTCCTTTCGCAATGGTCTTACCTGGCCTACCGGCGAAGGCTATATGCACAGAGAACATAGCCAAAAAGGCTACACAAATGAACTTTTTGCACCGAGCCATTTCCTATGAATTCTTCAAACTCCTAAACAAAATAGAAAGAAAGAATACAGAACCCTCAAACCTCAACAATATGTGAATTCTGGAGCTCAAATGCAAGTTATGAATGGACAAGAATTAGGGAACCTATATATAGGAGTGTAGAACCTCAAACTTGGTTACACATGGAAAAAATTATGTGAGTATAGTAATGGATGACTTTGATATGATGATAGTGGTGTTGGTGGATGGTAAATTGGTAATATTGGAGGTGTTGGATAAATTTATCTGTCAACTTTATTTTTTTTCCATGCAAATGCCTTTGATCAATATTGCAATAAAGTGAAGTCCCACTTTTGACTGGGGAGGAAGCCATAACCAAATGTGGACCAATCAATACACATATTTTTGCATCTCCCCACTATAATTGGTTTAATTATTCTTTCACAAAGTGACACCTATATAGTTTGGAAATTATGGGATGGGACCTTTTATTAATTCATTGGGAAAGTGCCCTATATTGTTTGTAGTCCAAAATGTGAAACTAATTGGAAAGTGTCTTATATATATATAATTTTATTTTTCCAATTGGCTTCAACTTAGCCATATACTTCTACGACATTATGTAAGCATATTGTTGGATTAATTCGTGATTAAAAGTGGGTAAAAATAATTCCATAATGAATGCTTTGTCAAAAATGGGTATTGTATACTGTACAATCAAAGACACAACAGTATAACAAGACCTCGATCATTATAAATTATCTATCTGTGGAGAAAAAAAAAGAGATAAAATTGTCAAAATCGAAGTAATGAGCTGGACATTCATTGACCATTTCAGTGATATATAGAATAACATTTTTCAGCGACATAAACAACATTTCAACTGCACAAGATTATAATGTTACCATTTACAAAAAAATATATATAAAATTAATGATATACTTCGATCCTACGATTCCGATCTTATAAATAGAACAACCTTGTTTCACCTTGTGCTCTATTCTTGGAGGTGGAATATATACATGACTTAAAAACAACCCACTACTGTAATAAACAATATATCTTCATATATAGCATGCTTTTCAAATACGAAAAGAATAATATATAAATATATGGGGAAGAAGATTATATATGGCTACAATGCAAATAGATGGTGTGACAAATGATTTGATTAAATGGGGGACAATTTGTACTTGACATCTGCTCCACTAACTTTGCAACATCCCTCAAAATCCACAATCCCATATCCAAAAATGTTAGTGGATTTCCATATTTCCAGAACTTTGAGTGGGTTAGTGGGGGGTGGGGCTTTAATTTCTTATACTACTACTATGTGGTTTTCTTTTTCATCATCTTCAAATGAAAAGACAAGTTTCAATGAATGACAAATGTCTCACTTCTAGCTTAGTGCCCACATGGAGTATTGCATGCTAGCTTGCACTTTACCCTTATTCATACCCCAATACATGACAGGAATTGGTCTAATGCTCTCTCTTCAATCTCTTGATAATATGATTTGGACTACAATTTTCATATTTGAGTGTATGTATGTTATGTTATATGTATAGTATAGAAAACTATAACTATTAATGACTCATTAATTAATTTGGTTTTGAATTTAAGGTCTCACCTCGCTAGCATAAATGTCCCATGTAATTATTAGTCACTCTGTCCCAGCTATGAGCTAACGTGTAATGTTTGACTTTTTTATACTGTTCATTGTTCTACTTTGACTCGATTTTATTGCATGTATATATTTGGAATAAATAGTGGAGTTGGGTCTTGTTAGAATCGTATAATTATGTAGTTTTAGAATATATGTTTTACATAATTTTTTGTTGTATTTTACATATATTTGAGATATTAGCGGTTGAAAAAGGTACATTGGATTGTGTGTAAAAGTGAAACAAGACAAGTTAAGTGAAATGGAGGGAGTATACTCGAGTGTAACATTTTTTGTCACCTATAATCTCATTCAGATTTATATTAGTAGATATTATCGCTTTTCGTTAGATATGTTTGCATGTGAACTAGATAGATGCTTAAGCCTAGCTATTGACCCTTAAATCCCATTACATCATGCATATGTTCCACTATTATACTTTTACTTATTATCTATATATATATATATATATATATATATATATATATTAAAGCATTAGTGAACAACCCATCTTAAATTTAATGTGGTGTCTCCATTTCAAATTTCTAATTTTTATAGATTTTTGCATTTTTAATTAATTATTTTTAGATTTTTGCATTTATTTATTCATTCATTATAGATTTCAGTTTTTGAAAAATATGGAATTTTCAATTTATATGGAATCCCACAATCTTTACTTTTAAATATATTTAAAAGATTTGAAAGATATATTTGAAAGATTTGAAATTCACCAAAAATATATTTGAAAGATTTAAAATTTGAAATTTTGCATTTATTATTTTATCTATTTTATTTGCATTTTTAAATTTAATAATTTTAGATTTTCAAGTTTTATTTATTTATCATTAGAGATTTATTCACCTTTAAAAAAATTTGAAAGATAAAATTTGAAATTTGAAATTTTATTTTATTTATTTTGGATTTTATTATTTTGCATTTTTTATTTTATCTATTTTAGATTTTATTATTTTTTATTTTTATTTTATTTATTTTAGATTTTATTGCTGCATTTATTATTTATTTATAGATTTTGAGTTTTTACACCATAGGATTATTATAACATGAATAGGCATTTTCAGTTTTTGCACCATAGTACTATTAGGACGGGGTTCTGCACTGGCAACTAAGAATTATATTGTGTTTATATTTCAATATGGTGATCATATTGTAATGTCTGTAATCTTGTGTAGGTTTAGTTTTTTGTTATATTTTTTGGTGTGATAAATAATGTAATTAAAATGTACATTGCACATATTTACTTCTTTTTTTTTGGCGTGTACCGGGTATCCCCATGCCACATTAGGCCCAAGACTAATCCCTCGAGGATCTGGTGCACATATTTACTTATTTATATTAAAGATATATTAATGTGTATATGAAATCCTAAATTTTAATTTTTAAAAGATATTTAATTTACAATTTATATGAAGTACCCACAATTTTCAGTTTTTAAAGATTTGAAATTTTAAATTTATATGAAATTCGCAGTGTATATATGGAATTTATATTATTAAAAGATACATTAATGAATGTATGGAAAAGATTTATATATATTAATTAATGTATATATATGATATGTTTTCACAAAAATATGTCACTTCTCCTAAAAGTAATACTACATCCGTCTCATTATAATTGTTACGGACTCACCTGACACATATACCGATATACATTTTTAACGGTAAATAACTTAAATTGTGTACGATAAAAAATTATAAAAATTTGATATTCTAAAACTACATGATTAGACGAATCTAACAAGATCTCATTTGACTATGTTTTTCTTACATAACTATGATAAAAATTCGAATCAAATTTAGACAGTGAATAGTGCCAAAAAGTCAAACTAACAATTAAGCTGAGACGGAGAAAATATACAATTATATATTTACTAAAAGTAATATACAACTATATAGTTTCTAATCGTAAAAAAATATATTTTATAATTATATCATTCTAATTGTATATAAATTATATATTAAATAGTAGTATAAATCTTATTTATATTTTATTATATTTAAAATAATATAAAAATTAAAATTATTAAGAGAATGGTGAAAATTCATATTCTATGGATAAGTGATTTAGAGTAAATTAGTTATTTTCGTAAAGCATATTAGCTATAAAAGAATCGGGTGTATAAAGAGTAATTGAGGTGCGAATAGTCCATCAGTAAATAAAGAAGGAAAATATTTTTTTAATCTATTTTTTAAGAAATATTTCATTAATCTATATTTTATCAGATTTGCAATTAACGGAAGAACAAATATAAATATACCTTTAATAGAAATTGAAAGATTAATTGCTGCAAATTCTATAAATTTGAAAATTTTCTCTGAAATACCGATATTGAATGAAGTTTTAACGTCTGAAACAGATATTCTATTGATACTAGAAGAGACATATTATAATAAGGAATAAATGAAGGCGGATCATGCTAAGCTATTACCTTTGTTGATTAATGAGGAAAGGAATGTTTATAATAAAATAATGTAATTAGTTAATAATGATGTGGGTTGATTCTTTTTTCTTTTCGTGGTGGAGCTGACAAGACATTTATCGATAATTTATTTAGAAAACACTATGATTAGCCATTCGTGGGAGAAGTGATATTGTGTTGCATGTAGTATCCAGTTGAATAGCACCCTCCTCCTTCCAAGAGGTAGGACTGCACATTTTTGATTTGGTTCCACTTGCAAAAAACTTATCCCAGAAAATTATTTAACCCCTGTTCTCATTAAAAGAAATCTCATTATTTGGGATGAAAATTTTATGAACCCACTGAAGTAACCAAATTCCTCATTCGATTTCAGAGGAAAAAACCATACTCGCATTTTGTTTTACTCTGACTATTATAAAAAAGGGTTAATGTCATTTTTTAAAGAAGGTTGTACTCTATCTTCAAAAATCATGTTTACCCATGTTAGTGATATGCCGCAATAGCTCGTGTACTGGAAAGAGGGGACTCGAAGTATTAATATGTAATTAAGACGAATTAACCCAAGATACTACAAGAAATGTTATTAAAAAGAA
The DNA here is from genome assembly GCA_030278955.1 of Hygrophila difformis. NCBI lineage: Eukaryota > Viridiplantae > Streptophyta > Magnoliopsida > Lamiales > Acanthaceae > Hygrophila > Hygrophila difformis. The sequence continues at coordinate 14,107,482 of JAOANR010000007.1, forward strand.
AATTATATATGACTTAAATTTGCACAATGAGTTATTCATGTAGGTGATGATAATTTGTAAATCTGGTATTGATCTTGGAGATGTACAATTAGATGTGATATTTGCAGGTTATAATTTTATGAATTCTACTGGAGATTCTATAGCGGCAATTGTTGAGAGTACTTATACACATATAAAATGCACCAGATATTATTAAAGATATTGTATACTAATTTCTACCAATGAGATTGTTGATACGATCAATTATTAAATCATGGAACGTATGTCTACAAATGAAAATGTATATGTATTAGTTCTAATAATATCTTCAAGAGGATGAAATCATAGATAATGCCAATGAATTATTTTCACTATAATATATAAGCACGATCAATTGTTCTGGATTATCGAATCATGATATATAGTTGATTTAGGGTTGCATAGTCATGCATATTAGGAATATAGATCGATCAAATAAAGTATACAATGTAACTATGTAAGTAAGTTGATAGTCACCAAGATGCGGAATCATTTCCTTGAGGTCAAACTAATTTTCGAGAAACCATGAAAGTAAAAAATTCTTGATTGGTAGAATGATTATGAGCTAAGCCTAATTTAAGCAAATTCCTGATTCGATTTGAGATGAGAAAATTTCAACTTGTAGTTTGTTTTGCTATGATTATAAACAAAAGTCAATGTTAATCTTTAAAAATTATTGAACTTTATCTTCCAAAATAAGTTTTTGTCATGAACAATTATGTAGCAATATTTCGTGCCACTAGCAAGATGTGGCTCAAAGCATTAATATGCATTAAGAATGATTAACTCAAGATATCACAAGAAATGTTGTTTACTATAAAATTCATATATAACAAAAAATTTACAAAATGGATACTTAATGTAAATGATGGTAATGCCGATATTGATTTTGACATCTACAATTAAATGTGACATTTCCGGATGATATTATTATGAAATCTATGATCCTACAGCGACAATTTTTAAGAGTACATATACAAATATAAACTGCACCACTTCAAATTCAGACATTTTTGAAGATAATATTATACTAGCCGTTGTCAATGAGATTTTCAGGAATAAAATTTTCAGCAAAATTATGAGGGAATTTTTCATGTTATGCTTAATACTTATATTTAATTTTTTTTATTTTAATTTAAATGTTAAATTAAATAAAAATATTATATTAATAATTATTTTATTGATCTGTTAAGCCACAGAAACTAAAGAGGACTGTATAACATGATTTCTTAGTTAGTTTTTAAAAATAATTAAATTATATTATCATATACTAGAAAGTAACCCGTCGAGACTCGACGGGTATAATTATATATTCTATATATAATATATATACTTATATCATATGAAACTAATAGAGAATATATGATAATTATAATTTAATTATTTTTAAAATTAATAGAGAAATCATATTAAACTGTCTTCTTGTGGCTTGTCCCATACAAACCTAGCAGATCAATAAAAGTAAATAATAAAATTATATTTTATTTAATTTGAAATTTTATTTAAAATTAAATAAATTTAAATAAGTACTATTAAGCATGATATGAAAATTTTCCTTACAATTTGCTGAAAATTTCACTGTAAACAACGTTTCTTGTAGTATCTGAATTAATCCATCTTAACTAAATATTACTCCCTCCGTCTCAACTGAAATGACATACTTACTATTTTTGGATGTCCCATTATAAATATCTTATTTCTATAAATAGAAATAATTTTCCCCTCTAACAACTATGTGGACCCCACCATATACTCACAAATCAATTCTACCTTAATTCTCGTGCCTAACAGTAACCGAACGTTACTAATGGGACGGAGGGAGTAATATACTCTGAGTCTCATCTTGCTAGTGACACGAGATATCACAACATATAACTGTTTATTGCTCAAAATTGTTTTGGAAGATAGAGTTCAACTTCTTTATTGATTGACATTGACTTTTCTTTATATTCATAGCAAAACAAACTGCGAATGAGATTTGTCTCATCTAAAATCGAATGGAGAATTCGGTTAAATCGGGCTCATAATCATTCTACCAATCAAGAATTTTCTACTTTCATGGTTTCCCAAAATTAGTTTAACCTCAATTATTTGGTTTCGCATGTTGGTTGCTATCAACCTGCTTCCATTGCATAATTTATTCGATGGATTTATATACCTAAAAAGAATGACTATACAACCCTCACTCAACTTTATTTTATGATTTAGTAGTCCAGAACACTAAAAAAGTCTTTATTTGAAGTGATGTAGTTTATATTTGTATATGTACACTAAAAAAATGCTTATGTAGGATCACCCGTAGAGCTTATAAGAATATTATCTGGAAATGTCACATCTGACTACATCTCCAAGATCAATACCTGTTTTACCATCACCTTCATCAAGTATCCATATTGCAAATTTTTTTTATATATAAATATCATTGCAAACAATATTTCTTGTAGTATCTTGAGTTAATCCATCTTAATTAAATATTAATACTTTGATTCCTCTCTTGCTAGTGACACGAGATATCACAACATATAATTGTTCAAAGCTAAAAATTGGTTTTGAAAAATAGAGTTCAACATTCTTTAAAGATTGACATTGACTTTTGTTTATAAACATAGTAAAACAAAGGGATAATTTTCTCCTTTAAATCGAATTGAAATTTGGTTAAATCCGATAGGCTCATAATCATTCTAGTAAGAATTTTCTACTTTCATTGTTTCCCAAAATAATTTAGCCTTAATAGTATGGTTCCCATCTTGTTTACTATCAACATTCTTCCATTGTATATTTTATTTGATGGATCTATATTCCTAAGAAGCATGACTATGCAGCAATCCTTCAACTTTATTTCATGATTAGGTAATCCGGAAAGCTTGATCATACTTTGATATTCCGGTGAAAATATTTCATCGTCATTATATATACTTTCATCATCTTGATAAATATTGTTAGAACTGAGATATATCTTTTCATTTGCAGACATATGTTTCATGGTGTAATCATTGATCGTATCAATATCTCATTTGTAGGGGCTAATCTAGCAACATCTTTAAAAATGTCTGGATTTGAAGTAGTACAATTTATATTTGTATATATAATCTCAACAATTGTCGACCCATAGAGTTCATAAGAAAATCATCTTGAAATGTCACACCTTATTGTACATCCAGTTTTACCAATTACCATCACCTGCATGAAGTATTCATTTGGCAATTTTTTGGCATATACATGAATTTCATTGTAGACAACATTTCTTATTGTATCTTTAGTTAATCCATCTTAATTGTATATTAATGCTTCGAGTCCCCTCTAAAAACAGGTTCTGTAAAATAGAGTCCAATATTTTTTAAAGATTGACAATGACTTCTATTTATGGTCATAGCAAAACAAACTGCGAGTGAGAATTTTCTCATCTGAAATCGAATGAGAAATTTGGTTAAATCAGATGGACTTATAATAATTATGCCAATCAAGAATTTTCATCCAAAATAATGAGCTTTGTTTTAATTAGAAGAGAGGTTAAATCTTTGTTTTAATTCTAAAATGTGCAGTCCTACCTCTTGGAAGAAGTAGTGATGCTATTCCACTGGATGCTACAAGCAATATAATATCACGCCTCCACGAAGGCCTGAATATAATGGTTTCCAGATAAATGTATTGCCAATTCCAGCACGTAAAGAAAAAAGAATCCACCCTCACCACTATCAACTGCAGAAATTATCTTATTATAAATATTCTTTGCTCATCAATCAACAAAGGTAATAGCCTAGTATGACCTGTCATCATTTTTCTTATTATAATATGACTCATATAGTATTAGTATATTTTCTTTTTCAGACGTTAAAACTTCATCTGGTACCGGCATACCAGAGAAAAGTTTCAAACTTATAGAATTTGCAGCAATTAGCTTTTTAATTTTTAATAAAGCTAGATTTTTTACTTGTTCCTTTATCAATTGCGAATCTGTTAAAACATAGATTAATGAATTCTTCATTAAAAAACATACTAAATAAATTTGACTTTCCTTCTTTATTTAATAATGGATATTTTCACACTCCAATAACTCTTTATACAACTCATTATTTTATTTATAGCATTTTTACAGAAATAATTAATTTATTATAAACCAATTATTCACATAATATGAATTTTCACAATTTCCTTAATAATTATTAAAGTTTTGTGTAATTTTTAATATAATAAAATATAAATAAATTTCATATTACTACCTCTGTATTCAAATGTTGTTGACATTTGTAAATGTGCTACTATTCACACACAGACTTTCACTTGAAATTATCATAGTTATACAAGTTAAAATATAGCCAAGTGAGATCTTGTTAGATTCGTCTCATCGTGTAGTTTTTAATTATCGAACTTTTAGAATTTTTACTTGTACTGAACTTGAGTTATTCATGATTTAAAATGTACACTGAACTGTGTGAAAAGTGGGTCCGTAAAAAATATTTGAATATAGAAGAAGTATTTATATACAATTAGAATGATATAAGTACATATTAATTATATATAGTATATATAAATTGGAATTGAAAATTCTATATAAATTTAAAAAATCTTTCAAATCTTTTTGAATTTTAAATTTCAAAATTTTCAAATCTTTTTAAAAGTGAACAATATTATGAGATTCCGTATAAACTGAAAATTTCATATATTTCAAAAATTGAAAATCTATAATGAATAAATAAATAAATGAGAAACTCTAAATTAATAAATAAAAAATGCAAAAATCTATAAAAATTGAAAATTTGAAATGGAGACACCACATTAAATCTAGGATAGGTTGTTCACTAATGGTTTTATTAATATATAGATACATCCTCTTTCAAATAGATATAAAATCATTACACATTTTTCATTACTCAAAATATACATAATTTATGATTATTTTATACAATATAAGTATATATATTATATAAAATATATAATTATGTCCGTCGAGTCTCGACGGGTTAATTACTAGTTGTATTTATTTATTTATTGATGATGATATTTTACTACTCCTTTCGTCGACTTTAATATATTTTGTTTAATTTTTGATATTTGTGTATTTAATTTTTTTTTGGTGAACTATTGTGTATTTAATTTTATAATTAAGAATATGATCAACTAAGATTTTATTACATTCGTCAAATATAATATTTTAAAAATATATATTTTATATTTTTTTATGCACTAGGTATATATAAGAAATCCGAAAAAAATAAAGAAATTATATATAGAAAATAACTAAAAAAACATGCATTGACTTCTATAGAAACCATAATTGTTTTTACAGTGGACATCACCTTGACTTGAGCATTGCAATTCTGCAAGCCTGTTAACTTATAAAGTTGTAATTGTATAGTGTTAGTGGATGACTAAGATATGTCAATGATCGATATTTATCATATATGCATATGCGATGATAACATATAAAATTTAAATTATTGTGAAAATAAATTTATAAATTATGCTTGATTTTATCTACTAGTAGTAATTTTTTGGAATGATAGTTGGACGAATTTCATGTCTGATGGTTCTTAAAAGCATTGGGCCGTGGCCCATAGGCAATTCGGGAACATGGGCGGGACAAGAAACACAAAAGGAAACGCCCAACAAAAGGAAAGAGTCGTCACTCATCAAACAAAGGCGCATTCCGATCGCAATTCGCAGGCTCGTCAAACTCAAAGCCCTAACTCATTTGAAGCCTCAGTATCTGCCCGCCAACGAGATCCCTGCTTTCAACACCCGCTGCAATGGCTGTCAGTCTCTTCCTCTCTACCTATCTTTGTTGTCCTGCGCATTTTTCTGTGTTTTCTGTAAACTAAAATAATTGTGAAGCGATGGAGTGGAAATCTGGAAACTGGTATAAGAGTGGTTTTTGCGTTTTTGGAAACAGTTCCATGTTTCTCTTATGACATACGTGTTTCGTTCAATTTGTGGCTCTATATGTGATTAAATTTAAGCTATGTTGAGGTCTTGTTTACCTTTGCAGAATGATGGGTACAGTTGATTATTATTGTCCGTAAAATTGATGTATTTGGTTTACTTCCACTTGACTTGTGCTTCCATAGCGTTCTTGTGGTATAGTTTGATGCAAAAAGTGCGGCTTCAAGATTTATGTGCATCAAAATGATGACTGGAGTTCATGTTTTTGATCGATGATGATGTTTTTTTTTGATGATATTCAAGTGAGCACACGCAGAATTGAGAAACTCATTTGCATGCTTAGGAGTTTCTTGTCACAGTATGGGCAATGTTTCGTGGTACTATCTGATCTTTTCTGTATATTTTATTTGTAAGTCACTCTGATTCTAACTGATGTCTTTCGAAAAACCTGACGTCAAAAGTACTGTACTACTTAGTAGCTTAGGTGGAATAGCTCAAAGGTGGAATGAAAGCATTACAAAGTCACATGTATTGGACTATTGGCTTTATGGAACCATGTGTTGAAAAATGTCCCACATCAATTAATTGGTTGGCTGCCCCCTTGCTTATATCAATAGGGGCTACTCCACACATCACTGATTTATTTTGGTTTGAAATCTCCTATCCAAATTGTGACATGGTATCAGAGCCATGGTGCCCGGATTGGGTACATTGTCGATCTGATCCGGATGTGGGATTTGTTTCTAGATGAATTCATCTCAAGGGGATGTTTTGAAAAATGTCCTTCATTGATTAATTGGTGGGCTGCCCCCTTGTTTATATGGATAGGGGCTACTCCACCATCACCGATTGGTTGGAACCTCTTATCCAAGTTGTACACCATGACAATAATATCATGACAGTGTGTTCTATGGATGACGCCTCTTAGACTTTGTGCTGTCTTCATCTCCATAGCTTTAAGTGCCTCTGGGATCTATGCTCTTTTAAATGCACACATTGAAGTTTGAACAACGCTGCAATGTATGTTCACATTTTACAACGGGACCTTTTTACTACTGCTTAGAATGTTTTGAAGAGGATTGCTAGGCGGCGAGACTAAGCTAGAACAGTTGCAAGCAAATTAAACATGGATTCAGCTACTTTAAGAGTTTAAGTGAATATGCTCTGCCGTATAAGACAAGAATAGTTGCTGAATTAGTGAATATGACACATAACTGCCAAACTGCAATTTTAAACATTTGCCTGCTTAGTTACTAGACCAAAAATGCTCTGCCGTGTAAGACAATAATTTTCTTTAGAAGGAAAATAACTACCGGTACCTTTTTTTGCCAATTTTTTTGGTGGTTTCCTTGGTGAGTTGGTGTTGATCTTTCATTTGAAGAGATTTTACTTGAGAAATCCACTGGATGTATAGATGTTGCTGTATCTGGTTAAGATTTAATTGCGTGAATTCAGCCTTAATCTGCACATTATTAGCATTTTATGTACTCTATAAGCTTATTTATGTGTTGTGCTTGCAGACTGTTCCAGTTAACCCAAAACCTTTCTTGAACAGTTTGACTGGCAAGCCTGTAATGGTAAAACTGAAATGGGGAATGGAATACAAAGGTGATAAGCTTTTTGTGGCTCACCTTGCCCCAACATTTGTTTCTCGACATGTCATTTTTTCTTAGTTATTAAGAACAAGATTGATTTTCTTTTCGACTTCCATGCAGGTTTTCTTGTCTCCGTGGATTCATACATGAACTTGCAGGTATCTGCAACAAACTGAACTGTATAGAGGATTTCACATTTACAATCTTGATATATAAAGGAGAAATGAACTTGATATGTGTTTTGAATTTGGAATTATGGTGAAGATATAGTATGGAAATATTTATGTTGTGTTATTCACTGTGTACCTAATATCTACCAAAAAATTAAAATAAAGCAGTTAACATTTTCTGACTAATATGACTGTACCTGAACAAGAGCTTGTGTAGGAGTGCTTAAACTAAAGTAATAAATACATATTTTCTTTCAGCTTGCTAATGCTGAAGAATATGTTGATGGACAATGCACTGGAAGTTTAGGAGAGATATTGATAAGGTAAATAAGCAAACATTTGTTCTCATTCTTTCCTTTAGTAATCTTTCAGGTAATTTTAATCATTTGTAATTAGAAAGAGTGGGAATATGCTTATTGTACTTTTCTTATCAACAGCTTAGCCGAATTTTTATCCAAGACCTGAATCTGTTTGTTTTGTCATTGTTAAGTTTGGTTGTCGGTTGGGATATTGTGATTTTGGAGCAATTGACATTCATAAAATGTATTTTCTGCCTGAAAAGAGAGAAGATACTAGAGGGCAATGAGGGTGGACATGTGGTTGGAAATCTTAGGCTTCATATGTTTTGATGGCTTTGGATTTAAAGCTTGGATTTGGAAGATGAACTTGGTTTCATTTGGATCAACTTCATCATTTAAATCCATTCTTCAAATTTTAATTTGTCCAACCAATGAGCCTTACCTTCTTTGAACTTGAGATTCACTACATATTCGGCCTATATATCCTCTAAATCTTGAGGCTCGTTGGGGTATGAAAATCATTAGAGGGACATCTGGTTCAGTAATGGGGATAGGAATTAAACTGATTTTGATAATTCCTCAATTTATATTTTTGTTATAATTCACTGATATTCATAAATTGGGAATCGTTACCAAGATTTTTGATTTGTGTGACGGACCAAACAATAGAATGGGAACATCCCTAATTCTCCTGTGAGGCTGTAATTATGTTCTTCCCAATTCTGCAACAACATGGAATCAATTTATTAAGGAGAAAAACTTAGTAGTTGCTTGATGGTAACTAGAAATAGATCTCTAAGAAGTTTACTTATGGAAAATCCATACAGGTCAAGATAACAGAATACATACTGGTGTCTATGGCCAAGAGTTAATTTATTTCTGCTGGCTGCTGGGTATAATTTTTACCTTCAATAAAAAAAAAAAAAATCGACACTTTGTACGACATACAACCATAGTTTCGGTCATATATACTTTCTTATGTTCAGGGTTCATAATAAGCTTTTATACCTGAGAGGACGAGTTAGCTCATTCATGCTGCTGTAGTGCCCTATACTTGCCGTTCTGTATTGACTTAGTTTATCTCATGTTTGGATGGTGCTATTATAGTACTATTATTGATTGTCCATGCCTTTGCTAACCACAGAAACGGAAAGCACTACTGCATTTTACAAATTATCAGCCCTTCTTTCTTTCCTTCCTTCCTCTCTCCTATTTTTATTTTTATTTTTTTTTAGTATAATTCATTCTCTAGTTTCAGTTTGTGACTAATTCTCCCCGGCCATTGTCCTTTGCAGGTGCAATAATGTTCTTTATCTTCGCGGTGTTGCTGAGGATGAACAAATAGAAGAAGCAGATGAGGATTAGGCGGTGGTAGTTGATGTAAGCTTTTGTCTGATTGCATGGTGACTGCAATCTTCTAAGTTTTCTGCCATTGCAAAATAGCTAATGCACTGGGACTGATCGAACGTAAGAGCATTCTTAGATGATGCACTGAGCTACATGATTCGTGTATGATGTCCTTCCATTGATTGAAACTTATGTCATGGATGCGCTTCTCACCGTTTGTTATTGACTACATCAAAATTCCATTCTCGACGAGCTTTCTAATTTTCAGTGCACCAACATATATCCCATTTTCAGTTGCCTTGTGATCGACAATATATGTATTTGAATTACTGAATGGGACAACTCCCTTTGGGAGAATTGTTCCATGACCACCAATGAAAAAATAAATAAATAAGGGGCAAAACAATTGAAAATGTAGAAACCTACGGAGTACATATGGACCAAATAATATACTGCTCGACTACTTCTATTATTATGTTATACACTTCTTCATTTTTTTTATTTGCTACGAACTCACAGTTTACGCAGTATCAATGCATATTTTAAATTATTAATAATTCAAGTTCGATATAAATAAAAATTCAAAAAACTGATATTTAAAAATTATGAAAAAACTTTAAATTCAAATGTATGAGTAAATAGTAACAAAAACACCTGTTTGGCAAATAAAAAGAAACGTATATGTGTAAGCTTATGGAGTAGTATTAATTACTATTATATACTCACTCCGTATTTCTTTTTTCTTGTACCAATGCAAGTCTTGCATTTAACTAGTTGGATTGTTTTATATCATTCGTTCTAATGTTGTAACTTGTAAGAATAAAAAAACGCGAGGGAGATTGTTAATGTTATGATTAGATTATTAATTAATTGGGTATATCGTTAAACTGTATTCCGAATATTATGGGTCGCTACTCGCTACTTTAAGAAGGAAAAGAGAAAAAATAAAAAATAAAAAAATACATAAATAAAAAGAGAAATGAAGCGTAATGACCATTTTACCCATATGACTTGCAGCAAACTAGATAGGACTTTCCTACTATAGTTACTCTTCTTTGCATTTTGATTCATCTTGAAGAAGAGCGAGATACCAACGGCTTCGTACTTCTCGGTTCTTCTGTCGGTGGCTGGATCTGCAACGATTTATTCCGCACGAGATCGGGCCTTTTCCGCCGTCCGGTCTCGTCTCATTGATCCGATTCAATTTTCTCTGAGATTCGGGCTGTAAGATTCCATTTCTGTTGCTTTTGAATTTTTTGAAATTTTGGTTGTTGATCCTTTCTACAGGTGTGGAAAGTCTATATTCTGATTTCAATCTCTGTTTATTTATTTTGTTAATCATGGATGTTTGGTAATTGATCTCCGCGTGGAGGATGAATATGGGGGAGAGAGAGTGTATACTGTATAGCGAATTGAGTGTAATTTGTAGTCTAGGGGAACGACAAGTGTAAATTCATTTGGATGTGATTCCTTAGGTTGATGACCAGATGCGAACTAGAATGGCCTGGTTGATGATTGAATTTTGTGTTTGCAACAATGGAGGGGTAAAGACAATGGGTTATGAGAGCGTTTACAATAGTGTGTTTTGGGGAATCCGGCTGTGCAACCTTTGATGTTTCTGTAATCTTTCACTCAATTATGGACAGGATTATTTACATAGTTTTACGCTCATAGATGTATAATATATGCACCCGCACTATAAAATAATTGTTTGCTGTTTCTGGACACAGTGGGATGAAAACATTGAAACAGAGGATGATAGAACCAATGTCAGCCACAATTGAGAAGGAGTCTATCATGTCTGACATTTTTTTCATAATTCATCAATAAAATCTTCTTGCTAATACATATATTGGGCAAACCATATTACTGTGAATTAAAAATAGAATTTGCAGAGTTTGTATTTAAGATTATTATATCAGATGCTATCGCCATCCTGTGTCGATGGGTTAATGTGACAGCTGTAGCAGCAAGTGGATGTAGAAGTTGATTTTACCACATGTAAGAAACTAGGAATTGATGAGGCCACTTCTACCATGCGATAATGCTCTGTTGGGGACAAACCTTTGAGATAATCATGCTGAGTCTAGCGTATTCTCAGTAACTTAGATACCATAGAGAATGGGCTGCTGAATTCGGTATTTGTTGAAAAATAAGATCTTTAGAAATACATCTCTTCCTAACTGCCATGAATAACACTTCAGCTTAGTTCTTACTCCGGAACTTTGCTTTTTCCCACTTGACAGCCAATCTTTGCTCTGTTCCTGTGGAACTTAAAAGGCAAAAATTGCAATGAATTCTGAAGAAAAAGAATCTTAATTTGTTTGATTTTTAATGTTATTTTATAAATTATAACTTGGAATAGGAATGTTGGATATGAAGTGAGTTACTATGATTTTTCTATTGCCTGCGGCTATTTTAAAGCATCTGCAATATGACATTGACACATTGTTGGAACTTGGATGCTATGTCTGATATTTGTGAATTATAGAACTAGAATGGGATAATAATATTAAAAAAAAAAAGACTTGTAATTTTTGCTCAAGCTATAAGCCAATAAATTTATTATCCAATTGCCTGATGATTTTTCCCCATATGTTGATTCAAATGAGAAATATTTATTGACCATTTTTCATTTTTTTTATATTTTAAATAAGGAGTACAATTTAGTGGAAAAGTGGCAAATGCATGTATTGTCTTTTTAATTGAAATGTGAGCAAGTTTTTGTCATTCCTATAATCTAAATAGTTTGTATTGTGGATTTTACTGGGTGATGTATTTATCTAATATCATATCATACATGCACTTTGAGTGGAAAATTTCATAATTTGGTTTAATTAGATAGCATAATTTGCTCTGTTTCCATGCTTATCCAGATTGGTGGTTTTGGGGGGCTTTATTCACAGAATTGGACTTAAACGTATTTTATTGCTGTGATAGGCCTAGGTGCATGGCATGTCTATGGAAAACTGTGTGGCACTATTCGTACAGTTCATCAGCTGATTAGATACCATTATCCCTTGTTTACTATAAGGACAAAACTATGAATTTATCCATATAAATGAAAATACATTGTGTAACACAGAAAGCAGCTAGAGTCTGTATCCGGTTATTGCAAATTGAACTGAGAGAAAAGAACTTCAACCATTTTGCGCTACAGGATGAGGTTTCATCTGATGTGATGATTATCATCGTTTTGACCATTGTGTGGACTCTGGTCTTCTCTGTTATTTCATGGCCCTGTCATAAATTTTCTTCTTTTGCGTACCTCTTGAATATAGTTACTTAAAGAATTAGAGCTTTAGTTTCAACAATAGATGCTAACACAAATTCTAATGGATCGATTTGGAGGATGATTAAATGTCATGGCACTTGGGTAGTTGTTAGTTAAGTCCAGATATTTATAAAACATTTTTGTTGCTCAAACATGATTATGTGCTTGTGTGTTTAATTGTGTGCTTCTCTTTATTTTCTTCCTCTTAAGTATTACTGTTCATACTTCATACTTGATCCTGCATACTTGCGTTCATATGAGTTTGAATTTATCCGACAGCTAACAAAACTCAATTCTTCAAACCATGATAAGTATATAGGAAATTATATGGATTTGATTATCAATATTAATGTAATTAAAGGTTAGGAAATCTTTGGCTTATGGCCCCCCTTCTAGACCGATAAAGGAAAAGGTTAGGAAATCAACTTCAGCCCATTGATCTGTCTCCATGTACTCGTGCAGTTACTACGTAGATTTATTTGGCTAAACTGATAGTCTAGTGACCAAAGGATGGGAGCAGATAATCTAAGCAAGCATTTGGAATTAGAGTATGACCAGTGGGCAGCAATCCCTGTATCTGGTCCACGCCCTGCTGCTCGGTACAAGGTGATGTTACACTAGAAAAATTGTTTGAGGATTTTCTTTGATTCTTTCCTGCTTGCTGAATTGTTTCTTTTTTATTCCCCCTCATGATTGAAAATAAACGAACAGGTTTGATCTATACATGTTCCATTTATTCTTTAGCTGTACTTATTTTTCATGCAAATGTTTTTTCTCTACAGCATGCTGCAGCTTTATTCGATGAGAAATTATACATTACAGGTGGAAGCCGCAATGGTAGATATTTATCTGATTTCCAGGTATTGTTTATTTTGGTTGATGTGAGTTGTGGAAGTATATATTATTCTACACCTTGGGGATTTTACTTTATAGTAATTTTTTCTTGCTTCTAGGTTTTTGATCTTCAAAGTCTCACATGGTCCACCATAAAAGTGAACATTGAAGCCACTGATCTGACGGCTAATGATGGCATCCCAACAGAAGTTTTTCCCGCAACTGCTGGTCATAGTATGGTAATGCAACATTTCAGAATGGATTAGTATGGTCATATTATAATTTTGATGTCAAAGTGAGTAGTTAGTGCAGGAGTTATTAACAAAATCTTTACTAATCTAAATAGCTGAGTAATGCACATCTGGTTTTTTTTTTCTTTTTTTTTTTTCCCAGATTAAATGGGGAAAAAGGCTGCTGCTTATTGCTGGCCTGTCGAAGAAGACTATTGATGGGGTGACAGGTTTTGTTTTCCGCTGGATATGATGTTGGCTGCATTTGATTTCAATTTTTGTACAACTTGATTCTGTGCAAACTTGTTTCTAGTTTAATTAATGTTTTGGGGCAAAAGTTGACATCTTTTCACTTTAATTGAATTTTGCTCTGTAGTACGGTTCATTGATCTTGAATCTCACAATTGCGGCATCTTGGAGACGTTTGGAAATGTTCCGGTAATAAATAATCATTTTGGATTCTTTTTAGTTCTTTTATTTTCACATTCCAAGTTTGGTTTTGCATTGTCTTTTATACTACATCAGTGTCATGTAATCTCCACAACCAACCAACCCTCATCTTGTTTTTCACAGTAACGAAATTATTGATCGTTCTTGTGGTATATCTTTAGGTAGCTCGTAGTGGGCAATCAGTTACCCTCTTCGGTTCAAAACTTATCATGTTTGGTGGAGAAGACAGGAATAGACGACTGCTGAATGATGTTAATGTTCTTGATTTGGAGACAATGATATGGACTGCTGCTGAGACTACGTATGTATTGTACAGAAACAAATGGAGGGTGACTACATGCTCATTGTAAGACTTCTCACCTTTTTGTACTTTGACAGGCAGGCGCCCCCAACCCCCAGATTTGATCACGCAGCTGAACTACATTCAGAACGATATCTTTTTATCTTTGGTGGATGCTCTCATTCTGTATTTTTCAGTGACCTCCATGTGTTGGATTTGGAAACAGTAAGTGTATTGCCTTGATAAACCCTGTAAGTTGACCATTGAGTACGTTAATCTTCAGAAGTATATCCAGGCATGTACTAGACCAACCGGTGGACCATGATAATAAGATATGAGACTGAGAATTAGATATTAGATACATTCATTAACTGTGCCTAGGTTTTTTGTACAGCTTAAGGATGCGTGTGGTTAACATGCTCATGGTCCCACATAACTCAAAGTTTGGCTGCTGAGAAGAGAGCCTTCTTTTATAAGCAATCCCAATGTCTTTTCCTCATGTGAAATGGGCTTATAGAATTATTTTGCCATAGATATTTCCTCTTCATGAGACTAGAGAAAAATTGAGAATATTAATTTATATTCTTTTCCAGTTTACTTAATCGTCATGTATTGATTGAAATGATGATCGTAGTTACTAAATTCTGAGTAGAAACTTATACATCAAGCCCCTGATCCCTAGTAA
This sequence comes from Hygrophila difformis, assembly GCA_030278955.1. Classification (NCBI taxonomy): domain Eukaryota; kingdom Viridiplantae; phylum Streptophyta; class Magnoliopsida; order Lamiales; family Acanthaceae; genus Hygrophila; species Hygrophila difformis. The sequence goes on from JAOANR010000007.1 coordinate 14,122,544, forward strand.
GGTTACTGTGAAGAGGATTTTCTTCCAATTAAGCAAAACTAAGGTAATTACAAGATATATATACACTTCCTAATGGGCCATAGGGAAGCAGCCCAATATACTCTAAACAACCCAACTAAACTACACAACATAATTCTAACACTCCCCCTCAAGCTGGAGCATATAAGTCATATGATCCAAGCTTGTTACAAATGTATCGAATACGAGGTCCCCGAAGGGATTTAGTCAGAATATCAGCTAACTGATCATTGGAAGGAATGTAACTCGTAGCGATACATCCAGATAACACTTTCTCGCGGATGTAGTGACAATCTACTTCAATATGTTTAGTTCGTTCATGAAACACTGGATTGGAGGCAATATGTATGGCAGCTTGGTTATCACAAAATAGCTTCATTTGAGACACATCAATGACCTTCAATTCATGGAGCAACTGTTTTACCCAAACTAATTCTTGAGCTGCCAAAGCCATAGCTCGATACTCTGCTTCAGCAGTAGATCGTGACACAACACCTTGCTTTTTGCTCTTCCACGACACTAGATTACCCCCTACAAAGACGCAATACCCAGAGGTAGACCGCCTATCAGCAGGAGACCCTGCCCAATCAGCATCCGAGTACCCAATCACTTCAGTATGCCCATGATTGGTATATAACAGACCATTACCAGGTGATCTCTTAATGTACCTCAAGATACGCATAACTGCAGTCCAATGAGCAGTACATGGAGATTCCAAGAACTGGCTTACCACACTAACAGCAAAAGAAATATCTGGCCGAGTGAGTGTAAGGTAGTTAAGCTTACCCACCAATCTCCTATAACTGCTCGCATCAGCAAGAGGCTCCCCCTGACCAGGAAGTAGTTTAGAGTTAGGATCCATTGGAGAATCAACTGGTTTACAATTGGTCATTCCAGTTTCTTCTAAGATATCCAAGGCATATTTTCGTTGAGAAATAACGATTCCACAACTAGATTGTGCAACCTCAATGCCAAGAAAATATTTGAGAGGACCTAAATCTTTAGTTTGAAAGTGCTTGTGGAGATATTCTTTCAATCGAGTAATTCCTTCTAGATCATCCCCAGTGATAACAATATCATCAACGTAGACAATAAGGAGTAGGCACTGGCCCGAAGAATTATGTTGATAAAAAACAGAGTAATCTTTAACACTTCGAGTCAATCCAAATTCTTGTACCACGGAACTAAATCGTCCAAACCAAGCACGTGGAGATTGCTTTAAGCCATATAAAGACCGACGGAGTCTGCAGACCAAATTAGACTCCCCCTGCGCAACAAAACCTGGTGGTTGCGCCATATAAACCTCTTCATGTAGATCGCCATGAAGGAATGCGTTCTTAATATCAAGCTGGTGGAGTGACCATGAATAAGTAGCAGCCAAAGATAAGAACAACCGAACAGAGGGCATTTTAGCAACCGGCGAAAAAGTCTCCGTATAATCCTCACCATAGACCTGTGTAAACCCCTTGGCAACCAATCTTGCCTTAAGGCGATCAACTTGGCCATCAGGGCCAACTTTAACAGCATAAATCCACCTGCAATCAACCACAGACTTGCCCTGAGGCAATGGAACTAACTCCCACGTACCTGAACCATCCAAGGCAGCCATCTCATCTAGCATTGCTTGGCGCCACCCAGGGTGAGAAAGTGCTTCACGAAGAGACTTAGGAAGGGGAACTGAAGACACATTAGATAGAAGAGCACAATAGGAAGGGGAAAGACGGTGATAACTAAGGCAGTTATAAATAGGATGAGGATTACGAGTCGTACGATTACCTTTGCGGAGGGCAAGAGGCTGATCATCAACGGAAGCAGGAATCGCAGACGGAGAAGAGACCGGAGACGAACGTGAGTCATCAGAAGCACCATCCATGTTAGTGGGAGTGGGAATGGTGGAAGGTTTGGGACGGCGACGATAGACCTGCAATGGTTGAGGTTGTGGGGACTCTGAGGGAACATCTAAATCAATATTTAAAGATGGGATAGGTAAGACATCAGAGACACAGGGAGGAGAGGAATGAGAGTAAAACGGAGTGGACTCGAAAAAAGTGACATCAGCAGAAAAGTAATAACGACGAGTGTCTGGGGAATAACACTTATAGCCCTTTTGAAGGCGAGAATACCCAAGGAAGACACACTTCAGAGACTTAGGAGCAAATTTATCCCGATTTGGAGAGTGATCTTGGACAAAACAGGTACAACCAAAAACCCGAAGAGGTAGATGATAAAGAGGGTCATGAGGAAATAACAATTGATGAGGAATTTTACCTTGAAGAACAGATGAGGGCATGCGATTGATTAAGTAACAAGCGGTAAGTACAGCGTCAGCCCAAAAAGACAATGGAACATGATGATGGATGACAAGTGTGCGAGCAGTTTCAATGAGATGACGATTCTTGCGCTCAGCAACACCATTTTGTTGGGGTGTGTATGCACAAGAAGAATGGTGTAATATTCCATGAGATGAGAGAAAACGGGTCATAGAATCAGAGAAATACTCTGGAGCATTATCACTACGCAACACTTTAATAGGAACCCCAAATTGTGTGTGAATTTCATTATAAAACTCCTCAAAAATAGAGAAAATCTCAGACTGATTTTTCATAAGATAGACCCAAGTACACCGAGAGAAATCATCAACAAATGTAACGAAATAACGAAAACCAAACACAGACTGAGTTCGACTCGGACCCCATATGTCAGAATGAACTAAACCAAAAGGTACATCGACTCTATTATTGACTTGCTTAGGGAACGAAGTACGAGACTGTTTCCCAAGCTGACAGGACTCACAAGAGAAAGACGACAAGTGAGACAAATTGGGGACAAGACTTTGTAACTTGGACAGACACGGGTGGCCCAAACGTTGGTGAAGGAGTTCTGGAGAGATGGTGGATGAGCACACAACGGAAGGATAGGTGTGGATTGATGGAAGGTGAAGATGGTAAAGCCCATGTAACTCACGTCCGGCGCCAATCACCTGTCCCGTGCTGCGATCCTGGATAGAAAAAGAATCAGCGTCAAATGTGATAGAACAATTTAAGGACTGTGTGAGCTTACTTACAGAAAGAAGACTAAAGGGACAATTAGGAACATATAGGACAGAATCAAGAGACATGTTTGGCAAAGGATGGGCACGACCGATGGCCTTTGCAGATGCTTGAGAGCCATTAGCCATTGTAACAGAAGGTAAAGGACAAGAAGAATTTAAATGTGAGAAAAGACGAGGGTTACCAGAGACATGATCAGAAGCACCTGAATCAATAACCCAAGGGCTTACGGGGACAGATTGGGAGAAGCAAGCAACACTATTTCCCGAGTGAGCAACCTCGTCAATAGTAGATGGAGATGGCTGCTTTGAGGCTTGGTATGCGAGATAGTCTTCGTACTCCTTCCCTGTCAACATTAAAGAATGGTTGCTAGATGTTTTGGGAGAAGTATCTGTGTGAGCAACATTAACATTTGCACGAGGAGATCGGCCATGTAACTTGTAACACCGTTCACGAACATGGCCCAACTTGTTACAATAAGAACAGCGAGGGCGATTGGCGCTATTGCGAAAGCCTCCATGAGGAATAGTTCCACCTTTGTGGATCTGTGGTGCAGTAGAAAGTAATGCCGATCGATCATTCGGGGATGCTGCTGGTAAGGAGGAAACACGAAGAAGCCGAGAGAACACATCCTCAAGTGTTGGAATCGAAGAGCTAGACAAAAGTTGATCACGAACTGCACTCAAATCAGGTCCCAAAGTAGCTAGGGCACACACCATAAAAAAATTTATCTCTTTGGGCAAGTTCGTCAGAGGCATTCTTGCCAGGAGGTAAAACAGAATTAAACTCTGCTTTAATGGATGAGAGTTTACCCAAAAATTCAGGGATAGGCAGGCCGGATTGACGAAGATCCAACAAATTTGATACGGTTGAATAAAGGCGCTGGATATCATTATTGGTGTAAAGAATTTCTGCCTGTTTCCATAGCTCACAGCAAGTGGTGAAATTAGTAAAAATAGGATGCAGAGAGGGAGCAATGGATTGCCACATAAGACTACACAACAAAGCATCTGCTTTCACCCATACAGTTTTTTCTTTGTCGTCAATTTGAGCTGCCGAAGTGGTGAGATGATCGGACAAACCTTGTCCCATACACCACATGCGGACAGCCCTTGCCCATGATGAATAATTGATTCCACCCATCAATTTTTCTGTGGCAATAGCCGGAGAGGGTGATAATGTGCCAGAAAAAGACATGCTAGGATTGTAGAGAGCTCGGGAAAAGTCCGAGCAACTTTGAAATCTGAAAGAGCAGATCTGAACAGATCTGAAAGGGCCGGAATTAGCGGCGGCGGCGGCTCAGAGAGGCGGCACGGTGGTGGCTCAGGGAGGCGGCGGTGGTGTGTATGCCGGCGGGAGCTGAGCACAGCAGAGAAACAGGAAGAGATTCACAACATGTTTCAGCAAAGTAGTTCCTGACAGTTCAGTCTGTGATGCTGAGCAATTGGGTAAAAATTCTCTTTCAGGTAGTGCAAGCTCTGAGGTGCCTTCTGGAGAAAGAAGGTCTGATAAACAACAAAGCTTGGACCCTAATGGCTGACTTTGCCAATGGCGGCGCGGCGGCGGGCGACGGCGATGGTGGCGGCGGGCGACGGCGATGCTGGCGGCGCAGCCCTGCGAACTCCGGTGAGGCGGCGCGGCAAGTGCAGCAGCAGCGGTGGGCTTCCTCTTCGTGGGGGCGGCAGCGGCGCAGCAGCAGCTCCTGCAAACTCCGGCGAGCGGCGGTGGCGGCTGTTCGAGCGAGGGAGGCGAGCGCAGCAGCGGCGACGGCGAGCGCAGCAGCAGCTCCGGTTCGTGCGAGCGGCGGTGGCGGGCTGTTCGAGCGAGTGCGGCGGCGGCGAGCAGCAAGGAATGGGCAGGCGGCGGCGGGCGGAGGGCGGCGCGGCGGCGGGCGGAATGGCGGCGGGCGGCGGTCAGACAAGTTAGGGTTAGGGTTTTTGGATATTGGGCTCTGATACCATGTGAAGAGGATTTTCTTCCAATTAAGCAAAACTAAGGTAATTACAAGATATATACACTTCCTAATGGGCCATAGGGAAGCAGCCCAATATACTCTAAACAACCCAACTAAACTACACAACATAATTCTAACAGTTACACTTTCTGAGATTATTTGAGAGGATTATAGCAATATATCGTGGATACTGTGGCCTTGTTCAGAAAATCGGCTATATCTCCACTTTTTTTATGCTGGATTTCTATGTTATTTTTGTTTAGATGGAGTGGTCCCAACCACAAATTCAAGGCGATCTGGTGACCCCAAGAGCAGGTCATGCTGGTGTTGCTGTGAGAGAAAATTGGTTTATTGTTGGTGGTGGAGATAACAAAAGTGGTAAGTAAATTGTGGTTCCGTTGGCCTGAATACATATTGGTATTTTAGACTCTGTGACTATCATGTGATGAGAAGCCTTCTCTCTTTCAGGTGCTTTGGAAACCCTTGTTATAAATATGTCTAAGCTTGTTGTGTCTGTGGTTACTAGTGTTAAAGGAAGAGATCCACTAGCTAGTGAGGTACAACTATCTTGCTTTCCTACTGTTTCATAAATGGTTTTACAGACACAGTAAAATCTGAAGGCTGGTTCTGCCTGATCCAGCATGCACTTTCTTAGAAGTAATTGTTTCTTTATTTTCTTTTTACTAGAAAATTTAGCTGTAGACAGTTGATGCTATGGCAAGCCCCCAGAAAAATTTAGTTTTTTGTTGTTGTTATGCTAGTTAAGATTTGTGACATTAGAATTCTTTATGTAGCTGGATTAATGTCTCAAAAGTTATTTGGTGCATGCTTGTAATTTGATAAATATGTTTTATGCATGGAAAATGGGAAGCTAGGAGTTCAAAAATAGCATGTGGATAGATAGGCTGTTAATATAATAAAATAGGCTATATAAAGATAGACTAGGACCCTTTTTTACATCTTCGAAAACCTAGTTACTTCAACTGTTATGTACTAGCAGGATTGGACCAATCTAATTCAGATCTGTTGCAAAGATGTGCAGTCAGTGGACTATCTTAAGCTTTGATATGAGTTTTCATTTGTAGTTACAATTTTCACAGTATTATAGAAGTATCTCTAACCTTTTGGTTTCCATGTGAACATGTGCAGTGCGTCAAGTGAAAAACATTTATAATGTTATTGTGAGAATATTTACATACTTTATATGTAGCATATTCTTGAGTTAAACTAATGCTAGTGACAGTATAAACTTTTTTCCATTTTCTTTCTGAAAATCAATACTTCCTCCATTTTCTAATATTTGCTCCATTTAAGAATCGGTTACAGTTCACACATACATTTTCACCTAAAGTTTTATCATAGTTATATAAGTTAAAATATAGTCAAGTGAGATATTGTTAGATTCGTCTCGTCGTGTAGTTTAAATATCTAACTTTTAGAATTTTTACTTGTACCGAACGTGAGTTATTAATGGTTTAAAATGTGCATTGACTGCGTGCTAAGTGGGTCCGTAGCAATTAAACAAAAATAGAGGAAGTATATTTTAATTGGTTCCAGTGAATATTTGCTTTTTGGATTTTTCTTGAGGCATTGTATTATTTCAGAACTTTTAAGTTGTGGGTGAGGAAGAGTGTCAATGTGATGTGGAAAGGTACCAGCATTTTCTTTCAAGATACTTGTTTCCATGTGTTTGAGCTGCTAGAATTATCAACCAAAAGTGATAAAACTTTTATCTTTATAAATACAAGAGGGTACTTACACCAACTTAGTCAACTATAGTCTGCACAATTTAATGTTCCGTGCCTTGACGATTGAGTTGGATCACTTGCACTGCTTCTCTTTTCCCGCATGATTTGTTTGGCATAAATAGTGATCTGGAGATGCAAACAGGGTATTAGCATTTCAACCGCATTGCTGGGTGGTGAGACTTTTTTGGTTGCATTTGGCGGTTACAATGGAAAGTACTACAATGAGGTATTGTTTATATTATCCACCCCTGTTCATTTATCTGTGCAACAGAAAGGTTTTACAAATAAGATTTTATGTTAGATTTTGCATTTGTTGATTCTGGATTCTGGCGGCCTTTAGTAATATCTTGGGAATAACCCGAAATAATATGATACATATGTACACTCCAGTAAAAGAGTGCATTATGTAGTTAGTAATGAGCAAAACTTTTTAAGAAACTATATATATTGAATGACAGGTTTCCATTAATAATAATAATAATAATAATAATAATAATAATAATAATAAATCTTTTTCATGTATAGGTATTTGTTATGAAGATGAAACCGAGGGACTCTTTGCACCCTAAGATATTGCAGTCACCAGCAGCAGCAGCAGCTGCAGCTTCTGTTACTGCTGCATATGCCTTGGCAAAATCTGAAATATTGGATTTTACTGAAAAAGAAGATTCAAATTCTAAGGTAATCCCAGTGGATACATCTGAGCAGGACCTTGCACTTGAAATTAATTTATTCAGAGAAGAGAAGAAAGCTCTAGAATTGTCACTTGTCGAGGTCACAACGGAGAACTCTGCTCTCAAGACTAAGATTGAAGAAACTAATGGAACTTATGCTGAGTTGTCTAAGGTTTGGTTCACTGAAAATTTGTCTTTACTTTTGACGAACCCCAGTGATCTCAAAGCTTAACATCTTTACTTCTGTTTGTAGGAATTACACTCGGTCCAAGGACAACTTTCTAATGAGCAATCAAGATGCGCCAAACTTGAGGTTGTATATTTTATTTGGCAATAGAAATTTTTCTTTGGTTTTTTAATCATTTTTTTCTGTTCCTTCTGCTATTGGCAAACTATCTTTTGACACGTGTTTTTAGTCTGATTTTGGTTAAAAGTTGGAGGGATGATTCAAAATTTTGGAAGAAATAAGACAGAATTCCAGAGTTTTGGAGTGAATTGCATGAACTTCATTTGTATGTTATACAAATTAGCCCAAAAATATTCTCAAATTATTTGTCAGTACTGTGAAATTTATGTGAAACAGTCAAACTTTGAACACTATGCAAGTTTATGCTTGTGTCTAAACTACTCCCTCCATCCCAATTGGTTGTTACTTGTTAGGCATTCCTCCTCCTCTTTTTTTTTTTTTTTTTTTTTTTTGTTTAGAAATAATTGCCGTGTTCCCTATATTCCAACATTGATCGATTCACGTCCTACCTTTGTGTGCGGAGATGCCTCCCAGCCAGGGGGCGGATCGAATCGAATTAAGTTTAGTATTTATGGAAATTGGTGGTAAGATCATTATGATGGTACATATTGGGGGTATAAGAGTAATTTTAAATCATGTTCCCCATATTCTGGGAGAAGTGGAACATAACAAACAATTGTGGAAGGAAGGAGTAGGGAGTATTATTTTCTATGGTGAGATTTTTCATTTAGAATTCTATTGTATTTTCTTGGTCATGGGTTTTACATTCAGTAGTCTTAGAGCAACATGCCTTGATTTTCTTCAACCCTCTTTGAGTGTATTTGCTGACCTTTTACAGTGTCTAATATCTACCCATTTCTTATTGGCATCATTATCAGGCCCAAATTGCAGAGCTCCAGAAGATGCTCGAAACTTTGCCGTCATTGGAAAAAGAGGTCCAGGCGCTCCGTACTGAAAAATCTGCATTTGAACACGATATGGAACATGCTGGTACAGTTCAGAGTCAGCGTTCTGGCGGGATTTGGAAGTGGGTAGCTGGATGAAAGCATATTGATCCTCATCCAAAACTATGGGTCAATCAACTCGAATATATTTTTGAACTGTGCGGTCCTTTGTTAAACTTTGTTTAGCATTTGAAGCGGTAGCATTTGTGTCAATAAAGGTTATACCAGAATGAATATATTTTTAAGCCTCATGACACCATCCGTTTCTTTTTCTTGCTTTTTGCTCGGATTGTCTTGTTAAGAGTAAGCTTAATTGGGTTTTGTCATGTAATCAGAAGTTGTAGATGAAATATTGAGATTTATTCCTTATTGATTTATCATGTGGAACTTGCAAATGAAATTTTGCTTTGTGGGCATTTTGACTTTGTTTATTTTATTTTATTTCAATTTATTATGAACTGGTTTGGCCATACATGGTTGAATTGTAAGTGTATCAGGCTTGGTTTGCAAGATCTTTACTGATATCAATTGAAAGAGATGGAAAGGAAGAGTAGCAATAAGTATCGACCCTTTTATGAGGGGAAGTTTTCATCCACTTTTACTCATCCAAACTAAAATTAATCAAAGAATATAGAGAGTGGGACATTAGTATTAAGTACTGTATTAAGAAATGGGAAAATGAGTGGTCTAGATTTAAGTAGATGAGAGAAAAAGAAAGGAAAAAGTAGTGTGAATAGTAAAAAAAACTTACCGAAAAAGGAAAATGTTTCAATTATTTCAAAATATTCCAAAAAGGAAAGTGTTTCAATTATTTTAAACCGGAGGAGTATATCGTTTGATTCGCGACATTGAATTTTCTATCCATTGTGAGTTGTGAGGGGACCACCACACCTCTCTCGACCCCTTTTCTCGAGACTCCTCACTTCCCTTATCAATGTATGAATGAACACTTCTCTCTCGTGCACAGGTTCGAGAGTCTCCACGGAAAAAGAAGGCATCTCACGAACCTGAAAATAGATCACTTGTGATTGTGGATCACAAAATGAATGGTTGTTCTATGTCATGTTAATTATTTTACCTCACAGAAATTGATAATTTATGGGTTGGTACTTGTATCGCATAGTTTACACATCCCATCGTGACCAAAGCATCAATGTTTAAAAAATGAATTTTAATTGGGAAAAAGGAACATCCAAATCAAAGTTTCCAACGCAGAAGGTATAAACATTCCATGATCCACACACCAACATTTGCAAACATATATAAACCATCACCCCAGATGGTTCAATATTCTAACCTATGTATTGTCCCAAGTACTTACTAACCCAAGGGAGAGATAGGATAAAGCAGTACCCGCTTGAGTGTATCACAGTGCTCCAGAACATTCATGAGAATTTGATTCAATGTGCATGAATAGACCCCCTGATTTCAAAGCTCATGTAGAGAATCAGGACCACCCAAAAGAATATGAAGCAGAACCATCCTCTAGATATTGTCGAAACCATTTTCCCTGGAAGTATGCTGACTTTTGAGTCATGTGAAAACCCAAATGAAAGGAGGATGTCCAAGTTCTCTTGCTTGCCAGAAGCAGTGCCCATGTTTAAGTTTCGTATCTGCACCATGCCAGAAGTGACCTGATACGAATTGGAAGCTTCAAGTAGAGAGTTGAGACGACCAACCATCTCTTTTGAAGGATACTCTGCAGCAAGCGCTGATGGGGCAGCAGTGCTGCCCAACATTTGGCTAGCCTTTTTGATAAATGGAAATTCATAACCTGCAACATGTGAAAGCAAGACTTTGAAAATATATTAACAGCAGGTGAAATGGACTAGTGCCAGGTAATAGCTATAAAAATTAGATGTGGATGGGATTTTGTGCCTGATTTACATTTTGCCAAATCTTGCTTCTCAGAAGACGCTGCTGCATCTGGGTTATTATCAATGGAGCTCTCAATAAGTGGCCCATTTTCTAGAGTAGGTTGTCCAGTTCCTGGCAGAGCAGGTTGCTCGGTTGCTTTGCCCAATTCCTTCCAAAAATAAGAATCAAAAAACACTTCACTAAGTTAGATTTCTGTATTCAAAATAGTGTAGAGTCCAGAAAGATTCAAGGCACCACCTCCTCAATATCCCATGTGAAGTTCAGCATGTTATTGTCATCAGCATCGAAGAATGCAAGGTATTCCTCAAGCATATCAGATGAGGAAGTATCATTTTCAATGTTCTTTGATAAATCATTAGCTTCAATGAATCCTCCATTAGGAAATTGAAAATTATCAATAGAATCCAGGAAGTGCTCATCAAGTAAGACATTCATCATATCTTCCAAATTCCCAGATTTGCTGCATTCACCAATGTGCTCATCAACAGGTTTAGCATCTGCATTATATGAAAGACAATTTTTTATGTTCTCATCACTGCCACATAGCTCGGGTTCGCCATATTGGTTGCCAACTGACATCAAGTCTGTGGGCATCTTATGATTTGATTCACCAGTTTCAACATTGTCGCCATCTCCAGAATGGAAGTTCACTGAAATTGGAGCACTACTAGATGGAATATCTGATCCAATAATCTACCAAAAGATACAAAATAACACAACATCAGAAGACAAAAATCAATTACCACCATGAATGAAACTTCTGACTTAAAGAGCAGCAGAAGCGAAGCAAAATTCCAGTTACAAACAAATATATGTTCAGTCAGAAGATCATTATGAAATCTTTACAGGAATAGGTTGTCTTTTCTCAACAGATAATTACCAGGAATGAGAAAACAAGACTTTGATTATCAGTATGGTTTCAACACCATATAATGCTGTCCAGTGTAAAGTAAAATAAAATTTTGGCCGTAGCCAAGTATTTTTCATGAGCTCACCTAATAGCAAACACGCCCTTTTTTTTCCACAAAGAATGTCTCCCTTTTCATATTGGTGAATTTTGAAATAATTATCCTATTACCATGTATACAAATTTTTATTAACTCAATTGTTTCTCCATTATCTTATTTCTCTCTCCATCCCCCAATAAAATACTGAATTTCTTTCTTCCTTAAACTCGTGCTGAGACCATAGTGGACATCCTTCCGAAAATAGAGATATCTATATATGTATATATATCAAAGATGGTATAAGGTAACATGCAAGAATAGAGAACCTAAGATAAGTCGACATGCCATGAGGGCTATTCACACCAACAAGTATCAATTACAGTATCTTGACTACAAACTTGTCAAGAAATAACTCAATGCTAACAATTTTTTTCAAATATGCATTATGTTCCCAAACACTCAAAACATAGAACACACAGAGAGTATCGGTAAAGGCACAAACCTGCTGAAGATCATGGCAATTCAAACCAGCATTACTATCAAAATCAATTTCCTGTGTAACCTCATTTTGAGGAACTGGTTCCAACTCATCATCATCATCCCATTCCTCTTCCACAAAAGGTGCCCCATACTGTTCGCCATTCTTTGGCCCTGAACCACTCTTCTGGAAGACTCGGCAAATCACAAATGCATCCTTATACAGAAAAACAATACCAATAAAGCTAAATTAGATGAAATTTCTGATAACGCAGTATTTTTAAAAGCTTATTTGACAATGACAATATTATTACAACTCATTCAATCTCATTTTGGGAGAAGCTAGGTAAGTTTGAACATGTAGTTCAAAAAGTTAATGAAAACAATTGAATCCATTATTCTTTTGGGAAAGAAAAATCTTACTTACAGAAATTGGGCCATGTTTGGACATGTCATAAAAGAGAATGAGGTTTAAATTGAAGTGACAAATTCTTTGCACAAGTGATAAAATTAGCTAAGATGCTCAATATAGTAACCGTAGGGATGAGGCCCAAAGATGGTGATTTGTTGTCCTTTTTTGACTTGGCAAATCCCATCTTGCTCCAGCATCCGCATACCCTAAATCAGAACCAGTCTTTTTGATTCAGACCCAACCAGAAGTAATTTATATATTTCCTGGCAACATCAGCCCATGCTCTCAACCAAAAACATGTCTTTAGGCCTGGTGGGGCACAGTGGAGACATCTATAAGAACTTATGGGAATGACTGGGTAACCAATTCAACACACCTGGGAAGTTCGAGCAGTTTCCAACTCATTGTCAACAAGCCTGTACTCATGCATAACCCAGTTAGTTCTCTGGCCCTTAGGCGCCCTTCCATTATGATAAACAAGTGTTTTCTTCATCCCTACAACCTGTGTTTTATGATAAACAGCTCTGTCCTTTCCTGTTGTCTTCCAATACCCTTTTTCAGTAGCACGATTTGTCCGTGCTCCATTACCATACTTCTTGTCCAGCATGCTGAAGAAATACCATTCCAAATCTCTGGTCTTCAATTTCGACATGTCTACAATTCCCACAAATAAAGATATTTCAAACTATTCAATTCCCAAACACCAAAGAGTGACAAGATTGATGCAAGTCATGTTATAAGTTAACTCATTACACACATGAAATGGGAACAGAATAATTCGTTAACTACACCGCATATACATTGATTGAGTCTATACAGAAGAAATATACAACTGGAACATATGATGCAACATGCCAGTGCTTTTTTCAAAAGTTTCAATATTATTTCAACCAAAGCCATACACATGGGGAAAAAAAATTAAGGTTCAAAGAATCAGATATTCACCATTGGGACTTGAAATTGAACAACAGTTAATGATTGCATAGCTAAGTTATAAAAGAAAGAAACCCAATACACAACATCACAACTCAATATCGACGAATAAAGAGAAGCAAGAACCCCGTGAATGATCTAACATAAACAAAATTCGGTATTTCCAAACAAAGAAAACACATACACCAAGAACATCAACATCGCCGCTATCTAACCCACCCAAAAATACAGAAAGTCGGCGGTGTATTCAATCAATCGAAGAATAAAACACCCTGGCATAAAAAATAAAAAAAAAGATTTGTTGAAAAGAATGAAAATCATACGGGGAAGATCCCAGGGCTCGGTCTTGTAAATATCGATCTCAGAAATAGCATCGAAGCGCAAGGGTTTCCCAGCGGCTTTTCGTCTGAGATAATACTGCACCAATTCCTCGTCGGTGGGATGGAAGCGGAAACCCGGGCCCAACATACTGAAACCGGAACGATACCGACAATTTGTTCGTGGGCGATTTACAAACGCATAAACAAAGATCGGGTTTTTATCGTTCAGTATTCCTAGTGAGAGAATAACAAAGGAAAGGGTAAGGTGGGTTCAAGAATTAGTAGGAAGTGGGAAAGGTTAATGGACCTGGAAGAAGCCTGCAATCTCATATACAGTATTGTTTCGAGGAATTGGGGGAGAAGAGAACACTGGCAACTGCGTTCAGAGTCCACCAGACAAATTGGGGAAACCAAAACAGAATCCCAGCGCTCGCCTCTTACTATTTATTTATGCAGTCTGGAGTCTGGACACTGGAGTAGTGCTGCAGTTACGGACCTGTCATATGATTTCGGTCACGGGTCCTCACCGATTCCAAATATCTGAAGTAGTATCTTTTTTATTTTTATTTTTTGGAATGGAAAAAAAGGTCAAATATATTATTTTTGTTTAAAAAAAAGTCAAATCTATCATTTTTCTATTTTATTACCGAATTTATCATCTACATATGCTAATTATATCCGAAAATATCCTAAATTCACTAATCGTGGAATGCTTGCTGACGTGGCAATAAATTAACTTAAACCCTACACGCTGGATCGAATTTGAAGTGTGTCTCAATTAGGGCTGGGGAAAAATACCGAATATACTACATACCGTATCGAAAAAATACCGAAAATATCGAAATTTTTGGTATACCGTAATTTTCGGTATGATATCATACCGTACCGTAAGATTTCGGTACGGTAACGGTATAAATTTTTTGATACGCGGTATATCACTACCGTACCGAACTTTGGTATATACCACGGTATCGGTATATACCGCGATACCGTTATATACCGTAATATCGGTATGTTGGTATATAGCGAAAGTTCGGTATGCCGGTATATACCGCAATACCGGTATGTTGGTATGTAGTTAATGTTCGGTATGTCGGTATATACTGCGATACGGTATGTCGGTATGTACTGAATGTTCGGTATAGCGGAATATACCGAACTTACCGGAATGTCGGTATGGAAACGGTATGAAAATATTTCATACTGAAACTTTCGGTATACCGAAGATCGGTATACCGAAATGTTCGGTACGGCAGCGGTATGAAATTTTTCATACCGTAAAGTTCGGTAAGGTATACGGTACGGAGAATTTTTTTCGGTATGATACCGTACCGAAAATTTCGATATTTCTTTTTTCGATACGGTATGTGCGGTATGCGGTATACTCGGTATTTTTCCCCAGCCTTAATTGAGAGACACTTCAAATCCCATCCAGCGTGTAGGGTTTAAGTTAATTTATTGCCACGTCAGCAGCCATTCCACGATTAGTGAATTTAGGATATTTCCGAATATAATTAGCATATGTAGAGGATAAATTAGGTAATAAAATAAAAAAAGGATAGATTTGACTTTTTTTAAACAAAATGGATATATTTGGCCTTTTTTCCTTTTTGGAATAGCAGAAGACAAAAGTAAAATAAAAACAAGAAAAAAGGAAAACTAAAATGAAAGAAAAGAAAAGCAAACCAAAAAAGTACTTCCTCCATCTCATAATATTTTTTTATATTTTTTACTTTTCACGCAGTTTAATGTACATTTTAAATTATTAATAACTCAAGTTTGGTATAAGTAAAAATTTTAAAATTTGGATATTAAAAAACTACACGACGAGACGAATCTAACAAAATCTCACTTGACTATATTTCAACTTGTATAATTATGGTAAAACTTTAAGTGAAAGTCTGTATATGAATAATACTACGTTACCAAATGTCAAAAACATATCAGAGATGGAGAAAACATATCGAGATGGAGATACTATAATTTGGAAAATCACATGCCGAATGCATCATCGCTAAATTCCTCAAAATGAAATCATGAGGGAATCCAGATAATGAAGACACCCACCCTTTCTTAAAAGACATGATAGAAGAAGTCTTCAATCCATCGAAGTAGCATTCTTAGTCCAAACTGTCAGTCACCCTTTTATTAGTTTATATTAGTTGTTTTTTCTATTATTTTAAAGTTATCTATCTATGAACTTTCTCTGTTTTTAAATTTTTTATACGAACCCACCAAGCACGCAGTCTAATACATATTTTAAATCATTAATAACTCAAATTCAGTTCAAGTAAAAATTCTAAAAGTTCGATATTTAAAAATTATAAGACGAAACGAATCTAACAAGATCTCACTTGGCTATATTTTAACTTGTATAACTATAATAAAACTTTAAATCAAAGTATATGTGTGAATAATAGTCTTAAACCAAATGTAGCAAAAATTTCAAAATGGAAGAAGTGTATGAAATAGTATATCATACTTTATTTATTCATTTTACACATTTTTAAATATTTTTCTCGTTGGTTATTATTATTTATTTATTTATTTATTAAGGGTTACACTCATCAAATAAAACATCATCTTTGTTAAAAAGTTTCCAGTAAATGTATTCTACTTAATATACTACTACTCCATATGGTATAGAAGTATTAAACAATTATTGGATCTTTTTAGAGATTCAAAGTCAAACAGCAATTAAAAAAGGGGAATCAACAGCCAACGGCGACCACCAACACGCAATAATACATACAATATCCGATTCCGGATAGAAACGAAAATTTTCGTCCGCAAGTTTCCAGGAAATTGGATGTAAATGGAATTGTCCTAAAAAGACAAATACTACTATAGTCTATAATAACAAGTCAAATGAATTTGTGTTGACGTCAACAAAGTTGGTGGCGACACGTGGCATCCTACTTGTCTCTCTTTGGAGTTTGCTATTTTTACCCTTGACTTGTTTTACAAGTTCATCAGTCATCATCTTCTGCAATCTGCAGCGATCGCCCTCCACACGTCTCTTTGTGCTCTCTAATTAATAACACTACTTTAATTTCTCCCTTTTAAAATTAATAAATAGTATATATGCAATTAATCTTTAATAGGAGTAACACATCATAGGTAGGATTGTAAAATATCACGTGAACATTTCATGTTTTAGTGAGAAACAACAAAACAATTTTTTTTAAAAAAAAAAAGAAAAAAAGAAAAGGAAAAAAAGAAGTAAGTTGTAGGGTAAAAATAAAGAAGTGAGTAAATTGTTTCAAAATAAAAGTTAAAGCTCCTCAAAACTCTGAACCCTTGAGGAGACCACTAATCACATAAAACTCTGAACCCTTGAGGAGACCGCTAATTACATGAGAACTAGATTAGAAAAATGTTGGATGAGGTCAGTGGCGAAACCAGAATTTCAATCCAGGGTGTGCGGGAATTCAAATAAAATTTAAATATTATGCAACAATAGTCAAACTACAATTTTTTTATCATTCAAATTCATCTTTTTTATTCCAATTCCTATAACCTTCATTTACAAAGGTATCTACACCACCTTGCCCGCTGCCTCTTCTTGAAAAGGTAACAATACAAACAATAAGCAACATCTTTACTCACACTACACTCTAACCAATGAAACTCATCCTACCAATCCATATTAAATCGACGGAGTGCATTATAAATTATGGATTGAGGAAAACACTTTAGAAGTGATTAGCAGGGCCCATTATAAATCTGGACTGTCTGCAGTGTCTGCAGCGATGGACTGGTGAGTAGTGACGAGGGGAGTGGAGAAGAGACTTCCAACTCCAAGAGATGGGGGAGGGCGGCACTCTGTGGTGGTGGACTGGTGAGTGGTGATAAGGGGACTGGAGAAGAAGAGTTTAGAATTGGGGAGGGAAAGAGAGTATTCTTATATTTTACTCCCTCCGTTCCAGTATACTTGTCCTGTTTGACTTTTTGACACTGTTCATTGTTTAAATTTGGCTCAACGTTATTGCAAATATATATTTGAAAAAAATAATCGAGTTGGGTCTTGTTAGAATCTAAAAATCATGTAGTTTTAGAATATATATTTTATATAATTTTTTATTATAAATATTTTGAGATATTAATAATTGAAAATGTACATTGGATTGTGTGCAGAAATGAAACAAGACAAGTTAAGTGGGACGGAGGAAGTATATATTTACAAAAAAAAAAAAAAGTGTGGTCAAGTGAACACCCTGGCGCCAAGGTGGTACCACCACTGGATGAGGTATAGATAACGTCTAAGGTATGAAATTTTTTAAAACTTTTATCATATTTTGTGGAAATTATAAAATTTATTGTGAGTGTAAATAATCATTCTAATAATAATAATAATAATAATAATAATAATAATTAGGTGGGTAGAATTAGAGGTGTCAAAACGGGCCCGCGGGGCGACACGGGCCCGCCCGCGCGGGCCCCCGCGTTGTTGCGGGCTTGAACGGGGCGGGCCTAAATGGGGCGGGCTCAAAATGTCTAGGCCCGACCCGCCCCACACGCGGGCCGCGGGTTATGCGGGTCGGCCCGCGAGCTTTTTATTTAAATAATAGTATTATTTTTTTATTTGTAAAAAAATAAAATTTGGATATATTTTTTAATGTATATATTAAAAATAAAATAAAGAGATTTATAATTAGTATTTATAATTATAAATAAGTAAGTGTGCATTTATTGGCACTATTTACTTTTATGTGGGTTTATTGAATAATTATTTAAAAGAATTTATGATTATTCAATTTTTAATACTAAATGAGTATATAATATTTCGCAAAATATAATATGTGTGACAAAAGTTTTATAATTAATGATTGAACTGATTAAAATTTTAGGTCTCACAGATGAAGTCTTTGATATTGTATTAGGTAAGACCGTCTGAGCATAATTCATTAATTTTATATTTTATTAGGTAAGATTGTTTGGACATAATTCACTAAATTTAGTATTTTATTATGTAAGATTGTATTGGCATAATTTATTAATTTATATTTAAAAAATAAATATTTGTCTGCACACATAGTTTTTAATAAATAGAACAATAAGGAATTTAAAACTTAAAAACTTGATACCCATAAATTAAATGAACATGGAAATAATAGAAGAGACAGATAATTCAATATGCAATCAATTCAATAATTTAAATGTTTGAAGGCATTATGCTAAACATTCATACTAAAGAATAATAAATTCAATTGATGTAAAAAAAAAAAAAAAACTGAAAGCCCGCGGGTAGGCCCGCCCGGCGCGGGCCTAACCCGCAAAAGCCCGCCCCTCCGCGGGTTGGGCCCGTTGAGGCCCGCATTTAAACGGGCCTCTAAAAGTTGAGCCCGCCTCGCATTTTTTACCTTGCGGGGCGGGCCGACCCAACGGGCTAAGCTCGTTTTGACAGGTCTAGGTAGAATAATATATCATTATTATTAATTGCATCAGCATGAATTCATTCAATCAATTTATTAGTATTATATTATGAAATACATACACATAATTATAATTAATGTAATACCCCCCCACCCCCCCAATAAAGAAAATGAAGAATGTATCATCGTCTAAAATTCATGAATAATAATAATTGAAAGAAATGTGCACAAAAAATTATAGCAAACGGATCAAATCATATTGTTTTGAAAAGAAACTTTGAATTACTTCATCTGTTTTTAATGAATATGTTATACTATTCACCATGTACACAAAATTCAATGCCTATTTGTTTTCACCAGGTACACGTAATTCAATGCATATTTTTAATTATTAATAATTCAAATTATATAAAAATAAAAATTATGATAATTTAAAATTCTACAACTACAATATGATACGAATTCAACAAGATTTCATTTCACAATGCTTTTCTTATATAACTTTAGCCAAAATTAAATAATGAAAACATCAAAATCAATGCATTAACAATCAAATGCGTTTCTATATATTAGTTGTATACTATAAGGTAGGTGCTTATCAATTTTACGTGCTACTTATAAATTAGGAAATACTTCACCCGTTCCTTATTTATTGACACATATGAGATTTTGACACTGTTTATTGAGTAACTTTAATTCGACTTTTTAATACAATTATATAAGATAAAATATAGTCAAGTGAGATCTTGTTAGATTCGTCTAATCGTATAGATTTAGAATATCAAATTTTCATAATTTTTACTTGTATGTATTTTGAGTTATTAACGATTAAAAATATGCATTGAATTGCGTGAAATATGGATCCGTAGAAATTTAAAAGAAACGGAGGTAGTATCACCTTAATTTTATTATGGGTATGTTTGGGAGTCAGCAGATCCGCTAGCAGATAACAGATTCGGAGAGAGAATTGTGAGAGGATATGCTGATTGAATCCGCTATATGCTCCTAAATATGCCGGCTTCCAAACATCCCCTATATCTAAGTCTCAATCATGGGAAAAAAAGGGGGGGGAACAATGAAAAATAAATTTCCAAGATATGATTGGGACTACCTTAGGGAAGAAGAAAAAGCCCCCAAATGGCAAATATGTATTGGGCCGAAACTGGATCTGCTAGTGGGTAACAAAACCCAATGGCCCAAACACAAATTGTAAATTAAATATTAGGCCCAATATATAGAAATAACCAAATAAATGTCCCAGGCCTTAGACATTTACTTCCTGTCTCGTTTTCTTTTTGATGGGTCCACCGAGGTTGTTTAATGCATATTTTTAATTATTAATAACTTAAGTTCGGTATAAATAAAAATTCTAACAGTTCTAATATGATCTCAATTGACTATATTTTAACTTATATAACTATGATAAAACTTTAAGTAATGGTCTGTATGTGAATAGTAGCATATTAACAAATGTAAAAAGCATTACGAGACGGAGGTAGTATTTTATTTTGGTCAATTTAAATAATGTTGGAGTTAGGGGTGGGAATAGACCGGCTCACCCGAAAATGGCCTACAGCCTGACCTATTTAAGGCCTAGCCTTGCCTTTTTACAAAATAGCTCAGACCCGGATAATTTTCAACGCCTGTTTAGTTATATAGGTCTAGGCCGGACTTCATACAAAAGCTTGTTAGTCTTACCATGCATTTTTATATAATTCTTTTTATAATTTATTAATATTTTTATTTTTAATAATTAAATAAGTTTGAATTGACCTCTAAAAGGCCTAAAACCTGGTTTATTTAAATAAAAAGGCCAGACTCATGCCTTACAAAATTTAAGTATGCCTAGACCGTTTAAGTCCAGTATGGCCTATTCCCACCTCTAGTTGGAGTTAATACCAACTGGAGTTAATATTTAGTATTGAATTTGCACATTGCACAATGCGGAAATTGAAGATTACTACTATTTTTGAATTTTCCCCTAAATCTTATTGTACAAAAACACTGAAACATGGCTATTAATTAATTTTGCAAAATTAGGTGAGATTTGTACCATAATATTGTATCCGGAATATGATTCACATGAAATTATATGAAGATGCCCGTAACCCGTAATCCAATTTATTTGAGTTTATATAATTCAATTATGTATGATATACTTAATCAAAATTACTCTTAATAGTCACCAAAAAAAATTACTCTTAATGCTCATTCTTAAATGCTTAATTTGAGACATATTGTTTGAATTTCTTTTTAATCTTTTTTTTGCAACGATCAAAATCGATTATGTTAAATCGAGTGAGATTATAAAGAACGTAGTTTTTTTTTTTGGATAGAAGCGAATGTAATAAATTATTTTATACTATTGTTTAAATGAGATTCCACCAAAAAATAGTTAGATTTTTTTTTTAAGGAGCCGAAGACAGAAAAAGTTTGGTGGGAGCATGCCGCACAAATTAAAAGAGATAGTGGGCCGGTGAGGAATTGAACTCTCAATCCTAAAGTTGGATCATGGATGACATGTGGACTTAGCCGTTTGGACAAATCACCATCCCAAAAATTTCTTTTAATATTATATATATCATTTTTAAAAAACGTTTATAGTTTTTAAATATCAACTTCAACTGCACCCGATTTTCCAGTATGGTTCAAGTGCTCAAATATGATAGTAAGCATATGCTGAATTTGCATTAAATTTGGTTTGGTTTAGATGATGTATTTTGTATCTTTTATTTTTCATGAAGATATATAAATAATAATAAATATGACTCTTCTACATCGCATGCATGTGTAGATTACAAAACTTAAATCCGACCCCAATTTTCAAGCCCTCCTTTTTTTTTTTTTTCTTTTTTTTTTTTTTTTTTTTTTTTTTTTTTTGGTTTTGGGGGGTGGGGGGAGGGCGGTGGTTGTTTGAACAAAGGCCTATATTATCAGTATCTTTTTCATCTTAAATTTTTTATGGCTTGGTTAAATTAATTGTGAAATAAAAAAAAGAGTCTATTTATTTATTTGCTGATAAATATAATTAATCAAAATGAAATATATGTAGATTGTAGAAGAATCAAATCCAACATATAAACCAAACGCAGTTGGACTGAGTGGTATGGAGCTCTGACAGCTTAAGCAAATGTCTCGGGTTCGAGCTTTTGTGTATGCAGAATTCTGCTTTGGGAGAGGCAACCCTTCAATGCCCACCAGATTCTCGAGGGATTAATCTTGGGCTTAATGTGGCATGAGGATACCCGATACACGAAAAAAATCAAACAGATGAAGAATCAAAATGACATATCATGAATGCCAATTAATTACATGTCATAAAACTGGAAAAAAAATACCATATCTATGTGGATTATGTTCTCTATTTTTTTAAAGATTTATTTTATCTCTACAAAAATTAGGGAATCATTTCATTTCCCTCATTAATAATATAATAATAGCTAAAAAGGGATTCGGACCCAAAAAGGAAGAAAAAAAAAAAAGAAAGAAAGAAAGAAAGAGGATTCGGACCTAAAACGGAAGGAAAAAGGGATTCGGACCGCACACTCACTATTCAGAAACCAATTGGGACTGGGTATGTTTGGGAAATAATTAGAGTTTAGCGTCTGGAGTTTAGAGATTAGAGTCTGGAGTTTGAAATTAATGGTAATAAATAGTTTCAAATTTGAATAATGGTGTTTGGTAATGCAATTTTAAATTAGAGTTTAGAGTCTGGAGTTTGAAAAGTTAAAAGCTGGGGGAGAGGAGTGTTCTGAGTTTAGAGATTAGAGATTAAAATTTGGCGGTTACTGTAATTAGTATTTACTATAAATAGGATTTTAGGCTATTTTTAGTATGTATTTTAAAAGCTAAACGCTAATCCCTAGCGTTTTTTCCCAAACGCAGCCACTGTCAAAGATAAAATTTTCACTACTTGATATTTCTCTAAGCAATACAAATGCATATTTATTTATATAATTATATTTTAGAGTGTAACTTAAAATATAGTACATTGATTTGTTTTGGGAGACGCTATTAAACCCAACCCACCATTCAGATTACTCTTTTTTCCAAAAGTATAAAAGAGAGTGATAGGAACCGAATGATGAAAATATAAACTTGACCAGTAAGCCAAGTCTCAAAGTTACTCCTTGATCTAAAAGAGAATTAAAAAAATCACTTTGATTCACCTAAAATATGTATATTGATCTTTTAAATATTGTAACCACCTTAATGGTAATTATAAAACTAGAACTAGGAAGAAAAGAAAGATAAGCCAAACTAGAGTTTTGCTTCACATTTATTGATTATTCAAGATTAATAGAGTCATCATTCATGGAACTGCAAAACAAATTTGAGTCATGACGGCTGTTTTTGAAAACTTAGTGAGGGAAATGATTGACTAAGGTTGTCAGTCCTTAAAATCTATCAACATATCCAACACATATACACATATATTTATAATAAAAATAACCAATAAACTAAATTCATATATCCCCATAATTACTCAACCACAGGGCAACAACATCATATGTATATATGAAAATTGACAATCTAAGGAACACCCGCTAATTATCCTATCTTTTAATATACACTACTCAAACAAACTTCTATCGTTCTAACGTTTATATTTATATAATGGCAAACGTTAAAATGTCTATAAGAGATCCCACCACAAATGCCTAAACTTCTGAGACTAAAAAATGTCTACAAAAAAAAAAAAAAAAAGCCACATGGCTCATATGCGGCTCATGTTGCACGACGCCGCCTTTGCCAAAAAAAAGGCTTTGTTGACGGGCAGAAACCGAAACAAGAAACACACACACGGACAGAATGTCCATAAGGAGGGAACTCAGTCAAAAGGCATGTTTTGCTAACTTTTGGTACCCTGTGTAACTACTTTATTTGACGGTCTAAAACTATACATAAACATACAAGAGCACGCCTTCGAATAAGTTGCACAAAGATGAATCTATAATTGTGTCTTACCTTTAAAATCAACAATTCTTAACATTTTTGAAGTAGCTTGAAGAAGAATATCCTATCCTAGCAACGAGTTTCAAAGATTGTTAGTTTTAGGGGCCTGAGTAATTCGGTCACTAGTTCTCAATTCTCACATGATAAGTATATACTGCAATATACTAGTTTTGTCCTAACAAAGCCAGAATCATGAAACACTACCTAAAATCCATTCATGATACGGACAGCCCCCAACATAGGCATAGAAAACACAATCATGACTCTGCCCATATGCCATTCCAAAAATGAACCATAAACCACGTACTAGTAGATATAGAAACCATCCTACTCTTGATTTCTATATTGTAATTATTTTTATTACCAAATGCGCCCCCCAACACAATCAAAAGGAGGATTTCAGGAATTCAAAGAACCTTTTAACCTTAACAACCCATCCTGCAGTTCAAAACTTGATGCAACATTCTCATGCTACTTAAATAACCGATATCATTATTTTTAAACATTCAGCTTTATTCATACTAGAAGAATAAAGAGCATAATAGTCACAAACAGATTTGCTGTCGCATAACATTCAACAGAAAATATATCACAACCAGAGACAGCAAAATCTCTTGCAGGTTCAAACTCATGTTCACAAATCCAGAAAATAAAAGAAGAAAAGAATGTGCAATCCAGGAATGCAACAACAAAGGTGTGTCCCAATAAAGCTACAACAGAGCTCGATGCAGCAGATGATGTATCATCATTATTATTATTATTGTTTGTATTATTATTGATGTCTTATTGTTATTAATATTATTATTACCTCTTGAAGTTTTTGAACGCCTCGTTCTCTGCGGTCAACTCCTCAATCTGGGATTGAAAAACATTGATCATAGCCTGTGCTCTCATCAGTTCAAGCTTTAGCGTCTCCTTCTCCATGGAGGCATTCTTGATCTCGTTCTCCAGATTGCTCATAAACTTCAAGTATCCAGGAGGCACAGAATTCTCAAGGCTTGAGGAATCGAATGTGATGAAGCTGGACGAATTTCCTTTTGATGGAATAGGATCCATTAAAGGAAATTCTAAAGGTGTGGCGGAAGAAATTGTTTTCGTCATAATCATTGCTGAAGAGAGCTCCTGACTCGAAATGGTTGAATCGTCAGATCCATTGGCATTGACAGGGTTGAGGTCATTGAGCTTTGATCTTTTACTCTCATCCAAAGAAAGGCTCTCCTGTTCTCCTGACCTATCCCTCTTGCCCATAGAAGGAGAATCATCTGACATGATTGGGAGTTCCACCTGAGGAGGAGCGATGCTGAGAATCTGTATAAAAAACAATGGTTCAAGCAAGAGGGCATTAGTTATATTTTAAGATAAAAAGTAAATGAGACGTAAAAGATTATCTTAATGTGGAAAAATATATTAAAAACAATAAACGGTGACATAAAAGTCGGAGTGCAAGGTTGAGGTCATGGAAGGTCAAGAATTTAATAAAAAAGGAAAAGAAATCAGAATTCACTTAAAATGTGCTGAGCGTAGCTGTTAGTCATAGATTCAAAAACAAAAGCACAATTATCATTTAACTGTTTTTTTTTTTGGAGGAGCCATTAAAGGCCTGAGAATGGAAGCACAATTATCAGTTAACTGTTGAAATTCAGAACACTCAATGAAGATAGTTTTGGTAATCAAATACTCCTGTAATCCCTCTAGTCTAGAATACCTATCCCTGTACCTGGTCTGGTGACAAGTATTTTGGAAAGAAGGAAGCAGTCCTCTAACATAATTAGAAGTTCAAAGTTATTTAAGTAAACACGGCTTTAGCCTCCCATTTTTTTTTTTTTTTTTTTGTTCTTTTCATTATGTAGAAAATAAAGTTCATAAAAACCAATGAAATCAATCAAATCTCAGGATTTATTTCCAACTCAATTTCGTGATATGACAAAACTTTCCTTTCAAAAACCAAAATGAAATATGATGTAATATTGCACAAAATCAAGAACCACTTTACAATCCATTTAGAACACTTCAGAAGGAGTCGTCAAATTATTAACTGAGTTTAATGTCTTTTTGAGTCCACACTCTACACTTTCAGGGATGTAATTCCTTTTCACAATGGCTAATTCTATCTCTATTTATGCTTCAAATACATTTGGGGGAAACTCAAATGCCTTTTTTTAATTATTTGTATCAAAGACTATTACTTTTATACTTTCATGTAAACTCATGCAGAATTCATGCAGCGTTAATCTAAAGTCGTGCAGAATCCATGCAAGAAAGGAAACACGATAAAGTGCTTTTCCCTTTGCGTATCTGGTATTATGCGACTAAATTAATTATCCTTGGCTTGCGCCGCATTAATAACCAGCAGATGGAAACTGTACAACCCCACACAGTTCCTAAGATCTATTACATGACACGTGCCTTAGAGACTTCAATGTCCCTCCTTAAATCCAAAACTTGTTACACAATCAAATCGACAAAGCAATAGCTCCGTATAACTTCCAACTGTTATCCTACCAAATATAGTGGCTAGAATCCTATGCATCAAATCACATACGTAGAAAATTTTAATTTTCACGAGAAAATGTGCATGCAACAACAAAGAAATTCCAAGCACATTATACATAAGAGAAATAAGAAAAAAAAATAACATTTAATTGGCACATAGAAGAGCTAATTTTTCTCTAGGCGACTGAAGTGATACGATACAACACAGATGTAAAGTAGAAAGGCAACATAATTCGAAATAAGTAGTTGGCATTTATTAAAGGGAACTACAGGCAGCAAACCTGGTCTATATCAGTGCCATCTACTTGTGCTCCTTCACCATTTGTCACATCTTCTTCATTATCTCCTCCAGGAACCACCAATGCAGTATCATCATCCCAATCCTCTTCGACAAAAGGGGCATAACGGTCCCCATTTGGTGGTCCAAGGCCACTCTTTTGGAATATTCTACAGAGCACAAACGCATCCTTTTTTCCTCCCAAAACAAAAGAAAGGGATTTCTCTTAGGAATCACAGCTTTTGATCACAAGACAGACAACATCAAGAAAAAATAAAAGCATTGACAGGGAGTCAAATCCCATTTATACCAGTACAACACCAGATGTTGCCAATTCTGAATCGCATAGCCTATACTCATGCATCACCCAATTTGTTCTTTTTCCATCAGGAGCTCGTCCACTATGGAAAACAAGGGTTTTCTTCATTCCTATTATTTGGTTTTTGTGACGCACTGAACGGTCTTTCCCTGTTGCCTTCCAATAACCTGTTCCGGTGGCACGGTTCAACCTAGACCCATTGCCATACTTCCTATCCACGGGGCTGAAAAAGTACCACTCTTGATCCCTAGTCTTCAATGCAGAAAACTCTGTGGAAGGTCAAACACGAAAGAAGGTTAGCCACGTTGGAATTTCCATAAAAGATCACTTTAGAATTCAACAAACCAAAGAATATAACGACAAACGGATAATCAATTCAAGGATCACTTTAGAAGTTAACACATTAACGAATATACGACAAATGGATAAGTCAATTAAGATCACTTCAGAATTCAAAACACCAACGGATATAACGACAAGCGGATAAATCAATTAAAAGATCGCTTTAGAATTTAACACACCAACGAATATAACGACAAGCGGATAAATGAATTTATTAGTATTAAATGCAAATCAAACTTAGTATAAATCCCTTATTGCCAATTTGCAATCACAAAACACATACATACGAAAACAAAACCCGACACCACAGCCACACACCCTCTATAATCACTGTCATTCTGCCTTCTGCTTCTATATCTCATCCCCTCAGAGTTCTGATCATAAAGTTGTTAACTTATTCACATCCATTCCACATTCATTTTCCTCTAAAATATCATTTTTCACCTTATTTCTTATCCCTT
Organism: Hygrophila difformis; assembly: GCA_030278955.1. NCBI lineage: Eukaryota > Viridiplantae > Streptophyta > Magnoliopsida > Lamiales > Acanthaceae > Hygrophila > Hygrophila difformis. The sequence goes on from JAOANR010000007.1 coordinate 14,150,369, forward strand.
CTAATCCACTCTCGAGCAGCATCATAAAAGATCTCATGACATATCAAAGAATCATTTTTTTAAAATCATACACAAGCCTTCTGCCGTTTACATGTCTATGTATAAATAATCTTGGATACATATTGAAGGAAACAACGTCCAATTTCCAAATGATCACACAACATTGCACCATAAAAAATCTCACCAACCATCCAGAAGGGCGTAAACAAATCAACAGGAAAGCTTCACAAACTAAGTAAAAAGTAAATCAACATAAATTCTGTCTAAACATGCGTAAATAATAATAATAATTTTAAAAAAAGTTATCTTCAATATATATATACCAGCAAGCTCCCAGGGCTCCGATTTGTAGACGTCGATTTCAGTGACGGCTTGAAAGCGAAACGGTTTCCCGCAAACTTTCCGCCTGAGATAGTACGTGACCAACTCCTCATCCGTAGGATGGAACCTAAACCCGGGCGCCAACGACGTCGGCGGGGGCGGGGACGACGGGGGCTGGGGCCGGGGAGCCCCCATGCCCACCGACGCCGCCATAGAAGAAGTTCCAACTGCCGCCACCCCCTGTCCCATTTCGATATAATTCCCAGAGACTCTGTTGGAGGAATAATAAGAATATATCTGAAACCCACAAGAAATGTAGTCGGGTATATATAATCACAGAAACAGGGGGGAGGCTAGGTAGAAAAAATCATGGGCATTAAATGCAAAGGCCAGATGGGAAAGCAAATGAATGGGAAAAAAATCAAAGAGAAGATTAAAGGACAAGCAAAGGCGTTTTTATTGCAAATTAAGTATTGAAAGAAGGGGGGCGGGAGGGGGGGATTTTGGATGTTTCCTTTTCAGCCGGGACGGGAGGATTTGGATATGGCCGAGGCCGAGCCGAGGCTGAGGAAATAGCGAAGTGGGGTGTGGTGGCGTGTCTGTGGGTTTGAATGCTTGGCAGACACGAAAATCGAAAAATCGGAAGGTGACGGAACTGCTGTACGAGAGGAGGCATTTTGGCATTGGCATTGACACTCGCATACTAATGCTTTTGGCTGATCTGTCCCGATGGCGTTGCCTTCTTTCTGTTGGTAATAATAAAGGATTTGGGTGGTTTGGCATTTCGCCGCAACTAATTTCCAATTTTTAAATCCGGATATACTTATTATTTATTACTACTACTATATACTTTCATTTTACAATTTTTTTTAAAAATTTTTTACAAATTATTTAATTATTTTTTTAAATCCGTCTAACTTGGGTTTTTTTTTTTTTTTTTTCAAAACGTGCCACTTTATTTCTTAAATTTACAAAAGATTCCCTAATAAATAAATTACCCTCGTCAAAGTAAAAATAATAAATTTGTCTTATTTTGACTCACTTCACAATTTACCTTCCAAATTATTTTCCCTCCGGTTAATATCAAATGTTCCATCACTACTTAAAAAAAAAAAAATTATGGATTTTGTAGCTAAAACTATTGTAGATAATGAATTTTGATCCTAAAACTATCGTAGCTAATAAATTTCTATCACGAATTCAGTTGCTAACCACGTTAATTTAGTGACTAAATTTTACTAAAAAAATTCGGTCGCTATATCAGAAAATTCTTATACTGCATTGCTTCATATTGTGGATGCCAGTCGTATATTCCCACCACCTTAAACCCTAAACCCTCGTTTCTTTTCGCACACCATCCACTGCCACTGCCCATTCTTTCCCATTGTTGTCGCCACACCCAATGTTTTGTAATTGCAGAATCCATTTACGCCATTTTTATATAGGAGTTCCTATTTTGTTAATTTGTGTAATTTGTAACTATAACAGATTTGAGATTGAATTTTAGGAGTACATGTTTTATGTTTGAATTGTTATTAATTAACTAACTGGTAATAAGAAGCACAATAAATTTCGATGATAATTCTGTTTCATTTATATCCATTGCTACAGTAGTGCCTCTAATTTTAGTAATCAAGAGTTACTACGACTGAATGACAATCTCTTCTCGCCATTGATATATGTACCACTACAAAAAAAATCCAGCCAAAAGTGACGCCTTCTGAGACACGTTTTTGCAATGTATTTTTGGCGCGAAATTGAAGTATGTTGTAAAAAGGTCACTATTCAAAGGATGTTTGTAGTGTACTGTGTAATGCCATCGTGTCTATAAATAATAGTACTACTACTACTAATATAAAACGTCCACACCAGCACTACTTGCATTCGTTGTGCAATAAAATAAGTGTTCAATTCAACATCAATTATTCACTTGCTCAAACAATGTGGCAAATAATCACATGAATACCTTTATTCATTTTAATAAATGATTACCTATGTAATTATATTAAAAAAAATTTCAATTCCACCCCATTTTTAGCCTATATAGGGTGCTAAAAAAAATATTGAATTTGAACTTATTCACAAATGAAAATAATTTATGTATGGATTACTTGAGTGTCATAGATTGGTTCTGGAAATGATGACATACATTAATAAATCAAGTGCATCATTGTAGATATAACATTATTGGGTTTAGAAGATAGCAATGTGAATGTAATTTGATTATTAAGTTCGGATAGCGGTGGAATTGATGTTACCGTGTCAACATGCAAAAACCTATTATTGTTAATTATAGGTAAATGTTCCAATATAATTTGCTCAAATATTTTTCCTAAATTTAATAAAAAGTTGAATTAGGATGAAATTTATTAATTTCTTCGGTGGAATAGTTTTATGATAAGTTACTAATATAGTTTGACAGTTCAACATGTAGATTTTAGAACGTAATACAATTTCTTATAATTGATTATTAGCAAATAACAATAATGATTGAGTGCGATTTTGATTATATTTTAAATGTCTAGTAATCTACTTTAATATTTGGGATAACTTTATCGTGAAGAAATCAAAAGTTCAAACTAATCTAATTTCATATTATTTTGATACATATTAAAATTTTCTAACATATTTTAGAAATGAAATAGTAATAAGGTATTCAGTTATCCCGATCATATATAATTAGTTTGAGATTCTGTATTATTATTATTATTACCATAACTCAAAATTACATCCAAATATAAAAATTAAAATACTTTTTTTTTTAACTTTTACTTTTTTCAAAAATCCATCTAGTCTAGGGTCCTAAAATAAAATAGTAGTAGTATAACAAGTCTATATAAACTTATAGGAGTATACTAGCATACCCGCCCGCGCAATGCGCGAAAGTAAAATTTATATATTTATTTTTAAAAATAACATAAAATTTAAAAATTCAAATATTTTATTACATAAAATTTGGTTCATGCGAATTTTCTGACTATATTATTGAGAAAAAAAAATGTGAAAAAGTGGTTTAGCAACTTTGTCAATTAAGTCATTTTCCTAATATTGTTGTTTGATTGATTTAATTAGCCCATAATCTATTTGATTTTACATTACTTATTTATAAATTTACATTAAAATTTGCTTGAATACGAATTCTGTAATATATTTAATTTTATATTTTTTAATTTATAATTTGCTAGATATATTTTTAATCATTACTTAATTTATAAATGACATTATTTAGTATTTTCGTCTTTTATTTTTAACTCCATTTTATATTTTTATATATTAATTTATTATTATATATCACATTCTAATAATGTTATTGGATTCCTTGACCAATGGCTTGCCTCCCACCCCTGGCTCCGCTCTGACATCAGATTAAAGACCGGAGAGACGTCTTTGACTGATGTTCAGTTCATCATGTACTTTGTGAGGGTAAAAAGGTCGCGGATTATCTAGCAAAACGTGGTGCATCTTTAGAAGAATTCTACACTGCTTAGGTATTCCCCAAGACTTCACGCACGGGGCGTTAGCAGCAAATTCTTCCGGCGTGCGGTTCCCAAGAGCCTAAGTCTTAGGGTTTAGGGGTGAAAACGGGACGGATACGGGCGTATAGTACTCATCCCGTATCCTATCCCATATTTTTTTGTCGAATATGGAATCGGATACGAATATTCCGGATACAAATAGGAATTCGAATATTTCGGGAAACGGATACGAGACGGATTCGAATTTTAACTCGGATAATCTTATAATTACTAAAATTTAATTTTTATAATTTTTTAAGTGAAATCGGAATATACTACTATGTAAGCTAAACTAAATTCTTAAATTTTCCAAGATCATTAGTTATTTCGTTCAAAACATCTAAATAACATCACTACAAGATGTTATATACTACAGTTTTGATGCAATAGTCGAGTTGATTGATATGATTTGATTTAATAAATTACATATGGCTTTCAAGCTTTTGATTATATTTATACATATAGTATTGCTTATTTATTTTCTAGTTAATATAATATATTATATTATACATATATAAATATATATAAATTTTCGGATATTCGGATAGAAAATACGGATAATATCCGCATTATATTCGAATATTTTCCGGATAAGAATACATGTCGGATACAGGATGGATAAATGACAGATACAGATTCAATGGATACAGATTATCGAATAATTTTTAATAATCTTTTTCAAAAATTTGATAATTTTTATAAAAATTATCGGATAATTTAATATTTTTATAATTATTGATATTGATAATTTTTAATTAATAAATAATAATATATTGATATATTCGGATATCCATATTTAAATTCCGTAATATCCTATCAATTTTTGTATATGGCCGGATATTTACGGGTACAGTCAGATATTTTAGGATACGAATACGAATGCATATATTAAACTACATATTCGAATTCGGATACGAATATTGAAATATCTGGCCGGATAATCGGGTACAGATTCGGATTCGAATATAATCGGATACATAATCAGATGTGTCGGATATTTACTGTACCGCTTTCACCCTAATTATATGTATACATATTATACAACTATATAGTAGTACTATATTTATTCAATTAGACGAAGTTAAAAGATGTATATCAAATTAAATCTTTTTAATTTATGTAGAGTTATTATACATTTTTTTTATTAATTAATAATTTCTTTAAAAATATAAGCTATCTACCTTACATATATCCACCATTCAAAATTAGATTAAGATCTTCTAGAATAATAACAAATCACTATACTAATTAAAGAGTTGGGAAAAAATGAACAACTAATTTAAATCATTCCCTATCAAATTTATTGGATTATTCCCAATTTTCCCGAATTCAATTAAATAATGGTTGTTTTTCCACTTTATAGTAAACTTAAATCAATTCAAACAAATATATAAAAAATGTATTAACAAAAAGAAAAAATACATAAATAAAAAATAAAGTGGAAACATCTCTAAATTTACTAACTTCAGTTTTTTCTTTATTTTCAAATTTGAATAAAGACAAAAAAAAAAAACAATAGCAAAATCAACATATAATCCTACAAAAGTCAATGGAGAAGCATTAGAAATACTTCCTCCGTCGCTGAATGATGTTAACTTTTGCATAGTAAACACTATTAATTGAGTAACTTTGATTCGACTTTTTAACACAGTTACATAAGATAAAATATAGTCAAGTGAGATGTTGTTAGATTCTTCTAATCACATAGTTTTAGAATATCAAACTTTCATAATTTATACTCTTATACAATTTGAGATATTAATCGTTAAACATTTGCATTGAATTGCATGAAAAAATAGAATGTTATCATTAAATTACGGAGGGAGTATATATATTTAACAGTACATAAAACAAAAAAGAAAAAAAAACCACTAATATTATTCATGGGAGGAATAAAAAAATTTACATGAATAGCAATATGAAGAATATATTACAATAAAATAGAGAAAAATTAACCTGCAACAAAAGAAAATATTAAGAAAATATTGGCGTACATGAGAAGAAGAAACAAAAGACATTGTATAAATATAAAATCAAAGTTGAGAAGACAACAAGAAATAATGAAGAATAAGAATGAAAAAATAAAAATATGAGATGATTAGAATTTCAAGATAACAGATTAAATAAATGTGTGAGTGGAGTATTTATAGAGAAATATGATGAGCTTTGGTGGAGATATGCAAATCGTCTTAGAGGAATGGAATCAGATTTGACATGATTTTCTAATAATACATAATAATATAAATTAATTAAAGATATTATAATATTTTATTAAAAATTTGTTAGGATATTTATAAATGTAAATATAATATATATGTGAGTGAGGTTGTTGAAATTGAGGGAGAAAAGTTGGATGGGGTGTTGAAAAGAGGGGATGGCCGATGGGGAAGTGGAGGAAATTATACTATAGTATTATTTATATATATATATATATAGATATAGATAACTTCACAATCACAATAATGTATAATTTCCAACTCTACATATCCCACATACTCAGCCCATATTAACTGTCTGGACTGATCCATTTTTAAAATAGTGTATCCATTTACAATAAAAAAATATTAGTAATAAAAATATAAATAAAAAAGAAAAAGAGAAAATATTGGGTTTTTTAAATTTTTCTAAAACTATGTGAAAAAACGAATTCTATAAGATCTCATTTTACTATATACTTCCCCGTATTCAAATGATTCTTACATACCCACTTTTCACGCAGTCCAATGCACATTTTAAATCATTAATAACTCAAGTTCGGTACAAGTAAAAATTCTAAAAGTTTCATATTTAAAAACTACTCGACGAGACGAATCTAACAAGATCCCACTTGACTATATTTTAATTTGTATAACTATGATAAAACTTTGAGTAAAAGTCCGTGGGTGAATAGTAACACATTACTAAACGTCAAGAACATATGAAAACGGAGGTAGTATATATATATATATATATTTCATATATAACTGTAGGGTTGCAACAGAATCGACCGATTCGTGATTCGATTCGAAATTTTGCTATTTGTATTCGGAATTTTTTGATTCGAATTCGAATAGAACATATTCGATTCGATATTCGTTCGTATTCGATTAAATATTTATTATATTTAATAAAATAAAAATATTCATATATATATATATTAGTATTAATCTTTCCTAAAAAAATTGTTGATGAATGATCCATTATCTGTCTCGGCCCAAACACTAAATATAGCCCAAGATACTATAGCTGATGCCCATAGTCTTATGAGGCCCATAATCTTATATTTATATACTCCTTCCTAATGTCAAAACCCTAGCCCTCATTTCCTAATCCCTCCTGCTGTCCTGCAGCGCCCCTTTCCACCTCTCAAGATTACTCCTTCCTTTATCGTGTCTTCTCCACCTGAGTGCTTGTAAGAGGTTGCCTGGGGCCAAGAGGTGAGAGTTATTCTTTTGGGGTTTGGGACGCCGGACATGAGGTTCGGTGAGGGCTGTGTGCTCCCCTCCTTTTAAAACTTTGGTGGTTAGGTCAACGGAAAGATGGGCTTTCCGGCGAAAGGTTTGAACATCGGAGATCGTAGTAGAAGACCGGCAAGGCTCGGACAGCGGCTGTGTGGGGGTGGAGGCTCGGCAGGGAGCCGTTGTGGCCGGCGCTGTTGCGGAAATGGCACGGCAGTGGTGGCTTCTTGTCCGGACAGTGGTTTTGCCGCCCATGCTCTTCCCTTAGTACCGGATCTGTAAAGGCTCCATGCTTGTATTGGACTTTCTGAGCAAGCCTAGGGTTTATAGATATTGTAGATCTGTTTGGTATACTCCATTTTAAGTTAACATTTGTTGTTATCTTGTTCTACTGACCATTTATTGTAGCTTTGGAAAGTGAAGACGAAAATCGGGACCTTTGGAGCAAAAAACGGAGGAGTTGAAATTTTTCCAAGTTCGTGAAAAAGACTGGAGACTAGCAAACTAAAAATCGGGACCTGGGAGGCATTTTATGCTTTCTGTTTTCTTGTCTTCTTAAAAATGTTTTGATATTATTTGAAATTTGAAATGTTACTGGAATTTGATATGTTACTGAAAGGATGAAGATGAAGATTGCCATTGTCAACTTGTAAATTTTATGAAATATTGGAATTTTTTATTTGAATTTTTTTAACATTTTGTATTCGAATATCGAATCGAATAGGTTCGAACCGAATCGAATAATAATGAATCGAATCGAATGTATTCAAATCGAACAAAAAAATATTGTATCAAAATATTCGAATCGAAGCGAATATTCTTGAATATTCATTTCGAATCGAATACGAATACAATTTGCTATTCGCTTACAAATCGAATACGAATACGAATATTCGAATATTTTTTCAAATACGAATACGAAATGGTGATATTCACTTCGATTCGATTGCAACCCTATATAACTGCAACAAAAAAAAGTCAAACTTATACAATGAATATTATAAAAAGTTTAATTGAGACAATACAAGCGGGACGGAGAGAATAATTATTACTATATGTTCAGAATGTAGCATACATAAATTTTACCCTTTTTATTGCACTTAATGTGTTATGTTTAACTTTTTGATATTATTAATTAACTATACAATTTTGATTCAATTTTTTATAAATTTATAATAAAAAAATCAAGTTAGATTTATTATATGTGTCTAATCGAATAGTTCTGTTTAGAAATGTTTACTCCAAACCAATTTGTGTTACTATTCATTGAATTGGTTTGATTTCAATTTTTATCATAATTATACAAGTTAAAATATAACCAGGTGGGATCTTGTTAGATTCATCTCGTCGTGTTGTTTTTAAATATTGAACTTTTAGAATTTTTACTTGAACCGAACTTGTTATTAATAATTTACAATATTCATTGAACTGCGTGCTGAGTGAGTCTGTAATAAATAATTTTTTTTTAAAAAAAAATTGAGAAATTATATGTTTATTAACTTTTGAAATATTAACTGTTAAAGAATAATGCATTTGATGGTCAAATATGATAATGCAAGGGATGAGGACCTAGCCCAAGCGGTTAAGTCCCTTGACTTCCAACGGAAGGTTGGAGGTTCGATTCCCACCGGCCCCCTATCCCTCCCTTTATTTCCCCTTTGTAATTGTGTGGCATGGGCTCCCACCACCCCTTTCCAGGCCTTCAATGGCTCCTCCAAAAAAAAAAAAAATATGATAATGCAAGAAATGAGATGTAATTGCATGTGGAAGGATAAATCCAGATGGATTCCCTCATAACAAAGAATCTAAAAACTCTATACCAGTGAAGCAAACTAATGAGGGATTTGGCGCTGATCCAGGAGTACAAGTAGGGGTGGACATCGGGTCGGGTTGTCGGGTTCGGGTACCCGACACTATCGGGTTTCCAAAATGGATACCCGACCCCGACCCGCATAAGACCGGGTACCCGACTTTGTCGGGTTGGGTTGATCGGGTACCCGATACCCGACAAAAATATTTTTTTAAGAAAAATATATATTTTTTTATTTAGTTTTACTTTTTATATAAATACAATGACTAACCTAAATTACACAATTTGTTAAAAAAAAACTAAGATTACTAATATTTAAGCAAATATATAGGTATATTCATCTATATTGTTATTAAATAATAATAACTATCAATTTTTTTTTAAAAAATATAAAATTTTTGTTTTATTTATTATTATTAATGTTATCTTATTTATTAGTATTATATAATTAAATTTTAGTGTTCAATGCCATTATTTATTAAAATAAAAAATATAACTCATCAAAGTTATTTACAATTCTTGAAATTTATTATCATATCATATTCAAGGTTAATTATCCATTATTAATTCTAAAAAAAAAATCAATATATGAGACTTCACAAATTTTTAAAGCTTATACATGGCTTTTCACCACATAGATTAAAATACAAATCCTACTAATTACAAAATAAGTATAAATATTGTAAAGCAAAATAAATATTAGAAAATAAATATTAAAATCTATTTATTTATTTATTTTGTCGGGTACCCGACCATAAACCCGACACCCGACCCGACAGTTAGTGTCGGGTTCGGGTACCCGAAATGTCGGGTTTTTAATATCAAAACCCGACAAGACCCGAACCCGACATGTCGGGTTCGGGTCGAGTACCCGATACCCGACAAAAAATGCCCACCCCTAAGTACAAGATTAGAGATTAGGGGCACGGCACCCGACCCGACCCGACCCGACAACTCCCACCAATAACAAATACTCCTTGGAGAGAGCTAGGACTGAATCTGAAAGTATATTAGAAATAAATTCCAATGCCGTGCGGTGCCGTGCCGTTGTTTAAGCCAAAAGATTAGAGAAGGGCCACTAGCTAATTTTCTTCTCTAAAGGATCGTAACCGTCGTACGGTTACCACTCACCACCACTCTCGCCCGCCGCCCACAGAAAGTACCGGCAATGGCGAAAAACGCTGGAGTTGAATCCTTTCAACGACTCTTGCTTCTCCTCGCATCGTTGAGCGGTTTCTATTGCGCGCAACACATCGTTGGGGATTCAATCTGGTCAATTCCTCCCAACTCTGATTTCTACACCAACTGGTCTTCCTCCCGCTCCTTCCACACCGGCGACACTCTTTGTATGCTGCTACTATATACTGTATTTAATTTCCCCTTTTATTAACTCAGAACTTACAGTTGCTGGCATCTGGTGAATTGAATTCACGATATTATATATTATGCAGATTTCGACTTCAGTTCGGGGATGTACAACGTGATCCTAGTGCGGAGAGGCGATTTTGAAGGATGCAGCAGCGGAGGAGATGAGGCGGCGTTGAAGGCGTTCGTGGATGGAGGCCCCGTGGTTTTCCCTCTGTCGAGCGAAGGAGTGCAGTACTTCGTGTGCAACGTCTCCAGCTATTGCTCGTTGGGGATGAAGGTCAGCGTCGTCGTCCAACAACAACAACAACAAAAATACTAGTATGTGTATTCATTTTTAAATTTAATTATGGTCGAAATCTGTACTACTGTTGAGGCAAGTTTGGAGTATGAAAGTTATATACGCTCTGTTAGATTACTCATCCACCAAATCTTTTTATTTTACCCTAACATTATTATTCCATTATTTTGCTTCCACCTTTTCATGTTGGATTTTCCCCCATGACTAATCATTCTTCACCTTCCCCTTTTTGCTTCCTCTCTCTTTCAACAATGATGTAGTTTTAAATTTTAAGAGTCCATATGATCCTGTACTCTACGGAAGAACCAATAATAATTCAAATTGTTTGAGAAATTATTACTTCCTCCGTTCTCAAATATTTATTACAAACCAACTTTTCACGCAGTCCAATGCACATTTTAATATATTAATAACTCAAGTACGGCACAAGTAAAAATTTTAGAAGTTTGATATTTAAAAACTACACGACGAGACGAATCTAACAAGATCTCACTTGACTATATATTAACTTGTATAACTATGATAAAATTTTAATTAAAAGTCTGTGTGTGAACAGTAACTTTTTTTTCAAATGTAAAAAACAAATGAGAACGGAGGAAGTATATGTAAGAATCTTACATTTCTAGCTAGTAGGAAGGAATCTTGGGCGTAAAAATTTAATATTCAGTGGGAATACTATTAGAGTTTTTCCATAAAAATGTGATTACAACAAAAAAACTATTTATAATTACCACTAATATTTATATATTTTTAATACTCAAATACTCCCTCCGTTTTTTTTTGTTAGCTACTGTTGACTAATGGGTACTGTTCACTTATATACTTTGACTTAAAGTTTTCTCATGTTATACAAGTTAAAATATGACCAAGTGTGATATTGTTAGATTCGTTTCGTCTTGTAGATTTTAAATATCGAACTTTTAGAATTTTTACATGTACCGAATTTGAATTATTAATGGTTTAAAATGTGCATTGGACTGCGTGCTGAGTGGGTCCGTAGCTATCTTTAAAAAACGGAGAAAGTACATTTTATGTCGTTTTAAATTAATAATTTTTTTGCTCAATATAAATAGTATATTAAAACCCTACTCAATAACTTCACCCAGAAAGACCCATCATATTTATGTAGTATTTTATGTGGAACAATATGTATGTGTATACATAGTAATAACTAGTATAATAAACAAACATATAAAAAAATATCAGGGTATTACAGTATGTTTTTTACCACAAAAAAGTATATTAAATTTTTTTTATGAATAATACTTTTTTTTACCCTTTTATATTATATTATAAAGTTTATTCAAACTGAGATTTTAATATTAGACCTGACTCCTAAAATTAACATTTTATTTAATTTTTGTATTTCAAAATATTTTAATATTTTTAATTATTATATCTCTACATGATCTATAAGTTTAATATATTGTTCTCAAAATTATAAATATATATATTTTAATTAATAAAATGTATATTAAAATAACTTATTCATTGGAAATCTTCTGCAGGCGGGAATATTGGACATTTTGGATGGGTATGAAACTACACACAAAATTGGAGTATTATTTTGAGATAATATTTTTTTTAAGCCATAAAAAAAAGCCATTTCCAGATTTTTGGCCATCATTTTCTGCGATTGTCACTTTTGTTCTATAAAGAGGTGATTTGAACAACACACGGCTTGTTTGACCCTTTTTATGGGCCAAAATTTGAAAATGACTCCGTCTGATAGCCAAAAAAAATTATTATCTTTATTATTTTTAAACCGAACATGAGTTAATTATAATTATATTAATATTACCAAACATAGTTAACCTAAATGGTATGGGTTATGACAACTTTAAGTTGTTTTATTAAATGATAACTTTTTTACTTCCTCCGTTTTTTTTTTAAAAGGTTACACTTCTCATTTGCATGTAAGCCAATGCACATTTTCACCGATTAATAACTCAAATTCGATACAAGTAAAAATTCTAAAAATTGATATTTAAAAACTACAAGATGAGACGAATCCAACAAGATCTCACTTGACTACATTTTATCTTTTATAACTATAACAAAAATAGAAATCAAAGTGCTACAATGAAAAGTAAAAAAAGTCAAAACGTAACCTTTGAAAAAAACGGAGGGATAAATGTTGACATGATTGCTTATAATAGACGCACCGCATGTTTGACAAAATTCATAACTAATTAAAATAATAAATTCTGACTCTATTCCAATTTATTTACCTAGTAGGAGTATTTCAAAACATAAAGTTTCAATCAATACACAAATTCAAATCCTTCCTCTAATCCAAACAAAGCTAAAAACTCTTCCAATTTGAAAATCAAACCCAGAAAACCAAAAGCATATTGGATTGAGTCTCAGTACAAACAGATTACAATGTTACATAAGCTACATAACTCCTCCGAACACAAACTTTCGGTTCCTGCACAGTTCTACAAGTTAAGAACATGTATCAACACAGAGAGATTGACTCTTGCGCCCTTAGCATGTCAAACAAACATCATAAGCAATAACAGTAGTCTGTGGGTAATGCAATATCTAGCAATTTGCTGGAAAAGGTATCTTACTCAGGTCTGCGCATTTTCACATTTAGAGGAATTTCCTTGTAGGATTGAACCTTTTTAGCAGCTGAACGTGATGGTCTGCATAGAGATGATCGTCCAAGCTCTTGGGACTCCCTTTTGAGGCTTGAAACACTTCCATTATCGTTACTTTCATTTATTGGCATAATATTTGCACAAGTTGGCCCATTTTCTGGAACTGATTCACTACACTCACGGAATTTGGCATCATCCGTCTTGCATAAATCCTCAGCATCTATTGATTGAGCAGCTTTAAACCTAGCAGACTGCCTTCTCACAATGGACCTGATCAAACAAGCGATCATCAATTTGAACTACCCCCATGATCTTACAAGAAATGTTCTACGAGTTTTATGATTGGTATGTGACAAAAAGCAAATACCCTTTATTTCCTTTTTTGATCTCGGATTGGACAGATTCAGAAGAGCCCAGGCCTGTAAATGACACCAGTTAAAAGAATTCAGTTTGTCAATACACTACTTAGGGGCCATGAAACAAAACAGTCCGAGGTGATTTACTGACTCTGTGATCGCAATTTCCTTTTGGTATTCTGAGGCTTTTCACAGTCTCTGCATTCTTTTGTGGGCTCATCTTCCTCCTTCAACTTCACCAAATTCATCTGCAGAAGGTTAAAGCAACAAAATAAATTACAGTTATAATGCTGAAATGGAAAATCAGACACAAACAGGGAAAATACATGGATATATGTATATTCTAAAGAGTGAGAGAAACAAGCAGGCTGAGAGTAAACTAAACTATGGTATACGTTTTAGAGCAAAAAATAGAAGGAATATATAATGAATCATTTAAAAGTGAGTTACCTCAACATCTGCACGTTGGCATTCTCCTGTACTAACATTTGCCTGGGTAGCAAAATGTGAATTAGACTCAGATAACATGATCAGAGAATTTTACTTCATGAGGCTGTCCTGAACTTCGATGTGCATACCTGTAGTTTTGATTGACCAGCTTTAATCAGACCATTTTTGCATCCAAGCTCATGCTGTAATGCTTTTAACTGAAAAAAATAGTACAGCAACAAAACTGAGTACAAACAACGTCAGCCATCATTGAGGAGAACTTATTCCAGTGTCATTGCACTTACCCTATCTTTGCCTGTATTTAATTCCTGAAAGTTCACATATAAACCAGAGTCAATGAGGAAAGATAAGAAAATAGAAAATGTTTTAAATGAACTGAGAAGGAACTAACAGCAAGCAACTGGGTGTTCGAAATTGCTAATTGCCGATTTTGTTCCTGTGCTTTAATCAAGTTTACCCTCAACCTCTCTAATTCAGTTCCTTTCTCTGCAATCATTTTGCTTTTGCAGAACCATGTTAAGGATTAAAAAACTACTTTGTAGCCAGAAGCTAATAATTGACAGCAGAGGAGGTCATCTGATAAAAAAACCTAAGCCGGAAAAGTAAAGGATACTTTCTCTGAGCCAAAATATTTGCCAAAGCTATGTTATCCTGAACCACAGTAGCAAACAACCACCCAAAAATAGAATGATTAGTCCACCAGAAATAAAGATGATATTAAGGCGCAAAATGACTAACCTTCTGGAGCTTTTCTATGTATTCTTTAGTGGTGGTTACAGGTATACATTGCGACTTATCTTCCTGACACTGTTTCTGTTGCAAGTTGCTAATGTCAGCCAGCTTCCGCCTGGATGCATTTTTAGGGCACGGCTTTGATGCAACCTCTGCTTCATCTGAGGCTTAGGGAATAATAGTAATTAAGTCAAACAAAAACCTCAAGCTTGTAGGAATTGACCCTTTTCTTTTTCATCAGAAATGCAAAAATTGAGCCCTAATTCTACTACATATTCAACATTAAGGTAAAGAACCATTGCGCTTCAAGAACTGCGGAAGAAGTTAAATTAGCACAACGACAGAGAACCTCGAGCAAAAATAAAGCCTTCAATTCTACCTTTCGACTCAGACAACAACCAACCTTAATTTTCGGTCAACACTTAAAAATAAATCGACAAATATATTAAACAGAGAAGAAGCGTCAAATTGAAGTGCGAGATTTAATTGATATATTCAAAGAATCCACAGAGATTAGAAGGTCTCAGATCTAGAACAACTAGCAATCCCTAAAAAAAGAACAGATCAAGAATTACCCCCAACTGCGGCGGCGTCCTGTGCATCGAGAATTCGAAACCCTCGAGATTTTGACATGTACGCTCTTGAGAAGTGTATCCCTCGGAAAGATGGCTGGAACTGGAAGCATTTACTCCATAAGGACGGCCGTGTGGTTTGTGGGGATATTACTACGATTACGGTGAGAGAAATTTGAAAAGGGAGAGGGAAGATTGAAAGGTGACTAGCGAGGCTCGAAGACGGAGGCTCTGCTAACGGCATTCCGAAGCAAATCCGGAGCCTAATTTGTGATGGGCTAGGTTGGGCTGGGCTACAGTTTATAGATAAGTTAAACTTTTGCATCAGCCCAATGTACTCACAACTAAGTCCATGCCAAGGAACAAATGGATGAATTAGGGGCGGGTGGATATTCGAACCCAACCTAGAGTCTAATTTGTGATGGGCTAGGTTGGGCTGGGCTACAGTTTATAGATAAGTTAAACTTTTGCATCAGCCTAATGTACTCACAACTAAGCCCATGCCAAGGAACAAATGGATGAATTAGGGGTCGGGTGGATATTCGAACCCAACCTAGAGTCGGAGGACTTTACCACTAGTAAGTAGGTTGAGATGAAGTATAGTAGATGACAAAAAAATAATAATAATAATAATAATTTAAAAAAATAAATACTAAATAAAATCAAAATAAACTTCCATCACTTTTGAATTGGAGTTCGAATTCCTTGTTAATTCTAGTATCATTTCTTTTGTATCATTTGTAAATTATGGTATTTATACCAACTTTCAAATCTAATGTCACAAAAAAATTGAAAAAAATTTCATTTCAAGGACTTCTGAAACAGAGTTACAATCTCAAAAAAAAATGAAATCGAAACAACCAAGGAATACCATATGGAGTCAAATCTGTGAACCATGAAATTCAAAGAATTTAGGAACCTACCTAGCTAATAGCTATAGTACTCATAATTTGGCCAAAGAATTAAACAATCAACAACTGGCATATTAATATGATATCACCTTTTCAGTGGAGCTAAGGCCTCAAAATCGTCTCGGAGCAATATTATTGAATGCAATTTCCCTATATAAATAAAGAAACAAACCGAAAGAAAAAAACAAGCAAGATATCAAATGGAGGAGGAACTAGTAATAATATTTACAGATCTCCCGATGCACAACTTCATCCTTGCATATTTTTCTGTGTCCCTGCTTCTGCTCAATCAATAAATTTTGTTCTAGCCTCTATCCTTTCTTCGACTTTCTGGAGGAATATGCAAGCAGCCAACAAAAACATTGTAGAAATGCTTCATCTATTTCTTCACAAGAAACTGATACGACACAGATTGTTGTCAGTAATAGTACCACAAGTTAGTCACTGCCCCTTAAAACTTCGATCAAAATGTCTGTACGTTAGAAGCAGCAGAAACAAACATCACCTTGAGAGGTTTTATTTAGATTTCAGCAGCAGATTCCAATCTTTTCCAGTTTGAGAGGCGTCGTTCTTCTACTTCGCCCGCCTTCGCCTCCTTTTCCTCGTACCGTCTCTGACATTCTTCGAACAGCTCCGTGTCCATCTCCAGGAACATTTTCCGGACATTGGAGGTCAGGCCATTGATCGCCGGGTTCCAATGATTCTGGACATTCATCTCCAAAGCACCAAATATGATCGGTAAAATCACGTGCCGATTTTCCGTGATCAAGCCTATTATATGCTCGTTGTTCCACAAGAAAAGAGCACGTTCCGCCACCTGTTAATGAAATGTTAAAACTCTTTGAAAATGAGGGTATTACATAGAGTGCTACTCGTAATCAACTCGGGACTCGGCTCAAAAAAAAAAAAAAACTCGACTCGTACTCGATTATTGCTACTCGACTTAAGGTCGAGCTCGTATCAAGTCAAGTTCTAATATTTTAGTACTCGAGTATTTGAGCTCGACTCGACTTGATAACACACTTAACATACATTTTAGTTAATTTTCATCTCTTACTTTCCCTCACACTCCACTCTATATTTTATTAGAAAATATGTCACTTATTTAAAATATCTAAACGAGGATAAATCACTCTTAAAAAATTAAAATATATTTTAAAAGAATTTTAACTCTATTTTAATTGTACAATAACTAACACAATATTAAAATATCAAATTGAATTGTGTCTTTTAGGCTCTTGTTAAAAATTCAAAATCAAATGCTAAGAGAAAAAATAAAATAAAATTCAAACTTAAGTTATCTACTCGAACTCGAGCTTAGCAAAAAAAAAAAAAAAACCTTGAGCTACTCGAACTTGATTATACTTGAGCTCGAGCTCAACTTGAATATTTGTCGTCAGGCTCAAGCTCAAGCTCAAGTACCCTGATACTTGATACTTGAGCTTGACTCGACTATCACATGAACTCAATAAGGGCATTGCAAACCTGGAAATGTGGACTGTTGATGCTTCTTCCAATCTGTTTGAACAGAGGAACCATACACCGCTGGAACTCCGCGGGCTGTGTCAGCTCCAGAACCTCTTCCAGTTCTCCAATGAAGAGCACCTCCTTCCCGCAGTTCGTCACGGGCCAATACTTGAGAACCCCTCTTATCACAATATCAGCCAACCTGTAATCCTTCTCGACAAACTGCGTCACGCAATGGGACAGCTGCATATGGTACGAGGCCAGGGATTTAGCCCTGTGCAATGGGATCAGCACTCTCACAAGAAACAGCTTGTGCTCCTCCTTCATGGGCAGAATAAACCCGGTCACTATGCTTCCGAGAATCTCCAATAACTCGATCACCCCATTGTACTTCTCCGTCTCGAACATGAACCGGAACAGCACGTTGTTGATGGCGTTCCGTATCAGCGGCCTGTGGATCATGAACCTCGCGTATATCCGGTGGAGAACGGTCTTGACGTACTCCCTCTCCCTCGCGTCGTCCGACTCCAGAACGTCGAGCAGTTTCATCACGAATGTGTGGTCTATGTACCTCTTGGCGGTTTTGATTTCTGTATCGGAACAGACCACGTATTTCAGAAGCAATTCGTAGACGAGCTGCAGGTGGGGCCAGCTGGGGTCCATGAACATGTCGTCCTCCTCGGGATCCCCCGAGTCGCTGTTCTCGTGCTGCGATGGGGGCAGGCAGCGGTGGATGTTGAGGGCGATCATGTTGACCATCTCCTCCTGCATAATCTCGTTCATTTTGAAGGATCCGGACTGGACCAGATCGATGAGTTCGGACAGTGTCTGGCGCTTGATCTCCTTCTCCCGGACCGATTTCATCACGTCTCCGAAATCGAAGCAGAGGCAGCAGATTTGGACCTTCCGGATGAATATGCTGTGCCTTTCGGGTAAGGGGACGTCCTTCACCATGGGGAGGACCTCGACCACGCCGGGGTTCGGGGGGACGGTCGGACACGGGGCGGGTGGCTGCGGCGCCGCCGCAGCCACACGTGATGCGTGGTTGACGGTGACGTCGGGTGGCGCGGCGGCTGCCGGGACCTCTACGGCCTCCGATTTGGAGGGCTTTTTCTGCCCTCTTTTCATTATCTTGTTGAACATGATTTCTTGTTTTTAATCCGAGGAACGAATTGGAAACGCGAAATTGCAGAATTAATTAGAAGAATTCAGAAAAATCAGTGGCCTCCGAAACTGACTGGCCCAATTATGGAACTTTTTTCCGCCGTGCCTCGTTCATTTTTGCTGCGTCGTTACATAGTTGGGAAAATAATAGGATGTAGAGCATGATTACGATGAAACAAGTGGAGTGTGGAAAGGATGTGGGTGATAGAGGAAAGGAGGAGAGTGAGAGCATGGCAATGGCAATGGCAAATACATTTGCGTGTCTCCATTTGGTAAAAGAAAGATCCGAAATGTTGGGAAGAATCGAACAAAGATTATTACAAATGGACGGACAGACACAAATTTTTCACTGTATTAAAACAAAAAGTTTTCTTTTTTTCACAAATTTTTCACTGTATTAAACAAAAAGTTAACTTTTTTTTTTTTGTGTGTGTGTGTGTGGGGGTGGGGGGGGGGGGGGGGTGGTGGTTACACCAACAAATTTTAAAGTTAATACTAATATTGTTATACTTTTAAATTTAAATTACTACATTTTTTCTTGGGTAAACATATATAGGAATTGATAAAGACAATTAAGATTTAATGAATACCAATGTTAGAAAGTAATTAAGACACACAAGATTCAAATCGCTGGGAGGCTCTTCCGGGGGACTTGAATATATATGTTTTTCAATTATACTTCTAAATTATTTTTTATCATGATTTTATTATTGCAGGGCATGCAGATAATCGTACTAATTAACTTTGATAGCACTACTATTCAAATTGTAATTCTACAGTGATGGGATCATCGCCGCTGCTGCCGCCGTCGTCATCATCAGTTGTTGCTTCATTGATCTGAGTACCTTTATGAGCCCAATAATCAGCTGGAATGACGTTCGGTGCAAAAAGGGTCCGTTTCCGTTCCAGCGTAGTTAGCCTGACGCTAAAAGGACCTTTTACGCCATCTGGAATTCCAGCTTTCCACATCCCGCCCCACGATTGTTGCATCTCTATCGCCCCTACTGATGAATTTGACGCCGGCGGCAACAGTTCCATGCTCCCAATCTCACCATCTCCATTGATGAACTCAACTGCAAACGCTATGTAGTATGGGTTCGATCCTTCGTCGATCCTGAATGTCACTCTCTGCTGGTATCTACAGCTCACCCTATTACATCATTCATAAATCATAATTAACCACCACTACTATTCAAAATTTGAAGGACAAAAAAAACAGGAATAATTTTCCAAATGGATGGTATTAATTGATGACAAGTAGTTTTCTTAACAATTAACCTTTTGTATAGGACGTCAATTCTTCCATAGTTTCGTAGGATACTGTCCTGTCCCGCCTTTGCTAATAATCCGAATGCTTTACCACTCAAGTCGAAATGGATACCATCGTCGTTGCAAGAACCGGGGCATTCATTTGTAATGGTTACAGTTATGGATTTGCCTGAGCATTCGGGTTTGTTTGTGCATTTTACCTGCAGCAGGAGGAGGAATACAGAAATTAAAAATTTTCATGTTAAAAGAATAATGATACTACAATATGTAACTGTATTTTGAATAATGTACCCGGTAACAACTCCCGCAACCGTGTCCCGATTTAAATAAATTTTGGTTTCCGGCAGATGTGAAGCCGTTGAATGGAAATTTCTCGACATCGTTTTCGAATCCACAAGCTCCTCCTGCAGATGTTTACATTTTTACACGAACACATGATGACCATACCATATCGTTTTTTGCTAATCTGTTTTTCACAGAAAAGTTTTCATATAGGTTGTACTCCTAATTTGAATAGTATTTTTTTCAAAATTAAAGTGAATAAAAAGTTGGTTTGTGTACCACTTCCGGCTCCGGTAGGGCTTCCATACCACGTGGCGACTGCGGGCGAGAAACTCTGATCAACAAATGAAGCATTCAAGAGTCTTGAAGAATCCACCCGAACAATATATTTAGATGTGCATAACATGATGAACGCCACAACAAATAATAATAATAATGGTGAGCATTGCAAGAAATTTCTATGATTCCTCATGACGCTCAAAATTCCAAACTTTAAAGAGTGTATATGATTATTCAGTGAGAAGACCCTGGCCGAGGGAAGCTTATACTCCCTCCGTTCCTTTTTAGTTGTCTCTTTCAGCTCAATTTCAATAACCAAGGTTTGCATTAATTAACTCATGAATTTACATTTTTACCCTTTAACTAAACTCATTCTTAATAAATGTCAACAAATAGCATTTATGTAAAGTGAAGGGCAATATAGTAAAAACACAGCATAACTACCTATAACTACCTAAAAATGACAACTATTTTGGAACACTTTTTACTCTCTAAAAAGACAACTAAAAAGGAACGGAGGGAGTATAATACTTACTATCAGGAATTAATGTTTTAGTCAAATTGAGAATATTTTATTCAGGATTTATACAAAATATATAGTATTATATTACCGAGACACAATAATATTATGTGTTCAACATTTTTGGAAACAGAAAAATAAATCTGGTTACTTCATGTCACGATGATGAGCGCCAAATTGCAAAGCAAAATAAAGTTAATTACTTAATTAGCTAGGTCGATTCTACTACTCTCTACAAAAAAAAAAAAAATTTAGGTTTTAGGCTGGCAACCACGCATTTTAACGCCCAATAGTAATTTTCGAGGTGTCCTTGTGGGTTTAATATTGCATACTCGAATCTAAAAAGGGGTTGTGACTTATCTATTGGTCAAGTTTCCCATCTCCTAACTATAAGTTAGGCTTCCATCCATACCCGGCCCCTATCCCTCCCTTTTATCCTCCTTTGTAATGTGCACACACCTTTATCGATACATGAGTGTCATTTACCAAAAAAAAAGTTGGTAGAAAAAAATTAAATTTATATATTAACCATACACATTTTTTAAATTCTTTCTTTTTTTTGATAATCTAATTTCAAGGTCTCATAAATTATTATAATTTTGTTACATAAAGTTCAATGTATCATAATAATTTTTTCCTCATCCCTCGATCGCCTGTCTATTCCAACCCTAATGTTGGAACTTGGAAGGCATGCTCTTGAAAGTTGTTTACATTTAGTTAGTTGTCACTATTCACACACATACTTTCACTTAAAGTTTTATCATAGTTATACAAGTTATAATATAGTCAAGTGAGATCTTGTTAGATTTGTCTCGTCTTGTAGTTTTTAAATATCGAACTTTTAGAATTTTTACTTGTACTAAACTTGAGTTATTTATGATTTAAAATGTGCATTGAATTGTGTGATATGTGGGCCCGTCAAATACTTTCAAAAACAGAGGAAGTAACATATAATAAATACTCCTACTTATATTCAATATATAGAAAGTTACTACATAATTATATTTATAAATTTTTATAATCTTTACACTTATGATGGTATTGTAAATTTTTTATTCAATTTATTTTATCTTTCAAAATGTGGGTACGCTTTGAAGTCCTTGGGACCAAAGGAGCAAAAGATCACAAATGTAGAAAACCAAAAGTGCTAAGGTTATAAACTCTGGTATTTCTGTATTTATCATAGCACCCTCAATTACGAATTCAGAAAAATTCAATAAAAATTCTTTGAGATAGAATACTGAATACCCCCCCCCCCCCCAAAAAAAAAAAAACAAAACAAAACAAAACAAAAACACAAAAAAACAAAAAAACAAAAAAACAAAAAAACAAACAATTGAGAACAGCATTGCTAACAACATTTGTTCCAGAATAGAAAGCATATTCTTAAGCCTTGTTCTGGAAATTCTATGAGATTAAAAGTTGGGAACTTTGACAGATATTTTTCGCTCATGTTTGCTGACCTGTACTGTCATTCCCTTGTCGGGGGCACTGAAGTGTTCACACAAGTTTTTCAATCATTGAAAGACATTGAAGCCATTTCATTAAAATCACTTTATTATTTCAATCACTAGGCCTCGGTATCAATACAGCATGCAATGCAACCATAAATTAGTATTCCTAGAGCCATCCAGGGCTCATCCATATCATAAAGATTAGCGATAATACTATCAACTGGACTATGGTAACATCTAGCTAGCTACTTATTATTTGATCCCTGCAGATTATTAATTCTGAAATGCTGATTGTGGCATTGCAGTGCAGGCCTTATGGATGTCCTTCATAGGATTGGCCAGGAACCCAGTTAGCCGGAAGCACATTTCGTACAAAAAATTGGCGTCTGGATTCGAGTGTAGTTACGCTCACACTAAAAGGACTGTTAGTATTAGTGGCCCATTTTCAAAGCCCAGGCCCATGAAGCTTTGACTGAGGCCCATTACCCATACTACTAATACTCCCTCCTAACCGTGTCTTGTAATATACTGTAACCCTCATTTTTATTTTCCCTCTTGTGCAGCTCCCTCTGTTTCCAGAATTCCCCCTCCCCTTGCTTTGTGTCTTCTTCACCATTACTAAGTTAGATTAGTTCTACCTTTTGTGTGTGAGAGAGTGAACTATGGGCAGAGAGGTGTGAGTTCGTTCATGGGGGTCGGGACACCGAACTTTGGGGTTCGGTGAGGGCTGTGTGCCTTTTCTCTTTTAGAGCATCGGTGGTAGGTCGCCGGAAAAGGTTTCCGGCGAAGGGTTTGGGACTCCAAGGGCAGCAGAAGGGTTGTGGGGGCCTGATGGAGCTGTGGTGTTAGGTGGTGGCTCCGGGAGAGAGCTGTGGTGGCCGGCGGTGGTGTTGGCAGCAGCCTTGGTGGCGGATCCGGCGGGTTCTTAGTGTTCTCGTCGAGTTGTGTCTCATTTGGGAGCTCCGAGCCGACTTGTTAATAGATCTCTATAGATCTATTCGGTATCTCTGATTTCCTTTAACATTAGTTGTTATTTTGTTGTTCTACTAACCATTATTGTAGATCTAAAAGAGCAAACAAGAGGACTGGACCATTGGAGATGAAAGCTGGGCCTTGGAACTGAAATCAGAGGAAGCAACGGAGAAGACGAATCTGTCCGGACGAGGCCAAGCCAGATCGCGACTGGCAGTGGTTTTAGAAGGGAGTTTTCTTCTCGCTGTTTCTGTTTTCTTTTCTGTTTTATGAGAGAACTTGTATTGGTGAGAAAAGCTATGTAATCCCATAGTTAGGTCTTTTGGGTTGTAATAGTTAGGTTAAAACAGGGTACCGGAGTTACCCAACAGTGGTATCAGAGCCATAGGCCACTTTGGGACGGGGGTTGGTCAAGGCACCCCCGCAAGGTAAAATAGCTTGATCCATCTTTTTTACAGTTTTAAGATAATATTCTTTTTCTGGATTGTTGCTTGAAATATGTGATTTTTCATGCTTGGAGCTTTGTGCTTTAAAATCTGGAAATATTATGCTTAAACTGTGTCTTTTGTTCTCTGCATTTTGTTGTGCATAAACTGCTTTGTGTGGTGTTATTAGTGAATTGTGCATTTTCTGTGTTATTGTGCTTTGTGTGCAAAAATTGTGGATTTGAAATTTTTGGGGAATAGAAAATCTGATTTCTTATTCCCTGAAAAAGCAGATTCCTGAAAATCTTGAAAGTTGTGATTTTTTGGGAATCTGTGAAAATCAATCCAAATTTTGAAAAGTGACCGTTGGGACTATTGGGCCTCCCAAAAAATTGATTTTGGGCCTGCCCAACAGTTGGGTCAATTCTGAAAATTTTTTGGGCATCCAAAATTAATTTGGGTTTGCTTCAAAAAATTAAAAGGATGTTATATGCTATAGGGTGGAAGTAATTGTGATTAGTTGGCTAAGTGTTTGAGCACTTGTTTGCTCATTCTGATTAAAAAGGCCAAACACAATAATGACCTCCACCTCGAATAGCATAGTTCCTTTTAATGGAAAGAACGACTTCAGCATCTGGCAAGTTAAGATGCGTTGTGTTCTTGTCCAACAAAGAGTTTATAATGCAATTGACCAACTCTTTGATAAAGATGTGACTGAAGCTAAAAAGACTGAAACTGATGAACTTGCTAAATCTGCCATTATCCTTAGTTTATCTGATGCTGTGCTTAGAAAAGTTAGTGATTGCAAAACAGCCAAGGACCTTTGGGAGAGGCTGTCTGAACTGTATGCTGAGTCATCTTTGTCTTCTAGAATATTCCTGCTTGGTAAATTTTTTAAATTTAAATTGGATATATCTAGAGACTTAGATGAGGGTTTAGATAATTTTACTAAACTGGTTCAAGACATTAAAGCAACTGGTGATAAGCATATAGATGATTATGTGCCTATAGTGTTGTTGAATGCCATCCCTGATAGTTATTCTGATGTGAAATCTGCTATCCAATATGCTAGAGATGATTTGACTTTAGATCATGTGATTAAGAGTCTAAAGAACAAAGAACTTGAAATGAAGAATTCCTCTAAGCATTTTGATAAGGTGTTTATGACTAGGGGTAGGTCTTGGAAAAAGGGTAATCACCAACAGCATAATGATAGGGGCAGAAGCAATGCTAGGGGTCAGTCTAAATCACATAGATCTCAGTCAAGAGGTAAACATGATAAGAAATGTTATAACTGTGGTAGAAAGGGCCATTTCATTAAAGATTGTAGACTCCCTAAGAAAGAGAAAAATCAAATTGATAATCAGAACAATGAGGTTAATGCTGTGACTGATGTAGCAGTTAGGCATGATGAACTTTTGATGGTTCATGATATGAATTGTTTTTCTGATGTTAATATGGCTAAAGATGTTTCTAAATCTGTGTGGTTGTTAGACTCAGGGTGCACCTCCCATATGTCTCCGCATGTTGAATTATTTGAATCCTATCAACCTGTTGAAAATGACTTTGTGTTCATGGGTAATGACAATAGATGTCCTGTCTTAGGTATAGGAAAAATTGTCTTACAATTTGAGAATGGGACTAGATTCTGCCTTGATTCTGTGAAACATGTGTCTGATTTGTCTTACAATTTGATTTCTCTTGCGACCTTGCAGAAGAAAGGTTTAGAAGGGAGAATTGGTAATGACATGATTAAAATGTTCAAAGGGAATTTGATGTTGTTTAAGGCCATTATCAAGAATAATCTTTTTGTGGTTTCTAATGTGGTTAATTGTGCTCTTGCTGCTAGTTCTAGTTCTAATAAGGTGAAAGAGAATACACTTTTGTGGCATGCTAGACTAGGGCATATGAGTGACAAAGGCATGAAATTTCTGAAAGATGCTGGTTGTTTAAAATCTGATTTATGTGAAGTTGATCTTTGTGAATCATGCTTACCTGGTAAACAACATAGAGTGTCTTTTAACTCTTCATATCCCGTTGGGATAAAATCCACCCGTGTACTGGAGTACATTCATGCTGATGTGTGGGGTCCATCTTCGACGCCCACACATGGTGGTAGAAGATACTTTTTATCTATCATGGATGATTTTTCTAGAAAAGTTTGGGTATTTCTCATGCAAAACAAATCTGATGTTTTTGGGAACTTTAAACACTGGAAAGCTTTGATTGAGAATCAAACTGGTTTAAAGATTGGTACACTTAGGACAGATAATGGGCTTGAATTTTGTAATCACCAAATGGATGCTTTGTGTGCTGAATCTGGTATTAGAAGACATAAATCTGTTCCTTACTCACCTCAACAGAATGGGGTAATTGAAAGAATGAACAGAACTTTATTAGAAAAGGTTAGGTGCTTGATGGCACCTACTGGCCTTTCTAAGAAGTTCTGGGGTGAAGCACTGATGACAGCTGCTTACTTAGTTAATAAATCACCCAATGCCCCTTTAAATGGTAAATCTCCTGATTCTGTCTTTTTTGGTAAACCTGTTGATTATGAACATCTTATAGTGTTTGGATGTTCAGCTTTTGTGCATACTAGTAATGATAAATTGGACCCTAGAACCAAGAAATGTATTTTCTTAGGTTATCCTGAGGGAACTAAGGGTTACAGGTTGTTTGATAGATCAGGGGGTGGTTTTAAAATCATTGTTAGTAGGGATGTGATTTTTAATGAATCTGAATTTCCTATGAAAGTTTTTGAGAATGATAGTACTTCTGTTGAGGTGGAGTCTTCTTCTGTGGAACATTCTGTGAATTTGCCTGCTCCCACTGCTGTGCCTAATGTGATTGAAAATGCTGAAATTACTGATCCCAATTTGCATGTGAATGAGGAATCCATAACTAATACCCATGATATTGATGAAGGTGGAGCTCAGAATGATGATGTTATTGATGAACATGATTTGAGTGATTATGTGCTAGCTAGGGATAGAGCTAGAAGAGTAGGTAAAATTCCTGCTAGATTATCTGATTGTGTTCTTACTGCTTATGCTATGACTGTGTGTGAAGAACTCGATAATCTAGAGCCTAAATCATATTCTGAAGCTGTTAAGTCTAAACAGGCTAATAAGTGGCTTAGTGCTATGAATGAGGAAATTCAATCTTTACATAAAAATGAGACATGGCTATTGATTCCTAGGGCTGATAATATCTCTGTGATTGATTGTAAATGGATTTTTAAAATCAAACAGGAAACTCATGGTGAGAGGTTTAAGGCTAGGCTTGTAGCTAAGGGCTTTACTCAGAAAGAGGGTGTTGATTATTCTGAAATATTTGCACCTGTTGCTAAGTTCACTACTATTAGAGTAATGCTTGCCTTAGTTGCTCATTTTGATTGGGAGCTTATACAAATGGATGTTAAAACTGCTTTCTTGCATGGTGACATAGATAAGAAAATTTGTATGAAGCAACCTGAAGGTTTTGTGGATAAAACCAAACCCAATCATGTATGCCTGTTGAAAAAAGCTTTGTATGGTCTAAAACAAGCACCTAGACAGTGGAACATTAAGTTTGATAAATGCATGAAAGACATAGGATTCACCAGATCTAAATTTGATCATTGCTTATATCTGAAAGATGTGAAATCTGTGCCTATGTTCTTATTGCTTTATGTTGATGATATGTTGCTTGTTAGTCCTTGCATGAAAAGCATTGTTGAGGTTCAAAATTGTTTGAACAAGAGTTTTGACATGAAGAATCTAGGAGAAGCCAAATGCATTCTTGGAATGCATATAGTTAGGGATAGGGCTAATTTAACCCTAATCCTTAACCAGGCTGAATATGTGAAGAAAATTCTCTCTAGATTCAAGATGTCAAATGCTAAACCTGTTGGTTGTCCTCTTGCTTCTCATTTCGTGTTGACTAAAGAACAGTGCCCTAAAAATGAATCTGAAATGAAAGATATGGAATCTGTCCCTTATGCTCATGCCATTGGTTCTGTTATGTATTTGATGATTTCTACTAGGCCTGATTTAGCTTATCATATAAGTTGTTTGAGCAGATTTATGGCTAATCCTGGTAGACCACATTGGGAAGCTTTAAAATGGCTTTTGAGATACTTAATCAAGTCTATGCATTATTCTCTGTGTTTTTCTAAATGGCATGATGATATGTTTGTGACTGGTTATGTAGACTCTAACTTTGCTAATGATAGGGATAGTAGGAAGTCTACTACATCCTATGTGTTCACTCTAGGTGGGTCTTGTGTGAGTTGGAAATCTCAATTGCAATCTGTTGTTGCTTTATCCACTACTGAGTCTGAATTCATTGCCATAACTGAAGCTTTTAAAGAGGGGATATGGTTTAGTGGTCTGATGCATGAACTAGGATTAAAGAATGAGATAACCATATATTCTGATAGTCAATCTGCTATTCAGTTAAGCAAACATCCTGTTTTTCATGATAGGTCGAAACATATTGATGTTAAGTACCACTTCATTAGGGACAATGTTGAGTGTGAAAAACTTAAACTGGATAAAATTGCTTCTGAATTTAATCATGCTGATATGGGAACTAAGTGTTTGCCTGCTGAGAAGTTGATGTCATGCATGAAAATCCTTCACTTTGATTTTGGCTGATATGTTCTGTTTCTGATGCATGATTTACTGCTTTATTACTTTGTGTATATTGCTGATATGTGACAGGGAAGTGGAGGTACCAAAGGCGATGACGAAAATGCCCCAAATGGAGCACACTCGTTTTAGACAGAAACTGGGCCAAGGTGGAGATTGTTAGTATTAGTGGCCCATTTTCAAAGCCCAGGCCCATGAAGCTTTGACTGAGGCCCATTACCCATACTACTAATACTCCCTCCTAACCGTGTCTTGTAATATACTGTAACCCTCATTTTTATTTTCCCTCTTGTGCAGCTCCCTCTGTTTCCAGAATTCCCCCTCCCCTTGCTTTGTGTCTTCTTCACCATTACTAAGTTAGATTAGTTCTACCTTTTGTGTGTGAGAGAGTGAACTATGGGCAGAGAGGTGTGAGTTCGTTCATGGGGGTCGGGACACCGAACTTTGGGGTTCGGTGAGGGCTGTGTGCCTTTTCTCTTTTAGAGCATCGGTGGTAGGTCGCCGGAAAAGGTTTCCGGCGAAGGGTTTGGGACTCCAAGGGCAGCAGAAGGGTTGTGGGGGCCTGATGGAGCTGTGGTGTTAGGTGGTGGCTCCGGGAGAGAGCTGTGGTGGCCGGCGGTGGTGTTGGCAGCAGCCTTGGTGGCGGATCCGGCGGGTTCTTAGTGTTCTCGTCGAGTTGTGTCTCATTTGGGAGCTCCGAGCCGACTTGTTAATAGATCTCTATAGATCTATTCGGTATCTCTGATTTCCTTTAACATTAGTTGTTATTTTGTTGTTCTACTAACCATTATTGTAGATCTAAAAGAGCAAACAAGAGGACTGGACCATTGGAGATGAAAGCTGGGCCTTGGAACTGAAATCAGAGGAAGCAACGGAGAAGACGAATCTGTCCGGACGAGGCCAAGCCAGATCGCGACTGGCAGTGGTTTTAGAAGGGAGTTTTCTTCTCGCTGTTTCTGTTTTCTTTTCTGTTTTATGAGAGAACTTGTATTGGTGAGAAAAGCTATGTAATCCCATAGTTAGGTCTTTTGGGTTGTAATAGTTAGGTTAAAACAGGGTACCGGAGTTACCCAACAAGGACCTTTTGCGCCATTTGGGAAATTCGCTTTCCATGTTGCACCAAACACTTGTTGCATATTAACCCCTCCGGAACCCGTTGGGAAAACTACCATGGCGCCAATTGTGCCATCTCCCGGGATGTACTCAACTGCAAAGGACAGGTAAAACGGGTTCGATCCTCGGTCGATCTTGAATGTTAAGCCCTTTTTCCCATATCCACAAGGAACCCTACATCAAAAAAAAAAGAAAAAAAAAAACTTGGCTTCCATAAAACATAAAATAACTAAATTCAAGCAGAAATTATGATTCACAAGCTGTTTCTTTAACCTTTCATATTGTACGTTAATTTTTCCGGCAGCTCGTAGCTTGTCAGCCTGACCTGGCTTTGCTAATAATCCAATGGCTTTACCACTCAAGTCAAAATGGATAGGGTCGCTGTTGCAAGAACCGGGACATTCATCTGTAATTGTTACTCTGACAGGGTTTCCAGAGCATGCTGGATTGCTTGTGCATTTTACCTGCAAGAATTTCATTGCGTTTTATTATGCAATAATAATTATAGTAATAATATGCTAGTATTTCAATACAAAGAAAAAAAAAAAAAAAAAAAAAAAAAAAAAAAAAAAAAAAACTCTTTCTGAAATGAGAGGACTCTCTTGAATAAAATTTTACAGTCATCATATATATCAACTTCTCACCAGATAACAGCCACCGCAACCCTTTCCTCCTTTAAATAAATTTGCGTTTCCGGCAGCGATCAAGGAGTTGAATGGAAACGTCTCTACGTCATTGGTAAATCCACAAGCTCCACCCACTTCACATAAATTAAGACAACTTATGGTAAGAATTAAGGAACTGTTTAGGAAAATCCAAGCTAAGTATCATCAAAATGTGCATGCATTCATAATAATCTTCGAACTTTTAATTAAATTTCTTGCATTATAATAAATTTTATTTATCACAAAAGAAATCGTCGTTTTGTTCTCTAATTTTGTTTTGATGCATGAATGGTCCAAAAAATTTATGAAATCAAGTGATTAATGAATACGTTAATCTGCATATATAGTCTGAAAACTTTTAAAAGAAAATGAATATAGAGCATATATACCCAATTAAAATAAACACTTCTAAAAGATAATTTGTAAGAAAATAGATAAAAGTAGTTGTCATCGCATTTTTCATGAGAAATGTAACTGATAAAGTAGTGTATTTAATTTTGTACTCGAACAAACATTGTACTTTGAAATATTGTTATAAATAAATACTATAACTAAAGCAGGTAAATGTTTATATATATACCACTTCCAGCTCCTGTAGGGCTTCCATACCACGTAGCCACTGCAGGCAAGAAACCGTCAGCGAGTGAAGCATTCAATGGCTTTGAACCCAAACAAGTAATAATACAGTTAGATAATATGCATAAGAACACAGCTACGACACAATGTTGCAAGAAATTTTGATGATTCCTCATGATGCTCGAATTTCAAGCAACTATGGGTCTTCAAAGCAAATTGTTAAAGAATATATGGTTTTGCAATAAGAAAAGACTGCCCCCAGGACGCTTATATACTACCACGAATTAAATTTTCATTTTTTGGTAAATTTTCTAATTTCCATGTTTTTACAATATTTTACTGTATATTTGAAGACGGAATGTTAATACTATAATTGGCATCATGATCATTTTCATCAAAATAAATATCGTGGTCGTGAACAGAATAGTTATATCTAAGGCACTAATTTATGTATTCCTCATATGTAAATGTATACATTTTCGGCTATATGTATTTAGCCAATACAATCATACCTTATATAGTTATATTCTTTATTTCATATATATAGTGATCTTGCATCTTGTTCTCTTCTGTGATTGAAAATCTTTATGACTTTCCATTTCGTCTTCATTTATCCCATTAAATTATTTTAGTATATAGGGCCGTATCACATTATTTTAGAGTTTATAATAATAGTATACATTAATGCGTTTCATAAAATTAGTTAATATTTAAAATTTGTTCATTTTTCTACAAATATTTTCTATAATTTGTTTACCAAAAATATAAATAATGGTATAATTTAAAATAAAAATAATTATATCAGATTATTTTTAGTAACTTATATCAATATAAAAATAAAGAACTATCAAATATTTAAATAGCTTGTATGGTAAATCTTTATCTTTATTTTATTACTATAAGCTATTAATTAAAAAATTAAGTTAATAAGACCCCTATTTTTACACAGCACATATCAATATACAAGACCAAAATCCCTTTAACCTGTATAGGTTGTCAAGCCAAAAAATATTATATAAGACCAAAATGGCATGGGCTCACACCAACTTTTCTAACATGTATATGTTGTTTAGAAAAAAAAATAAAAAAAAAAATACAAGACCAAAATCATGGGAATTATTTTGGTTGGATGATATCAATTTCACCAATCGATCACTACAAAATACTTATACGGTAACACCAATATTAAAAAGCTAGTGTGGTTTTAACTGATGAATTATACTTCCTCCGTTTTTTTTTTTAGCTACGTTTGACAAATGTGTACTGTTCACTTATATACTTTGACTTAAAGTTTTATCAAGGTTATACAAGTTAAAATATAGTCAAGTGTGATCTTGTTAGATTTGTCTCGTCTTGTAGATTTTAAATATCAAACTTTTAGAATTTTTACATGTACCGAACTTGAGTTATTAATGATTTAAAATATGCATTGGATTGCGTGCTGGGTGGGTCCGTAGCTATCTTTAAAAAACGGAGGGAGTATAAACTAGTGTTCATTATTAGTGGATTTCCAAGGAATAAACCCACAATCCAACCAACAAAAATATATTTTTTTTGCTTGACAATCTATACAGGCTAGAAAAAAAGAAACCGACAAGAATATATTTAAACTAATGTTAATTCAATTAAATTCAAGTTTCGCCTTTAATGGCTCATCCAAAAAAAAATTTAAATTCAAGTTTGCAACATAAACATGAGTGTCACTGTTTACCAAAAAAAAAAAGTTTGCAACATAAACATTGGTTGCTTTTAAAATTTCAGGTTCAAATCTTTAATGTGTATGCTGCTTTGAGAGGTAATTTTTCAAACAACTCGCCCTTAATTTTTCAAACAATTCGCCCTCGCCCATACTCGGCCGCTAGGTGAGTTATATTAAGTTTTTAACCACAGCTTCATATCATTTCACTTTATTTTTTTTAAATTTTTTTTTCCCAATTCCATCAAATAGATTGTACTACGTTCAATTACTTTGTTTGTAATAGACAACTAAACAAATAGGAGTATTAGCTCCTTTGAATCAAAGTATCTATGAATGGAGTTTCCTTTAGCCCCAAACCAAGATGTTGGCGACATATAGCCCACGAATTTTAAGGTAAGGAATTGGCAATTCCCAGCTTTTGAATTACATAATTTGCTCTGTACAGTGTAGTAAATGGGAACACCCAAAGAGGACCCTTTCATCATGTTACAATTATTACATCATTATAATTAAATTACTTACAGATTGCACAACAACAATGTACACCAGTACTGTACAACACTCTGTACTGTTCATTCATCTCCAGCTGCAGTGTACTATTCGGGCAGAAAGGGCAGCCTAGACACACTCGTACCTCGACTGCCTTCTCCACCCGGGCCCTGGGGTGCTGCCTTGCTCACAGCGGACGACCTGACAAAACCCGAGCTCAGGAGCTTCGAATTACGTTTGTTCAATTTCTGTGGAAGGATTTGCAGCCTCAGGTTTGATTCAGTTCCCGAGTACTCAACAGCTAATTGATAGCTCTCCACCAACTCAAGTTGTCGCGCCACAATCTCAGATCGCCTTGGTAAGAGTTCAACAGGCTCTCCACCAGGGATCACAATGTACTCAATTGCCATTCGAACTTCCTGTCGCATAAAACATAAAACATCAAGCTTTTTTCCACCATGATGGAC
Organism: Hygrophila difformis; assembly: GCA_030278955.1. Lineage (NCBI taxonomy): Eukaryota > Viridiplantae > Streptophyta > Magnoliopsida > Lamiales > Acanthaceae > Hygrophila > Hygrophila difformis. The sequence continues at coordinate 14,184,217 of JAOANR010000007.1, forward strand.
TATTGCAGGATTTTCTCGTGTCACTGTCACATTTCAAAGAAAAGATATAAACTTTTGTACCTCCAAGGCATCGATCTCCTCCAGAGATGGTTGTCTTTTTGGCACATGATCATCTTCAATTTCGATATCAGATGATGCCCTTTTCAGTTCCTTCTGTGCGGAGCTAAATGAATCCATCCCAAGAATCATACGGACTGCCTTTACCATTTGCGCCATTGTAGTGGACTGCAATTTTAGACCGGAGAAAATGTAGTTATAAATATTGCTCAATGTCTGTCTTTGCAGGTTGATTTATGTTGGACAGAAGAAGAGCTACAAGTGTATACCTTGATAACATATACAGGCATCTGATGAAATTTCGCCACCCCTGGGATCCAAGGATTCTGTTTCATTTCATAACTAGACATCAGAATAGCATCAGCAGAAGCAATATCATCAGTTATGTCTATTTTATCTTCAAGCCCCATTACAGCTGCTACTTGTAACAAATCAGCTTCTTGAATCTGTAATAACAGCCACGCACAAAATCAATCGGATCTTGAAGCCACATCCAAACTACTTGAAACTCACACACTACTTTTAGCTTTGTAAAGTGAAAGCTTTCAAAACATGTACCGTTCTATCTCAATATTTGTCATAATCTATTTCAACCACCCTTATGTTTCCATCAAAAATTAAAACAAAATAAATATGTGAAAACAAGAAAAGCAAAGTGAGAACAGTACCTCGTAGGTGAAAACAAATACTGGGTAGCTCTTTTTGCTGACGGATACATTAGAACGCATTTTCTTGGACTTATGATGGTACTCTGTCGCTTCCTTGTTGGATTCCTTCTTTGCATCCTCAGTTCTGTCAATTGTAATGGTAGCATCTTCCTCAGTACCTATTTTCCGGTGTTTAAACAACTGCGTTGTCCCTGATTCCACTTTAGCATCTCCTAAACTGGCTTCCTTGTTAGTTTCTGCGGTCATACTCCTAACTTCGAATAAAGGAATTTTTCCTGGAAAGCATGACACTCAACAGTCAATACATAAACTTCCAGGAAAATATAAAAATATTATGCAAGGGGAATTGGCAAGTGAAAATACCTGCAAGGATGGCATCCACAGTTGCATCGAGTTTGTGATGAACACGGCACTCAGTTTTAGATATCATTTCAACTGCACATGTGAATGGAGGAGGTCCTTTCCTCTCAAGAATGGTTTTCTGAACTTTCCTCTTCCGTGCTTCCTCGTCACCTAGAGTAACACTCTGCATCATAGTGAAGTAAAAACTGACTGTCAGAATGTGATGCAGTAAATGCCTAAACTTGTGACGGTTTCAGTTTACATTCTCTAACACAGGTAAGATTAAGTTTGTTCCAACTGTTCATATAATTCGGTAGCCAAATGTGGGGAGCCACGCACCTCTATTCCACCGACCAGGGTCTGCAAGGACGGATTTTTAATAATGCTATCAATAGTAATACCATGAGCAGTTGCAACGAGCTGAACTCCCCTTTGAGAAATTGTACTGGCAGCCAGTGCTTCCAGTTCTGTTCCAATCTCATCAATTATAATCGTTTGAGGCATGTGATTCTCGACTGCTTCAATCATCACCTGGTCAGGGTTGCCAACAGAATCAGGAGTTACAGAGTAAAGTAACAAATGGAATGGCAGTACTAGAAGCAATGATCTTACTACTCACATTGTGCTGCATATGAACATTAGGTACTTGCATTCTTCTAGCACGACCTATACCCGAATGAGGCACATCCCCATCGCCACCAATTTCATTCGACGTATCAACTATAACTACACGCTTGTTCTGGTCATCGGCCAGGATTCTGGCAATTTCTCTGCAAAAAGCATTATTCAGATGATAACTTTTGCAGAATTCCATAGTATATAAAGCATAAACATCCTGACAACTCCATAGTGTATACCTGATTAAGGTTGTTTTTCCAACGCCGGGAGGGCCTATGACCAATATAGAACCTCCGCTTTGAACTAAGTCACGTATGATTTCAGCACTTCCCGACACAGCTCTGCCCACCCGGCAAGTAAGGCCTATGATTTGCAATTTTCGATTTCTAATGGCACTTATACGATGCAGTGAATGATCAATCCCCGAACGGTTATCATCAGAGAAGTCACCAACCTGGACGAAACCAATTAAGTTCATGCACAAATCCTCAGTCCGATGTTACAAACAACACCCGTGACATACAAAATCTGACACGCATGTTTACAAGTTACTAGGATAAACTTCCGTCTTCGATATTAGGATTAGATCTAGCGCTTCTACAAAGATCTGCTTGCACAATTTCTTACCAAATGCAGACAAAGGAACAACAAATTTTAAATCGCAATTATCGTAACTTTTTCTTCACTTTCAGGTGTGTTAGCTAATTAAATTGCAGCAATTCACTAAAAGAACAACCTTCGATATAGCATGTAGGAGATCCTCTGGACTGACGGGCTGCTCCGACAGGACCCAATCGCCGGACGGGAACCGGGCAAGGGGCTTCCTGCCCAAGTCCATAACGACCTCAATCAGGTTCCCCATTTCCTCGTGTTTAAACAGCTCCTGCCTCATCCTCACAGGCACCATCTCGAGGAACAATTCGAGGTCCGAGCCAACCTCGTCGGCTCTATAGCCAGAGGTGGAGGTGGACGCCGTCCCCGGAGACGACCCGGACAGGAATCCGCCATTCCCGGCACGGTACCAGTCCCTGGGGCGTCGAATCAGGGGAGGAGACGGAGAGGTGGCCGAGGAGATGGTCTTGGCACGCCGAGCACGTGTTCGACGAATTGGCCCGGAGAAGGAACCGTCGATGGCAGCTTGCTTGCATTTCTTGAGGTAGGCGAAGGTGGAATTGGGGATGTGGTGGGCGGAGTGGAATGAGGAGTGCAGATCAATCAGGAGGAAATGGGAATTGAGAGCCCTCATTGGATTGTGGAAAAGATGATTGGTAGTTGAGGGGTGGGGTGGGGTGGGAGAGATGATTTTGATGATGAGGAGGAGGAGGGAAGATTCTTTGGGATCTCCGGGGGAGAAAGCAGAGGAAGCAATTAACGAACTTGGTTCTGTTTTGGTTAGGAACAGCACTGTCCGGGGGGCCACGTGGACGATGTTTCGGAGCCACCCATTCGGGTTGCGTTGGCGACTTTGCGAATTGCAAATCTGTCCGTTTGGTATGCCTCACCCTCCTCTCAATGTAAGAAGCAACATTGGCCAAATTGTAATAAATGTGCATCTGTTATAGAAATAACTATCTTTATTTATGTATGTGTACAATAAAATGGTATATGGCTTATTAGCTTGTGTTTATAGTGGAAGTATTGTAATGGAAATTGGGATTAAATGGTGAAAGAAAGGAAGTTTAAAAGTGGGATAATAAAATGGATAAAGTGTAATAATTATGGCTATGAAATGAAACAAGTATTAAGCTTGCATAAAATTTTTCTAACTTAACTTCTCAATACATTACATAGGCTATTTATAAACTTTTTTATCCTCTCACTATTTACTAACCTCATAATTAAGGCATATACATTTCAAGACTTTCACATGTCTAACCTTATGATCAAGGCATGAACATGGATGTTGAACACTAGACATTCACATGTTTTGTTTACATGCATAATACTCCCCCTTGAATGTCGTCAATACGAAGAATATGCCTCGTTAAAACCTTACTAGGAAAAAACCCAGTGGGAAAAAATCCAAGTGAAGGAAAAAGAGTACAGTATTCTTGTATCAGATGCTCCCCCTGATTTGGACATCATTTTAAATCTCGAAGCCGCCGCATTCCAATTTTCTTCACGAGTTTCTCGAATGTTGCAGTCGGCAATGCCTTGGTAAATAGATCCGCTAAATTATTTTCTGATCGAATTTGTTGCACATCGACTTCACCATTCTTTTGAAGATCATGAGTGTAGAAGAATTTTGGTGAAATATGCTTCGTTCTATCTCCTTTGATATAACCCCCTTTCAACTGGGCTACACAAGCCGAATTATCTTCAAATAAAATTGTTGGGGACATTTGTGGTTCAATGATTAAACCACAACTCTTCAATATATGTTGAGTCATTGACCTCAACCAAACACATTCTCGACTTGCTTCATGGATTGCTAATATTTCGGCATGATTAGAAGAAGTAGCAGTTAGAGTCTGCTTCATTGACCTCCAAGAGATAGCAGTTCCACCACACGTGAAGATATAGCCTGTTTGAGATTTGGCTTTGTGTGGATCTGATAAATAACCTGCATCGGCATAGCCAATTAACTCATGTCGAGAGTCTTTTGGGTAAAATAACCCAAGATCAATTGTTCCTTGGAGATAGCGAAAAACATGCTTTATGCCTTTCCAATGTCGTTGAGTAGGGCAAGAGCTGAATCTTGCGAGTAGATTGACTGCAAACGCGATATCAGGTCGCGTGCTGTTTGCAAGATACATTAACGCACCAATTGCGCTTAAATATGGGATTTCTGGGCCAAGTTGCTCTTCATTATCTTCTTTTAGCCTAAATGGATCCTTTGCTGGATCAAGTGCCCGAACGACCATTGGATTATTTAGCGGATGAGCATAATCCATTCGAAATTGCTTTAATACCTTTTGGGTATAAGCTGATTGATGAACAAATATGCCCATTTCCAAATGCTCAATTTGTAGGCCAAGGCAAAATTTCGTTTTCCCGAAATCTTTGATTTCAAACTCATTTTTCAGATATTCGACCGCCTTTTTCAACTCTTCAGGAGTTCCAATTAGATTTAAATCGTCAACATAGACTGCGACGATCACAAATTCTGACCCATTTTTCTTTATAAATACACAAGGGCTGATCGGGTCATTTGTATAGCATTCCTTTATCAAACTTTCACTGAGGCGGTTGTACCACATTCGGCCAGATTGCTTGAGCCCATACAACGATTTTTGCAATTTGATGGAATAATTTTCTCTGGGTTTTGAGTTGCAAGACTCAGGTAATTTAAACCCTTCAGGTATTTTCATATAAATATCATTTTCCAATGAGCCATATAAATATGCAGTAACAACATCCATCAGCCTCATTTCGAGATTTTCTCGTACTGCTAGACTCATTAGATACCTGAATGTTATTCCATCCATAACTGGGGAATATGTTTCCTCAAAATCAATTCCCGGTCGTTGTGAAAAACCTTGGGCTACAAGCCTTGCCTTATATTTGGCAATTTCATTATTTTCATTTCTTTTTCTCACAAACACCCATCTATAGCCAACAGGCTTCACATTTTTTGGTGTTTGGACAATAGGGCCGAATACTTTTCGTTTATTCAGTGAATCTAGTTCAGACTGAATCGCATCTTTCCATTTTGGCCAATCATTTCTTTTCCGACATTCTTCAACTGATCTTGGTTCAGGATCCTCGTTATTTTCCATTACATCGAGTGCAACGTTGTATGCAAAGGCATTATCAACGTTTGTTTCTTTTCGGTTCCAACATTTCCCAGTATTGATATAATTGAAAGAAGTTTCAATAACTTCATTTTCTTCTGGGTGAATATTTTCAGGTTCAACCTTTTCGGGGGTTGAATCAATTTCTCCTTCGGGAGTATCATCTGTGATTGATTTATCACCCATATGGATAATTTTCTTCTTTCGTGGATTTTTATCCTTGGAACCCAAAGGCCTACCACGCTTCAGGCGTGCAGTAGGTTCATTTGCACTTGGAATTTGCCATTCTGGGACATTTATATTGGCTGGTGCATTTGCTGCATCATTTATATATGATTTTGTGACTTTAGCAGCATCATTAAAAGCATCGGGTAATTGATTTGCAATTCCCTGCAAATGCACAATTCTTTGAACTTCAAGTTCGCATTGCCTTGTACGAGGATCAAGGAAATCAAATGGACTTTGCCAAGATATTTCCTTTTTCAGTTGATCATTTCCTCCCCCTAATGTCGGGAATTGAGTTTCATCAAAATGGCAGTCTGCAAATCTTGCAGTAAATAAATCACCCGTTTTTGGCTCAAGATATTTAATAATCGAGGGTGATTCATACCCGACATATATGCCCAACCTTCTTTGAGGTCCCATTTTTGTGCGTTGTGGTGGCGCAATCGGTACATAAACCGCACACCCAAAAATTCGCAAGTGGGATATATTGGGCTCCTTTCCAAACACAATTTGTGTAGGGGAGTAGCTATGATAGCTTGTCGGCCTTATTTTCACAAGTGCGGCTGCATGCAATATAGCATGTCCCCAAGCAGAAACAGGGAGTTTTGATTTCATTAACAAGGGTCTTGCAATTAATTGCAATCACTTAATAAATGATTCTGCCAGACCATTTTGCGTGTGCACATGAGGCACAGGATGTTCAACAGTAATTCCAATCGACATGCAGAAATCATCAAATGCATGTGATGTATATTCTCCAGCATTATCAAGGCGTATTTTCTTTATCGGATGATCTGGAAACTGTGCTCGCAATTTTATAATTTGTGCAAGTAATCTTGCGAATGCCAAATTGCGAGTTGATAATAAACAAACGTGTGACCAGCGTGATGACGCATCAATTAATACCATAAGGTACTTGAAAGGTCCACACGGTGGATCAATAGGTCCACATATATCGCCTTGAATTCTTTCTAGGAATGTAGGGGATTCAATTCCCACTTTTACTGGAGATGGTCTGGTTATCAATTTCCCTTGTGAACAGGCTGCACAATTGAACTCATTTGGGTTCAATATCATTTGCCTTTTCAATGTATGGCCATTTGAATTTTCAATAATTCGCCTCAGCATTATACTGCCAGGATGCCCAAGTCTATCGTGCCAGGTAATAAATTCACTAGTAGCTTTCAAGCCTACTAGGTTATGTATTTCTGCGGCACATATTTTTGTATAGTATAAGTCAGAGGAGCAACATGGCAATTTTTCATTCACAAATTTTTTGCCATTTTCAATTCGAGTTATCAAAAGATACTCGTGATCTGCCTCTTTTGAAGTTTCAATGTGATATCCATTTTTTCGAATATCATTGAAGCTCAGTAAATTTCTTCGAGCTTTGCATGAGAACAAGGCATTTTCAATTGCCATTTTTGTCCCTTCAGGGAGAAATATAACAGCTCTACCGGAGCCTTCAATGCATTTTGCATTACCGCTTATAGTTTTCACTGCGGTCTTTTCCAATTTTAAATTGGAGAAATAGCTTTTGCTTTTCAAAATGCTATGCGTTGTTCCACTGTCAATGAGGCAGATATCATCTCCGACTTTTGAATTTCCAGCATCCATTTCTTTACAAGAATATAAGAATGTTATTAAACATCAGCAATATAAATATTATTAATGCAAAAGCATATTTATATTATACATGGATAATAAAAGGGAAGTATAAGATATCATTATTTATATTAAACAGGAATTATAAGTAAAATATATATAGCTATATAATATATTATTTGGTAACAGTATCTGGCTCAACAAAATCATCAGCTTCCAGGTGCGTGATATTATCATTTAATATATCATCATAAGTATCATCGTGGGCATTATGGTGTGCTTCAACACCTGGTCTTTCTTTTCGTTTCGAGGCCTGATACAGTTCAGCTAAGTGTTTAGCTGTGTGGCATGTTTGAGCCATATGGCCTTTAATTCCACAACGATCACAAATTTCATCATTTTGTTTATGCTTTCTTGCATAATTTCTTTGTTGTGGTTTGTAAGGCCTTCTGGTATCATATCTGCGATTTTGCTCAAATCGAGGCTTATTTAGATAATTATTTTGACGAGATGATTCACCTCTGCCTCGATTGTGATACCGATTTTGGCCACGATCATCATTTTGATTTTTAAAGTGCCCACGATCACGCACATATTTCGATGATTGAGCCGCGTTCACCTCAGGGAACGGTTTTGCACCTGCGGGCCTAGATTCATGATTTCTCAACAACAATAGGCTGTTTTGTTCAGCCAATAATAAGCAGGTGATAAGATCAGAATATCTCTGAAAACCTTTTTGACGGTATGTCTCACTCAATACTGAGTTTTTAGCATGAAACGTAGAATACGTTTTTTCAAGCATTTCTGCTTCAGATATCTTTTGCCCACATAATTGCAATTGGGCCGTAATTTTGAACACAGCGGAATTATATTCCCGGACTGTTTTGAAGTCCTGAAGTCTCAGGTTTGTCCAGTCATCAAGGGCTTTTGGAAGCACCGTCTTTTTAAGATTATCATATCTTTCTTTCAGCTTTTCCCACAATGCCAGTGGGGATTCCACAGTCACGTACTCCATTTTAAGTGCCTCTTCGATATGATGGCACAAGAAAATCATGGCTTTTGCCTGATTTTGATGGCTGGGATTTTTGCCTTCAGCAATAGTATCTTCCAGACCCATTGAAGTAAGATGCATTTTTACATCTCGGGCCCAGGACATATAATTGCTTCCTTCAACGGTTAAGGGAGCAAATTCCTGCTTTGCAAGTGTAATACCATAGAAATTGCCCGATATATATGTATGAATATATATATTTTGATCAATTCACTAAGTAGATTTTTAATCAAATCTATATATATTTATATGTTCAAATATGTGCTTAAAGATTAGTATATTATTTTCTACAAAACATACTTTGAAAAATTATATATATTTGTCTTTTCAAATAAATATATGGATTTCAATATCAAGTGTAATAAGTATATGGTTCATAGAATATTTTAAATCCATATACAAGTTTATATACACATATATACCTTGGTCTTGAAATAATCTTTCCAAACATGTACACATGTATATACATGTATATATTTACATGTTTAAATTATAATGAGAATTATCTATTTTCTATATATCATTGATTAATCATTCTACCCATATTTTTTTTTATTATGGAATAATTCTAGAATGCCATAATATAATTGGGAATAATTTGACTATGGTTTGAAATTGTAGGGTGGAATATTAATCATATCTTGTCATTTTCAAATAAAGAATATATTCCTTTTTGAAGCTATGTATGACTTACAAGATCACAAAATTCCCACATTATGATTTTTTTTAAGATAAGAATCTTAATATATATATATAAAAAAAAAAAAAATTTAAAAAAAAAAAAAAAAAAAAAAAAAAAAAGTTACTGTAGCATGCTACTGTAGCACGCTACTGTAGCATGCTACTGTAGCAGTCGGCAATGACGCGTTTTGGCGACTTTTTTGCCATATTTTGGGTCCCAAACGTGGGAATCTTGATTCAATCTTGATTTATATGCTCCTAACACCCTAAAATCAGTTTATACCATCCTAAGTTACCCCAAGAAACCCCCCATTGCCTCTCACCTTCTTCCCAAGCTCTCCCAAAACCAAAAACACTAGTCCTTGCTCTTCCGGCGACTTTCCGGCGAATTTCCGGCAACCAAATCCGACCAAGGAAGTGTGTAGATCAAGGATTGCAGGCTTTGGATTGTTGGTAAGATGTTAATCAAGTTTCCATATGGTTTTAAAATCATAAACATCATCCTAACTTAAGAATCTTCGTATTCAAACACAAATCGGAGCCAAGGGAAGAATAAATCGGGTGGAAGAGATTCGTTCGTGACATCCCGTGGATTCCGGACGACCCCGTGACCTCCTAAACATCATCCCCACTGTAAGTTAACCTTACTATGGTTTTGGGTGACTTAAAATGCAACCAAACATAGAGATTCAACTCAAGAAAATTAATAAAAATCTGTCAACAAGAGAAACCCTCAACGCAGCGTTTTCGTATGAATTTTTCAAACCTCTAAAGCTGCTCAAACAAGAAAACTCAAAACATGAAAAGTGTTGCTAAGACTTAGATCTAGCTTCTGTAAAAATTTTAGAATTTTTCATGATGTTTTGAAACCTGAAACCAACCCAAAACCAAAGAGTATTAAATCTGGATCTTAGAACTTTGGCAGATTTCACTCTCAATCTTGTTGGTTATTTTGACCTTGGATCTAGGCCGATCTAGGATTGGTGTTGAACATAAGAATTGTAGATCTATGAGTTTAGAACATTACTGTAAGTTTTTAGAATTTTTCGTTGAGATTTGAGCCTCCGAATCTGAGCCGATCCGATCTGCGTTAGAACCGAATTCACGAACCTTGACAGATTTCATAACCGATCTTGATGAGCTTATTCCTATCATTTATAGTCCGAACCAATCTTTGTGATCTAAACAAAAGTTGTTGGAAATCATGTCTAGTATGTGTCTGTAAAATTTCAGAATTTTTGGAGTTCATTTGATATGTTAAAAAGTCAAATCTTTGAGAGGTGTCAAACCTGAATCCTGGCAGCATACTAATTGTGTAGAAAACTCGATTTTTGACATGCTTCCCATCGTTTTTCCGAAAAACTTAAAACACGAAAGTTGTTCATTGGGATGTTTTTGAGATGCTGTGCAAATTTCAGATCAATCGCCTGAGAAATTGATTTTTAAACCGAAAAGGCGCAAACTGTGACGCCAAATGATTTTTAAATCAAGGAGATTTTGAAATTTTGAAACAAACGGTCGAGACGTTGGAATTACGATATATCTATACTTTTGAAAATCCCGTTACACTAAATTAAAACACATGAGATACTTAATCGACGTAGGGGGTGAGTGCTCGATAGAGTGCCCCTCTAGCTCTTCGCATCGTGCCTATACGGACGAGTGTGACCTATGTAGAGGGTGAGTGCTCGATAGAGTGCCCCTCTAGATCTTGAAATCTTGTCGAAACATGAAATTAGCCTTTAAGGTTTAAATGATTGGGAATCCCTTTGAGATAAAATACAATTGAAATATCTTGCTTGCCGAAAGGCAATTGAAATATCTTGCTTGCCGAAAGGCAATTGAAATATCTTGCTTGCCGAAAGGCAATTGAAATATCTTGCTTGCCGAAAGGCAATTGAAATATAATGCTTGCCGAATGGAGATTGAAATATAAACTTGAAACATGAGACATGAGAAACTGTGCCAAGACGGCCAATGAAGTACTTGAAATGCGATACGGCTGCGGCCGCCGGATCACCGGCTAAATGATACTTTTGATATTGTTGAGATGATGGCGTAACGGGAAATATATTAAAAAGCTCAGATTTTATGAAATTGGCTGCGGCCGCCGGATTGCCGGCTAAATTAAATATTGTTGAAATGGTTATGTAACGGGAGAGGAAAATAAAAGATTTAATATTTTTTAAGTATTTATGCCTTGCAAATCATTTTACTATACACGTCGAATTATGACCACGTGGGAAAATCCTTATTTTAAATCATGCCATTTATATATTAATGGATGATTAACTTAAATTGTGTATTACTACAAGAAATGTTTTTATTAAATCTTAATTAAAGGCTTTGAAACCCCTAACCCATGCTATGTGTTAACTTACTCAGCGCGTTTTTGCTGACCCAAACCATTTATCCTCTTTTTCTTTCAGAGTTGAAGAATATGCATCATCATATGCATACTGGGAATTTTTGGGGATTACATTATATTTTAAATTTTGCGTTAGACTAGAATTTGCATGAACGGGCCTGTTTAACCCGTGTTTTGGCCATGTTGGCCCTATATTTAAATTCCGCTGCACTATATATGTAAATATTATTTTCCGCTGCAACTTTGATGTATTATTTTTAACTTATATATGAATGGGCTGTTTGAATATTTTTAAATCCTGAAAAACCATAGCCTTGCATCTCTTTAGTGAGCTCGGAGAAACCGTGTCTTGCTAGGGAGGTGTGGCGGTGGCATCCCGGCCTGGGTTACCAAAACCGGGGTGTTACAAGTTGGTATCAGAGCCCGGATTATTTTGAAGCTATTATCTTTTAAAGAGCCCAATTATTATTTTGAAGTTCAAGCCCAAATTTTTAGCCCAAAATTTTTTTTTTTTAGAAGCCCAAGAAATTATCTTGGCCCAATAGCCTTGTTTTTATTTAAAGCCCAAACAATTTATTTCTTTCGGCCCAATATAGTGGCCCAAACCTTTTATCCTTATTTTAACCTATCCATGGAATAAATTTATTTTTAAAACCCATGGATAAACAAATGCATGCATAAAATTTTTTTTTGGGGAGATCACACATGCATATGCATACATAAATATTTACACTAACTCTTTTTATGTGAATTATCGGTGATAAGAAACAGTCCTACCTCAGAACTCGACATGACCTTGAGTCTTGGCTTAGACTAACTTAAGACTAACGTTGCCTTAGTCCTAGATCTTGATTCACTTAGGAACTCATCTTCGCGTGCTTAATGACAGAAATGGCATCTAGAAGAAAACTGAGGAAGGATCATATGCGATGATACCCGAACCTGGTTGTGAATAATACATAGGCAGTTATGGGGACATAACTGTAATCTTAAGGGGGGTAGACTGTAATACCCCAGATTTTTATCAACGTCCAAAGGAATAAAATTTATTCCGATCAATGTCGAAACATCTCCGAGAAGAAGAAAATAATTTATCACAATAAATTATTGCTCGGAAATAAAACGCCGATAGATTCAAATTCAAAATGGAATAAAAGAGGGAAAGGAAGCCCGAAGACATTCCATCAATTGAGTCAAGACAATTGGAATTAAATTCAAGAAGGAAAAGAATTTTAATTCCAAGAACCCGTGAAGTCGGAAGAAATTTAATGATACAATCGCAATCAATCAATCGGTCAATAAGTCGCGCAACTTCGGGGACGAAGTTGATTCTTAAGGAGGGTAGATTGTAATACCATAGAAATTGCCCGATATATATGTATGAATATATATATTTTGATCAATTCACTAAGTAGATTTTTAATCAAATCTATATATATTTATATGTTCAAATATGTGCTTAAAGATTAGTATATTATTTTCTACAAAACATACTTTGAAAAATTATATATATTTGTCTTTTCAAATAAATATATGGATTTCAATATCAAGTGTAATAAGTATATGGTTCATAGAATATTTTAAATCCATATACAAGTTTATATACACATATATACCTTGGTCTTGAAATAATCTTTCCAAACATGTACACATGTATATACATGTATATATTTACATGTTTAAATTATAATGAGAATTATCTATTTTCTATATATCATTGATTAATCATTCTACCCATATTTTTTTTTATTATGGAATAATTCTAGAATGCCATAATATAATTGGGAATAATTTGACTATGGTTTGAAATTGTAGGGTGGAATATTAATCATATCTTGTCATTTTCAAATAAAGAATATATTCCTTTTTGAAGCTATGTATGACTTACAAGATCACAAAATTCCCACATTATGATTTTTTTTAAGATAAGAATCTTAATATATATATAAAAAAAAAAAAAAAAATTTAAAAAAAAAAAAAAAAAAAAAAAAAAAAGTTACTGTAGCATGCTACTGTAGCACGCTACTGTAGCATGCTACTGTAGCAGTCGGCAATGACGCGTTTTGGCGACTTTTTTGCCATATTTTGGGTCCCAAACGTGGGAATCTTGATTCAATCTTGATTTATATGCTCCTAACACCCTAAAATCAGTTTATACCATCCTAAGTTACCCCAAGAAACCCCCCATTGCCTCTCACCTTCTTCCCAAGCTCTCCCAAAACCAAAAACACTAGTCCTTGCTCTTCCGGCGACTTTCCGGCGAATTTCCGGCAACCAAATCCGACCAAGGAAGTGTGTAGATCAAGGATTGCAGGCTTTGGATTGTTGGTAAGATGTTAATCAAGTTTCCATATGGTTTTAAAATCATAAACATCATCCTAACTTAAGAATCTTCGTATTCAAACACAAATCGGAGCCAAGGGAAGAATAAATCGGGTGGAAGAGATTCGTTCGTGACATCCCGTGGATTCCGGACGACCCCGTGACCTCCTAAACATCATCCCCACTGTAAGTTAACCTTACTATGGTTTTGGGTGACTTAAAATGCAACCAAACATAGAGATTCAACTCAAGAAAATTAATAAAAATCTGTCAACAAGAGAAACCCTCAACGCAGCGTTTTCGTATGAATTTTTCAAACCTCTAAAGCTGCTCAAACAAGAAAACTCAAAACATGAAAAGTGTTGCTAAGACTTAGATCTAGCTTCTGTAAAAATTTTAGAATTTTTCATGATGTTTTGAAACCTGAAACCAACCCAAAACCAAAGAGTATTAAATCTGGATCTTAGAACTTTGGCAGATTTCACTCTCAATCTTGTTGGTTATTTTGACCTTGGATCTAGGCCGATCTAGGATTGGTGTTGAACATAAGAATTGTAGATCTATGAGTTTAGAACATTACTGTAAGTTTTTAGAATTTTTCGTTGAGATTTGAGCCTCCGAATCTGAGCCGATCCGATCTGCGTTAGAACCGAATTCACGAACCTTGACAGATTTCATAACCGATCTTGATGAGCTTATTCCTATCATTTATAGTCCGAACCAATCTTTGTGATCTAAACAAAAGTTGTTGGAAATCATGTCTAGTATGTGTCTGTAAAATTTCAGAATTTTTGGAGTTCATTTGATATGTTAAAAAGTCAAATCTTTGAGAGGTGTCAAACCTGAATCCTGGCAGCATACTAATTGTGTAGAAAACTCGATTTTTGACATGCTTCCCATCGTTTTTCCGAAAAACTTAAAACACGAAAGTTGTTCATTGGGATGTTTTTGAGATGCTGTGCAAATTTCAGATCAATCGCCTGAGAAATTGATTTTTAAACCGAAAAGGCGCAAACTGTGACGCCAAATGATTTTTAAATCAAGGAGATTTTGAAATTTTGAAACAAACGGTCGAGACGTTGGAATTACGATATATCTATACTTTTGAAAATCCCGTTACACTAAATTAAAACACATGAGATACTTAATCGACGTAGGGGGTGAGTGCTCGATAGAGTGCCCCTCTAGCTCTTCGCATCGTGCCTATACGGACGAGTGTGACCTATGTAGAGGGTGAGTGCTCGATAGAGTGCCCCTCTAGATCTTGAAATCTTGTCGAAACATGAAATTAGCCTTTAAGGTTTAAATGATTGGGAATCCCTTTGAGATAAAATACAATTGAAATATCTTGCTTGCCGAAAGGCAATTGAAATATCTTGCTTGCCGAAAGGCAATTGAAATATCTTGCTTGCCGAAAGGCAATTGAAATATCTTGCTTGCCGAAAGGCAATTGAAATATAATGCTTGCCGAATGGAGATTGAAATATAAACTTGAAACATGAGACATGAGAAACTGTGCCAAGACGGCCAATGAAGTACTTGAAATGCGATACGGCTGCGGCCGCCGGATCACCGGCTAAATGATACTTTTGATATTGTTGAGATGATGGCGTAACGGGAAATATATTAAAAAGCTCAGATTTTATGAAATTGGCTGCGGCCGCCGGATTGCCGGCTAAATTAAATATTGTTGAAATGGTTATGTAACGGGAGAGGAAAATAAAAGATTTAATATTTTTTAAGTATTTATGCCTTGCAAATCATTTTACTATACACGTCGAATTATGACCACGTGGGAAAATCCTTATTTTAAATCATGCCATTTATATATTAATGGATGATTAACTTAAATTGTGTATTACTACAAGAAATGTTTTTATTAAATCTTAATTAAAGGCTTTGAAACCCCTAACCCATGCTATGTGTTAACTTACTCAGCGCGTTTTTGCTGACCCAAACCATTTATCCTCTTTTTCTTTCAGAGTTGAAGAATATGCATCATCATATGCATACTGGGAATTTTTGGGGATTACATTATATTTTAAATTTTGCGTTAGACTAGAATTTGCATGAACGGGCCTGTTTAACCCGTGTTTTGGCCATGTTGGCCCTATATTTAAATTCCGCTGCACTATATATGTAAATATTATTTTCCGCTGCAACTTTGATGTATTATTTTTAACTTATATATGAATGGGCTGTTTGAATATTTTTAAATCCTGAAAAACCATAGCCTTGCATCTCTTTAGTGAGCTCGGAGAAACCGTGTCTTGCTAGGGAGGTGTGGCGGTGGCATCCCGGCCTGGGTTACCAAAACCGGGGTGTTACAGCAAGGTTAGCCATAATCTTATTGAAAGTTTAGAAATAAGAGATTATACCTCAAATGATAATCTGGACAGAGTCTCCTCGTGCTGATAACGTGTTATAGAAATAACTATCTTTATTTATGTATGTGTACAATAAAATGGTATATGGCTTATTAGCTTGTGTTTATAGTGGAAGTATTGTAATGGAAATTGGGATTAAATGGTGAAAGAAAGGAAGTTTAAAAGTGGGATAATAAAATGGATAAAGTGTAATAATTATGGCTATGAAATGAAACAAGTATTAAGCTTGCATAAAATTTTTCTAACTTAACTTCTCAATACATTACATAGGCTATTTATAAACTTTTTTATCCTCTCACTATTTACTAACCTCATAATTAAGGCATATACATTTCAAGACTTTCACATGTCTAATCTTATGATCAAGGCATGAACATGGATGTTGAACACTAGACATTCACATGTTTTGTTTACATGCATAATAGCATCATAATAATTTTAAAAAATAAAATAAACGGAAGGGTACACTACGCTTGTTATTTCAATGAAAAGAAAATGGATAAAAAGGAAAAACATTGACAAATTAATAGCTAAATGCCTAAATCTTCTCTCTCTCTCTCTCTCAAAATAAAAAAAGCCTAAATCTTAGTTCATCGCTTGGTTATGCGTGTCTCATGAGATTCGCTGCAATTTTGTACTTGTATGGTTTTTTCTTTCTTTTTTTATTCCCATAATTTTTCTGTTTAAAGTCAAATTAATAATTAATTTATGTGCTATGGACTGCCACAAATTTTTACCAGGCATCAATATTTACTAAAAAAAGAAATCAATACTATTATTATTTTGTAAATATTAATAAAAGAAAACGGAGGAATCTAGCTTGAAAATGTTAGGAAGTAGCTGGTACTCCTATTATTTTTCGTTTTTTTTAAGTTCGTGTATACATTTTGCCATCTGCAGTTATTTTGAGCTCAATTGCTGACACAAAATTAATTAATAAGTATTAATATACAACTAATAAAGTAGTACAGTATAATAATAATAATAATAATAATAATAATAATAATAATAATAATAATAATAATAATAATACAAATATCAGAATATCTAAAACGTAACAAATGAGGGTCGTGTATGATGATCGAGTCATGCGATTAAACTTGCAAGAGTGCTATATTTATCAATCACCAGCCTTGAATAAACAAAAATCATTCTGTAAACTCATAAAGAGAAATTCATCTTCCCACCTCACAAGACGGTTTTATACTCAACTTATTTTTGTATACACATGATGATGATTGCTTAATTATCGTTTCGCCAATACATAGCCAACTTTTTTCCACTAAAAGGAATGGATCAGAGCAATCCTAGCCTAGTGTCGAAATAATAGAAGTATAACCCAACTAGGCAAATGCAATAAACCTCTTGCCATCCCAATTGCACCTTTTTTTTTCCAAATTCCCACAAATTAGATAAAAATAAAATAAAATTAGTTTAGACAAATTTGACCAGATCCAAGTATGTGGAAATGGAATATATTTGAATGGCGTGTATGGGCATTGCGGACGTTGAAAATTCACTCCCACCATGATACTAATATATGGAATATGCAGAGAGGCCTCATGTCAACATTTCTGTAGTCGGATTATTCGAATACAGCGTGTAAATTTAGAATACTTTTAACTCAAATAGACCAACTCCTACCAAAATACCCAACTAATTCACCAAAAGTAATCTTCCAGTTTGTGTGTACGCATCGAACACTGTTCACCTACAATATTGTCGGTTATCAATTTCTAACTGAAAAGCTTCCCATGTTAGAACCCAAAATTGGAATTAATTGCAGCCACAATTCACACACAATTTGGTAAACACAACTCAAAACAAATACACCCACATAAGAGCTACCATAACAGTCAAAAACAAGTGTAGACCAAAACTTCAAACTTTCATGCTACAGTATTTTCATGAAGAGGATTAAATTAAATAAAAATTATGTAAGGAATTCTGGTAGTCCAACATGACAATGGAAAGGGAAATCTTACCTCAACAGCTTCTGTGTATCTGCAAAAATAGTTCCATCAATTCAAAAAGATTGCAGTGGGATTCCCTGGGGATGGTGGGGCTGATTTCAATACAGATGCATGTTCTCCAGCCCGCGCTGCAGCGCCAGCATCCGTTGCGGATAAAACTTCCAAGCGTTCGAGGCCTAACTGCCGCTGAATCAATTCTGAATTTTCTGTGAGAACAGCGATTTCACCGAAGGGCAATTTCAGGTCAAGTGCATGAACACCTACGGCCTTGACTTCGTCCTTCTTGAACCTCAAGAAGGGCATACACAGCTTCTGTATTTGTTTAAAATTGCCTGCCTGACCAACTTCGCTTTTTTGCAGTTCAGCGAGGATCTCTTGGTCAGGCGCAAAGGAGCAAGTTGTAGCATCAAACTTCTTCTGGAGAATGTTGAGGCATTCCTTCTTCCATCCATCGTACTGCTCGTTTACAAATATCAAGCCAACTGTGGGTTTGTTCTGAACATTTTGTACATTTGCTTTGCCTTTCTTCGTACCTGAAACCTGCTTCTGCAAAAGCTTCCTCATGGAGACAATTGAATCCTGCAAGTATTTATTTGCCTTTTTGAGTGTGAGATCTGGTGCATCAGCTTGAGGCCATCCGGCTTTCACCACATAACCATCTTTCTTCAGAAGCTCCTTCCAGACATATTCAGCATAATGAGGGCAAATTGGAGCAATAAGACGTGTCTGGACATCCATAAACTGCCACAATAAACTGCGGTTCATTCCTGCAGCTCCACAAGAGAGCCTGTACTCATCCCTTGCAGCCTGAAGATCATAGAAGCCAGTTTTCAGAGCCTCTCGGAACATGAATTCACTGTAGTTCTTCTCAGACATTTTGACAGCTATATTTATTTCATTTGCAAAAACGCGATCAGCATAAGTGGAAGGTGCCGTATCTCTCAAAGATGACTCAGCAGCAATAACCTCCTCCATCCATGATATCTCTTTTGTAAGTCGTAAAATTGCAGCATTTGCTGTCTCAAAGACAAAGTTCGCATCATCCATACCATCACCAGCATCTGCAAGCGAGAACCTTGTGGCATCAGCTGAAAATTCTTCGATAGCTTCGCGAAGAGTCCTGAAATTCCCCGTTGACTTTGACATTTTCTCTGAATTTAGCATAAGGTGCCCATTGCATCTGAATCCCTTAGGCCAATGATGCCTTGGCATTAATGCAGTATGATTGTATATACAAAATGTAAGATGATTCTGAATGAGATCTTTCCCGGATACTCTCAGATCAAATGGATACCAATACTCAAACTCTTGCTTCATCTTGTTAAGGAGAGCTGAAGGAATTTCAGACAATTTAGGGTAAGGGCCACCAAAAAATATGAAATCCCAAACCTCATCTGTTAATTGTTCTGGCTTTACTGAAGACCTGTCAGCTCCATACATGTCACCTTGCTGCAGCATATGAACAATGGTATAATATGCCATATAGAGGGTTGAATCAGACAAAGACTCAACCAAGAACTGTTCATCCCATGGGATACGGGTTCCAAGACCAAAATTACGCGAGCATGCCCACTGATTCAACCAGCTTAATGTATGCTCGAAGCCATGTCGCGTCTCATCGGAGAAAAGATTCATACCAGCCAAACACTCCTCTGCAATCTTCTTCCATTCTTGTTCTCCATATGTGATATACCACTGGTCAGTCAAAGCCACAACGCACTCATCCCCAGATCTCGACATGACTTTCTTCTCGGGCTCACTATAAACGACAGCTAGATCCAACTCTAAAAGTTTGCTCCTGATCAAACTCTTTGCCTCTTGAACTTTCATTCCAGAATAATCACCAACAATCATGGTTCCCTCATAGAATCCTCCCTTGTAGATTATTTTCTTGGCCTCATCAAGCTTTTCCCTCTCATTCTGGCTTTTGATTTTTTTCTCAATGCATATTCTCTCTGCGGATTTGTCTCCAAAATCAGGGTGGTTGATGATGGGTATGATCTCAAATGGCAAAACCCATTCATCCTTCACCCCGTACTTGGCCCTGAATGCTGGCTTTGCTTTCAAATCATGGAGGGCCATGTAGTCATCCGGAGAATCACTTGGAACACTAGTAACAATTCCAGTACCTTTGTCAGTGAGGACTGATAACATGGGAAGTGTATAGATAACCTCATTGAATGCCAGTGGGGATCTTAGAGGCAAGCCAATAAGATCTTGACCAGTCAGCTCAACCAAACAAGTGGGTTTCTCAGGAATACGAGATAGGTTCTGATAAGCCAAATTCAAAGCAGCCCTTTTTGTCAAGATAAAAACATCTGTGTCATTGATTTCAAAAGCACCGTATTTCCCATCTGGCAATACCCAACAATTTGTTTGCCCATACATCGTCTCTGGTCTCAACGTTGCAGCAGCAAGATACACCTTCTTTCCTTCCAAAGCGCTCAACTTTGGGGGGAAGGGGGAGACAACCTCCATTTTTATGAGAGTATATTCTTGGGGGATAACACCTTCCCCTGAAGCACGATCATGATCTGCACATGGCTGACCATCCAAAGGTGAATATATGGTGTATCTCAAGTCCTTAACAATCTTACCCATTGCTTTCAATTTCCTCATCTGCCACCTGACAAACGAATCATAAAACGGATTCATATCAGTTGTGATAAATGAGCGTCTCCAGTCGCATCCTAACCCAAAAGCTTTCAAGTCCTCCACAGCCAGAGGTGGAAAAAACGTCAGCCAATGATATGGATTAGTGAACTTGGCTATCTCCTCATCAGACAAACCATAACTTCGCATAATCTCCCATTGGTACTTTGCAGCACCTGACTTAGCAACAGCCTTTGATTTCTTACCCTTAAATTTAACACCCGGCTGAACCTGATTCCCTTGGCCTTCAGCTTCTGTTTTCTCATCTAGCTCACCAACTTCCTCGTCTTTCACAACAGGAAACACAGGTGGATTTCCGAACATCTCAAGCTCTCTGGTGAGCTTATCAGCTGAAGCCTTAATGGGCATTCCAGTACAATGGAAAGCAAACGGCAGTAAAACATTTGCACCCCTCAATCTATGATAGGCAGCAGCAAATTCAAGTTTTGAGAGGGTGAAAGCATGACCCAAGTGAAGATATCCATTCATATAAGGGAATGGAAAGTTGCCAAAGAATTTATCTCCATCTTTAGGCGGCTGTTCCTTTGGTTCAGCCCGGAACACATCACCCTCTGACCACCACTTCCGAGCCTGAGACTCAATTCCCAAAAGGCGGTCTCTTCTAGCAAAGCTTTTGCCTGTTTCCTCAGCCATTTCTTTCCCAGCTATTCCACAAAAATTATAACTGCAGGGCAAAAGCAAAATAGTATAAATACATACCAGTGAAGAGAACTCAAAACATCTCACATGCCCATATTGAAAAGGATTGTAAGCAATTCTATGTAACTCCCGTAATAACGAAATGTAACTTCACAGTAGAGACACTAGAAAAACGCACACATTTCTTCTTAAGGAAAGCATAAGAATTTATCAACATTTATAGTTGGCTCCCCAGAATCAAACAGACGAAAAAAACAAGAAAACCGTGAATAAGAAAAAGATTTTAACTAGAATGAAGGGATCAACCACGAACCAATACAATCTTAGTTTCATAATTCCAATCCACATCAATCCAGAACCGTTATAAAACATAAACACCAGATTTCAATGAAAACGCATACATCCAACAAATTCCAATAAATACTAAATCAAGAGGATAAATTTAAAGGAAAATGAAAGTGGTAATGACTAACAAACCTTAATCCGAAACTTATAATTGGGTGTAGAACAGAACTAGATATCCCGAGACGACGAATGGCAACGCTCCGTAGCAGAGAAGTCGACGCCACAGTTGAGGAGATAGCATAAGAGTAGCCGAGTAGATAGAACTAGGGTTTTTGTGTATCATCCAAGTTCGAGATTTTGACTGTATTCACATTCCCGGTTTAATTTCTGTCTTCCTGCGGTCCGAAAATTTTTAATAAGAGTGTTTAATTCCCGGTTTAATAAGATGAGACCCACAGTGAAATTCAGATCGGCGGCGGCCCAATAAGCCATACCGACATTTCGGTATGTTCGGTATATACCGGAATACCGGTATCACGGTATATACGAACATTCTCTACATACCAACATACCAGTATTCCGGTATATACCGACATACCGAACATTCTCTATATACCAGCATATCGGTATTGCGGTATATACCGGTATCACGGTATATACCCACATACCGAAGAATCGGTACATACCGACATACCGATATTGCGGTATATACCGAAGTTCGGTACGGTAACGGTATACCGCAGTATCAAAAAATTTATACCGTTACCGTACCGTAATCTTACCGTACCGAAAATTACGGTATGCCGAATATTTCGGTATTCTCGATATTTTTTCGGCACAATATATACGGTATGCGGTATATTCAGTATTTTTCCCAAGCCCTAGACAAAACTACATCATTCCATAGAGTGGCTTGGGCCCTCCCATAGGTTGCGAAATGCACATGGTTTTTAATACTTCATTTTTTGTGTTTTATTACTTAAACGGTTAAACCTTCTTTATCCACATGGTTATTTACTTTTTTTTTCTTTATAATTTTATTTTGATTTTAGTTTATAATATGTAATAATATTTTATTATTTCAGTAGTGAATTTATATAATGTTATACTGTTGAAATTCATTTAATAATACATTTGTGATTTTAAAATTGATATAATTATTAAAATGTTAATAATTGTATTATTATTATTATTATTTATTTTTTTGTCAGTGAAAATTATATTTTTCTAAAAATAAGAATTTTTTTTAGTGATGTTAAAATATGGTTTGGTGAATTGAAGATAACAACTGCACTCATTTGTGATTTCTTCGCCGTTGTCTATTTTACTACTGGATCAACTACAACTACAGTAGGGGATGGAGACTTAGCTCAAGTGGTTAAGTTTCTCGACTTCCAACGGAATGTTGGAGGTTCGATTCCCCCAGCCCTATTCCCTCCGTTCCGCGAAATGTGGTCATTTTCTTTTGGGCACGATAATTTAGGTATTGAGGTTTAGTAGTTAAAGTAATATAGGGATTTTGTGTTTAAAAATAGGCCAACCCTTAAAAGAAACTTTGGTTTCGCCACTAAGCAGACTGAGATGCTATATAATCCATCCGGGTGAGTCTACGGATGGCGATGGGTCACGTCATGATCGGTCCAATCAAACCCAATACCTGAATCGAAGAAAATTTAAGGACCCAAAGTACTACTCCAAAGAACGGAATAATTGTCAAATATATCCCTTTTCTTATCATTTTTGTCTGATCCGTCCTATTCGAATTTTTGACCCCTATTAGTCCGATTCGTTTACTAATTAAAATCGAATCCGTCCTTAACTCACTAATTCAAGTCAGTTAGATATTTAATCAGAACAGTTGCCAAAAACGTCAATTTTCTTTTCGTTTCGTCCGAATCCGTCCCCTATAACCCTTTCAAATAATTGGCTTCAACTGTTGCAACAATTGCATTAAATATATTCTACTTTTATGCATTATATTATGTTTTTTTTTATATGTACAGTCTATATTATATGGTCATAATTACAAGTAAAATATTTTCAACGCATATCATATTCTTATATCAAATATGAAGAAACCTAATTAGATGCATTACATATTTTCATTACAATACCATCAAACATTGTGTTTGACATTACATATTTCATCGGCGTCTTTCTTCACAATAAAAATGGATGGCAAACCAATTACATTAGATCTTACTCATTACTGCTTTTATTGATCAAATCTCCTTATTTCTTTAAAAAACAAAAATCAACCATGTTGGAATCCGGATGGCAGATAGACGTTGGAAATGATACTTTATTTCAATAATACCAAAAAGGGCAACAATCAACTTCAAACAAGTAAGTTTCCAACCTCTGCCGACTTCATTTCTTTTAATACTCCACAAATTCATCAGCTCTCTGAAATGGCTCATTCACGTTGACAATTTGCATAATCAATTCCTTCTTTGCTTGGATGACGACTCCACTAGTTTGTCAGCCCTCATTAGTTGTGTCAATGGTTATACGCTCATTTTTGTCTTGAATGAAGATGCCGTTGGAATATACAATTTCGAACATAATGTTCGATGGCATTATAATGAGAATATGTAATGCATCTAATTAGGTTTCTCGATGTTTGACATGGGAATATGATATGAATTGAAAACATTTTACTTGTAGTTGTGACGGTATAATATAGAATGTAGAAATAAAAAAGAACAAAATATAATGCACAAAAGTAGATTATATTTAATTCAATAATCTCAACGGTTGAAGCCAATTATTTGCAAGGTAGTATAGGACGGATTCAGACAAAACGATAAGAAAATGGATGTTTTTGGCAATTGTTCTAATTAAATCTCTAATTGACTTGGATTAGGGAGTTTAGGACGAAATTGGTTTTAATTAGCAAACGAAGCCAACTAATAGGGGCAAAAAATTCAAATAGGAGGGATCGGACAAAAATGATAAGAAAATGAACGTATCTGGCAATTATTCCCCGGACCAAATAGAACCAACCCATGAAAACCTGTGAAGCCGTAGACCGAATGATTCCCGTGCAAAAACCGACCCAAAACCCAATAACAACTAAAAAAATTGCTGAGCATACAGCAATCACAACAAACTGAACGAGGCTATGAGAAATATGTTCAATGAACAAATTCCAACAAATTAAAAATAATATACTTACAAAATTATTGCACCAATAATAAATCAATAACAATGAGAATCCTACAAACTAATTCAACTAAATTGAACCAACATTACAGATAGTATACAAAATTAAACGGATAAAATTATGGAGCAGGTCAAGCATTATACGGAGCGGCACCAATATTTTTTGAACATCTAAATATGTTTCACAGATAATATACAAAACATAAACTAAATGTAGATGAGTAGATCGGCATACCACAACAACAAAATGAGAGGCGAGCAAATTGGAGAAATGGGGAGGGTGAGCAGACGAAGATGAGGGCGGAGCAGACTAGATAGAGCTGGAGGGCGAGCAGACAACAACAGACGACCGGCGACGGAGGGCGAGCGGTGAGCCAGCAACGGATAAAGGCAGAAACAGGAGGAGAGCGAGCAAAAAGACGGGCGAAAATGCAGAACGCAGATGCAGGTGAATGACGAAGGCAAAGGCAGAGGACCGGCAGTGGAGAAGATGAGCAGCACAAGAGTGGAGTAGAGGAGGATACAAAATGGTGGGTGAATGTCGAACACTTCAGAGAGGAAGAGGGCTGTGTGGGCTGCTGTCTGAATTTTAAAATCAAAGAAGGGGATGATGAGGCATACTAGGGTTTGGTCCATTGTTAAAATTCGATCCTGATCTTAGAATCTTACGGAACCATCATTTAAAATGATCCCGGTCCTTGTAGGTTAAAATTAATAAGATCTGGATAAGATCCCGATACTGATCGTATAATATTACGATCTTATGGTTATACTCCCTTAAACGTTTATACGATGTTACGATTATATTTTCTTAAAAGCATAAATTTTTTGCATAATTTTATGATTTGGAATCAAAGTATCTTCTTTTTTTAATTTTAAACTTAAGAACTTGTACTCCTTATGTATGATGTACAAAAAAACATAATATGCATGTATGTGGGAAATTTTTTGTTTATTATTATTATTATTATTTTTTTTTGTGAAGCAAAGGGCCTGAAAAAACAAGGGAAAAACAAAGAAAAGGAAAAATGCATTACAGAAACTACAAACAACTCATAAGGGAGGATAAACTAGCACCAGGGGAAGCAGACTTCGGATTCATCCACCTTGACGTCCCCATGCACAAAGTCAGGCGGGAAGACCCACATGGTGAAGAACTCATTTGTCAAAGCGCCATGCTTAGCAAGTTTATCCGCTACCCTATTTCCTTCCCGGAGGATGTGGTGGATGGGCCAGTCTTCAAACTCCTCTCTCAGCTCCCTAATATGGTGAAGTAGGGACGCATAGGGGTGGTAGTTGGGGGGTGGGGGAACTCAGCCAGATTCCTGACAATGAATCAGAGTAGAGGCACATCCTTATGACTCCCATCCGCTTCACAGACTGAAGCCAAGAGACCATTGGCGAGAGCTCTGCATGAAGGATGGATTGATGGCCAAGGTATCTACACCATCTTCCTAGCCATTGTTCTCACCACAAAACCAAACCGCTTCCAGATTTTTTATTTAATTGCGATGCTTTGTACTGTACTGTATTAATTAATTTGTAAGATTCATAAACACACTAATTAATGCTTTGACTTGTTAGCATGCATAATTGAGTTTATTCATTATTGCAATTTCATGAGATCTTAGTATCCAGATTCGAGCATACATTTTCGATCTTGCAAAGAGAAAAAGATCTCAAATAGGATCCCGATCATAACAACCTTAGTTTTGACACATTTAAATAGTCCCGGGTCGGTTCGGATTTGGGTTGGACCCGACCCAGTGTTAAAAAGTAAAACCAGACCCGACTCGAGACTCAAAAAGGAAGACATGAACCGAGCTAAACGGGTTGGGTCCAGGTCAATTCTTGGGTCTATCCAGTCCGGTTGCCATTGCTAGAGATGACCAAAAAATTCATCCTTGAGCTGATCTTGAAATGAAATGATACTCCAATATCCTTTAAATGACCCACTTGTTCTTGTGAAATTGTCTGATGCATGAACATTATATATCAAAATAGTAGCAGTAGGGGATGAGGAGATTCCCCATCCGGCTC
Organism: Hygrophila difformis; assembly: GCA_030278955.1. Lineage (NCBI taxonomy): Eukaryota > Viridiplantae > Streptophyta > Magnoliopsida > Lamiales > Acanthaceae > Hygrophila > Hygrophila difformis. The sequence continues at coordinate 14,211,050 of JAOANR010000007.1, forward strand.
CTATCCTCCCATTTGTTCCATTTGTATGGGTTTTTACCATCATTTTCTGGCTTCAACTTTTTAAAAAATACGTTTTTTTTATGAGCTAAAAAAATACTTTCATTCATTTATAAGTGACACTTTTCATTCATTCAATTCAAAATATATTTTAAATTACTTAGTAAACTAGTAGCGGTAGTAGAAATATTTTACATTATACATTTATTGTATGTTGTCACTTTTCATTCAATTCAAAATATATTTTAAATTATTAATAATTTAAATTATACGTCATCCGTTCGTTTATAAGTGACACATTGGAGGTTTTGTCACTGTTCATTGAGTAACTTTGATTCGAGTTTTTAATACAATTATATAAGATAAAACAGAGTCAAGTGAGATCTTGTTAGATTCGTCTAATCGCATAGATTTAGAATATCAAATTTCCATAATTTTTACTTGTATGCAATTTTAGTTATTGAGGACTAAAAACGTGTATTGGATTGCGTGAAATGTGGGTCTGTGACATTTAAAAAAGAACGGATGAAGTACATAACTAAAAATTAAATAAAAATCTAATATATTAAAATTAATTAAATAAAATTTTGTTTGACTATATTTTTTTAAAATTTAATTGTGCTAAAAAGTTTAATTAAAAAATTACTTAATGAACACTCTAATAACAAACCTTAATGGGGATGCTAGCTAGTGATAAAGATATAAAAGTCTTTTTGATTTCTGGTTGAAGATGTTTCAGTAAGGAAGTGAAAAAGGAAATAAATAATCTTGGACGGCAAGGTGCATTGCACCGTACCCTAAGGGCACTTCATACACACTTGCATCTTGCCCCATGTCAGGGTTCAGACTTTTGTATGGTTGACACTGCTGTCTTGTCCCATGAATCCATGTCCTTATTATCTGCAATTGACCAAAAAGCCCCCCCCGGAAATGCACACTCCCCAACCCGCATACATAGTCTAGGGATGTCTAACTTTACCCATTGGGTCGGGTAACCCGTCGGGTAATCAAGTATCAGTTAGGGTAGAATAGAGATAATCGGATAATCGGGTAGGGTATATCCGAAACTGAAATAAATCATATCGGGTACGAGTAGGATACGAATTTCATATATTATCCGATTACCCTACCCGATTACCCGATTAAATATATATATTTATTTATCTATATATACTTCTATATATTTAATTTATACTCCCTCCGTTTAGAAAAGATAGCTACATTGGTAAAATTGACACTATTCACCTAAATATTTTAATTTGAAGTTTTATCATAGTTATACAAGTTAAAATATAGCCAAGTAAGATCTTGTTAGATTCGTCTCATCTTGTAGTTTTTAAATACCCAAGTTTTAGAATTTTTACTTCTACCGAATTTGAGTTACTAATGGTTTAAAATGTGCATTGGGCTGCGTGCTGGGTGGGTCAGTAGCTATCTTTAAAAAACGGATGAAGTATTATATATTGAGATTTATTTATTTATTTATTTATTTTTATATTTCAAATTTATTAACGTTTGAGATTTTTGACAGTAAAAAGATTTATTTCCTCCATTCTCAAATGTTTATTGCATTTGATTTTAGAGCACTATTCACACATGCACATTGATTTAAAGTTTTATCATAGTTATACAAGTTAAAATATAATCAAGAGGGATCTTGTTAGATTCGTTTCGTCGTGTAGTTTTTAAATATCGAACTTTTAGAATTTTTACATACACCAAACTTGAGTTATTATTGATTCAAAATATGCATTGGACTGCGTGCGCAGTGGGTCCGTAAGAAATATATGAGAACGGAGGAAGTATAAATTTTTTACTGAATATTTTTAAATATTACAGTATTTATTTATATTGCTTTAGCGGTCTTTTAAATATTATTTTAAATTTTATTCTCGTGTAATAATGAAGGTTTTATTTATTTTTTATGGTGAAAAATAAGTTTTTTCTTTGTTAAAGTTGGGTCGGGTAGAGTCGGTTAACTATGTAATATTTAAGTTTTCGGATATCCGTTTACCCGCGGATAATTCTCATACCCGACGGATATTACACGAATCCTACCCGATATTTACTTTTAGGGTAAGGGTAGGATAATTATATTTCGGATAGTGAGGGGAGGTGGCCTACCCGTACCCTACCCTACCTGTTTACATCCCTACATAGTCCTGAGTCCTGAGGGCAGAAAAGTCATTTCGCGATCGGCACGTGAAAAATGGAGGCAATTTTAGGCTAATTCATCATCCAATCCCACCAAGAAAACCCCAAATCCACGTCAGATTGAGGGGGAGAGAGAGAGAGGATGATGAATCCGTAGAGAAATTGAAACCCGGGTGCCACCAAACCAAGAAATCGACAACGGAAATCAATTATTGAGAGCCCACATTGTGCCTATATATATATATGCCCTCTTCCCCCTCCTTTCTTCTTTCTTTCTTCTCTCCTTTTTGCTTGCCCCTTCTTCAGCAGGCGCCCACTACAGGTAATTTCTCTCCCTTTTCCTTTTCTTTTTCCTTTCTGCTTTTGTTTTTTGTTTACGTTTTTTTCTTTGTTTTTGCTATTTACGTGTTTTTTTTAAAAAAATTTTCCTTTTTTTTTTAAAAAAAAATTTTGCTGTCGCTTGTTCATTTTCTATGCGCTCTTTGTGATCTTTTTTGGCGATTGTATCCATGGAGTGGAAATGATTCTGATGTTATTGATTTTGGGACAAGGTATTGTGATCTCGCTGGCCCCGTTTGGCTTTAGCCTTTAAGTATTGAATTGAGGATTGATTTTTTAAAAGGGGGATTGTAGTCCTGTAGTTGTAGAGGATTGCAGTTCTGTCCGTAATGTATGATGCTTTGAGTGTAAGTTTATGTCCGGTAAAGACAATGGAGGTATCCTTATTGTTTTTCGTTTAAGAGAGATTTTAGTCAAACTGAATCTGGGTAGGATCCCTACTCTTTAGTTGACAGTGGTAACTGTAATTAGAGCTATCCTGGATAAAATTGGTTCTCTTTTTCTTCAAGTGCTTCGTACATTATTTTGTAGTATCTCTGATTTTTGCTTTAAATTTGTATGCGGATTCTGTTAGCAAGTTTTTCAAACATTAATGATCTCAAATGGCTGAGAATTCAAAGCCTGACTAGAATAAAGACATTGTGTTTTTTTAAATTTCTTCCACTTGATTTAAGTTCCTGTAACGAATGAAAACCTCGAAGATTGCTACACTTAGAAATTAGGAAGTTAGTTTCTTTTGATGCTTGGGGCATACAAGATCAGTTTGTTTCTCTCATTCCACTGCATTTTGATGTTTTCAAATAGTTTAACGACTGCCTCATTATAGATATCACGTTTACTTTTCTGTGCAATGACTGCACATAAATTTTCACCAAATGGTTTGTGCTTGTGGTCAGTATGAGGTTGTTTATTGGACTTGAATGGAACAATCGATAAGGTTTTCATGATCTCTGGCTTTTAATGGGCCTATAGATGGTGTTGCGATATGGAAACTTGACATGGCATATTAGTTATTAGAATGTGTTTTGTTACTCTATTACTCTCAAGGACTAATTAGAGCCCGTTTGGATTGGCTTCTAGGAGGTGCTTTTGGCTTTTGCTTCTGCCAAAAGCACTTCTAGTAGAAATTAGGTATTTGTTTTGGCTTTTAAGAAAAAGCAAAAGCACCTCGAAAAGCGAAAAAAATGCTTCTGGGAGAAGCAGCCCAGGGGTGCTTCTCCCAAAAGCAGAAGCCAAAAGCACCTCGTGAAATGTGCAAGGACTTAAATACCCCCACTACTTAATATAAATTACACTATAAATATATCTTATTATCATATTAAGTAGCATGTCCTTTTTGGTAATTACCACACTCTAAAAGCACTTTTCATTTTTACTCATCCAAACATATTTTTTAGAAAAAGCTGCTTTTCAAACATTCCATCCAAACACAAAAATTACATGCTTTTGCTTTTGACTTCTGCTTCTACTTCTACTTTTGGCTTCTGCTTTTTTCAAAAGCCAATCCAAACGGGCCCTTAAATGGACATTCTTGTCCACTGCATTTGATTTGGCAGTTCAATGAACAGTAGATGTAACAGAATTGGTTGGCGTAATTGTATTGAATTAGTTTCTCTTAACTCACTATGCTTCTGTTGTATCTTCACTCATGCAATATGTTTAGCGGTCTTGCATGTTTTAAGAGGGTCGAGTTTTGGACAAGCATCATACAAGGGCCATGTTTCCTGAATCTCTGGCTGGTTTTCATTCACTATATTTGTCACACTTTATTATTTCATTGTCAACATATTTCAATTTTTTATTTTTATTTTAATTCATTGCATCTAATTTGTGGGCATTGAGGCATCCCTTTATGAAGTGTCAAAAGGGTTATATGGAGGCATTTGGTATTTTGGTTATAGTGCTTTGGAATTGAGAGTCCAAATGATTTCCAAATCCGTGTGTTAATTGGTTCATCTAATCGATGTTACTTTGATTCTAAAAATTTGGGAAGCATTTAGATTCTGATTCTGATATAGAATAACCTACTCCCCAATTGACCCAAATACCTCTTATCTATGGTAGATTTCACAAGGGTTTCTACCATTTTTCTGCGTTTCTATTCTTTCTTCTAGCTTATCTAGAAATAATTTTGTTTTGCAGACTAGACATTGTTTCTTTTCCGAACCATGGTCGGTTGAAATTTGTGGCACAACTTTGAACTTTGAAGGACAATTTGAGGTCAATATTTTCGATAATCACCAAAAGGGGAATGGTTTTTGATTCTATACATGATGGATGGCAAAGGTAGAACTCCCCATGGAAATGAGAAAAAACCTCCGGAAAATTCTGTGCCACCCAATGAACAGAAAAAGCTGCCTGAGAAAAGTGGCAGTAGTTCTGTGTTTGTGAATCATGGTATGTCTTGCTTATATATTTATCTGCATAGATATTACAAGTGGAAAGATAATATACTAAAGGATGTCTCCTCAAGGACTGAAGTTGATTTTTATATCTACCAAGTCCAAGGGAACCTTGGTTGAGATGATTTGACCATGTGTATGAGAGACGTCTAGATGCCCCTTTTGGAAAAGAAATTGTTAGAAGACACGTGCTACATCGTAATCTATGACAAAATAACTGTTTTCACTGTGAACACAATGGAAATGATGATGATCAAGCTGCCTTCACTTTGACTCATATGTGGTAATAGTATTAAATAGTCTTTTGTTACCAAAATGTGTCCGGTCAAAGGATGCTTGAGTGAATGAAATGCTCGATGGCATCTTGGAATATGTTTTCTGGAAATTAAATCTCCTGTGAATTTTGAAATACAAACTATTAAAGGATGTGACACGAATTTTGTATTGATATAATGCTCGCTGTTATAGCTGAGATTGCGTGGCATGAGAGCAGAAGAAAATGGATCGGAAATGTATCTGATAGGTCAGAAAGAGCAACAGCTGATCCAATCATAAGGTACCATAGTAACTGCTGCCTTTCATTTTCATCAATAACTCAGGCGACTGTCAAATCTGATTGTCTGCAAAGTCTTCATTAACTCAGTTTCTGCTTATTGTATTTATATGATGCATATAAAATTATATGATATGCATTGATGATCGATCCATTGTCTGCTTGCGCAGCTGGTCGACAACCTACGAAGAACTACTATCGAACCACGATCCTTTCCCCGAGCGAATACCATTACCTGTAAGTGTGTCACACGACGTATGCTGCCCAACATGTTCCACCATCATATGGTTTTGTTGTATTGTTTCCAGTAGTTTTAGTTTTGAATTCCTTAGTTATTGATGGACTATGCAGGAGATGGTCGACTTTTTGGTGGATATCTGGCAAGAGGAGTGTGATTAGATAGACAGATAGATAGACCATCTTGTTATTATTGTTCGATCGGGTATGCAAATGAGAAAAATAACTGAGCAGCATTGGCAGCCAAGGGAAAACTGACTCCTACATACACTTTTGACTTTTGAGCCCTGTTGTATTGTAGCAGGACACTCCTTTACTTGTACTTAATTGGGAGTTGGGAGCTTTGCCTGAATAGAATCTGTAGAAGGTAAGAAGTAGGAGTAGATTTTTGTCATGCTGCAGATACTGGAACTCTGGAAGTATTGGTGTAGTCAGTCCTATTAATTTTATGTACCAGAATTCCCCCCCCCCCCCTATTTCCCTTGTTTATATATGCACAACTTTGTTTAAGCGTGCGCCCATCAGTTGCTTGAGCCAACAATAATTGCCTAATTCCTATGGGTTTATAAAAGATCACATTTAGTATTTGTGTTTTATTCCACAAATCACCATTAGTGATTAAATGGTCCAAGAATAATCATTCCCATTGAAATTATTAGAGCTGTTCCTGGCCTGATTTAATTTAACTAACTCATGGCATGGCATGGCATGGCATTGTTAGTTTGTTCATTGTTGTCACTGACGGATGGAAGGAAAACAAAGGTTTAATTATTAAAATAGTTATTACAGATAAAATACACCGAGCCTGTTGAATCGGGTAATTTGAAAATGAAAATCCCCACTGAATTGCTCTAATATTGTAAAAAACTGATTCTAGTTCTAGATGAGGAAACGCAATGTTGATGTATACGGTAATTCAAATTATGTAAAATGTAAATAAACATTGGGTCATGAAATGTTTATGCTGTTTTGCAGTGGACGCTTGTAAAAATGAATGGGACTTTTGCTTTTGCTGTGAAATGCGACTTTAATTTTCATCTCTGTCAATATTCTTCTCTGGGATTTTGGATTTTGGAGTGTGTTGATAAAATTCTGAAATGTAACTCTCAACCAAAACGAATCAGTCGAAATCCCCAGAGAAACAAAGGCAAGCAAAAATGTCGGGAAAGGGAAAATACAGCGACGACGAGTCCGACGACACTTTCTTCTATCGGTACCCCTCTGCCGCCGCCCCACCACCCACCGCCACCACTTCTAAATCCTCCCGCGGACCGGGAAGCGGCGGCTTGGCTCCATCCAAATCCACGGTGTATATCAGCAACATCGACTACAACCTCACCAACTCCGATCTCCACACCATCTTCTCCACATTCGGCAAAGTCGCCAAAGTCACCGTACTCAAGGACCGCCTCACTCGCCACAGCAAGGGCGTGGCTTTCGTCCTCTTCGTCAATCGCGACGACGCCGTCAAGGCGGCCAAAGGGATGGATAAGAAAATCCTCAACGGGAGAACCCTGCGCGCGTCGATTGCCGCTGACAACGGCCGTGCTGCCGAGTTCATTCGGAAAAAGGTGTACAAGGATAAGAGTCGATGCTATGAGTGCGGAGAGGAGGGGCATTTGTCGTATGAGTGCCCTAAGAACTTTTTGGGGCCGAGGGAACGCCCTGTTCCTAAGAAAGGGCGGAGGAGTGTCGGCGGCGGCGGTGGAGAAAGCAGAGGGAAGGATCATGGCTATGCTGTTGAGGGTGAGGAGGAGGAGGAGGAAGAGGCGAATGCTAATTTTGATACAGACAATTGGGCGTCGGTGGTGGACGGTGATCGGGCGGAGGCTGCAGGGAGATTGCTGAGGGAGGGGGGAGAGGTGCAAAGGGAGAAGAAGAAGAAAAGGAAGGGGTATTTTAGTGATGAGAGCGATGAAGAGGATTGAAATTGAATCACTGATTTCGTGCTTGAGTTTCTGGGGATTTTTGAGGTACACCAATCATCCCTTTTGAATTAACCAAGTTGGCTCTTTGTTTTGTAAATTTAGCTGATTGATTCATTGTCTAGCAAATCTTATTTGATGAATGTTGTCTGTCTGATATCAATGCTCTTTAATCAAGAATTGTCAACAAAGGTTTAGGTGATTGGTTTTCATTGGCAAACCTTAATTCGTATATGTTCCTATAAGTTTGAACCAACTTCGTTCTCTGTTTTTCACATCTAAGAATGTTTACATAAATGAGCATGCCAGGCCAGCGCGTGGGTCGTGTAATTTTTTGTTATCTTTTCTGTTTGGCGCTTTTGATGGAAATTGGGGTGGAATTTTTGTTGGAATCTTGTGCTTCTTGTTTGACCTTTCCGACTTACAATCATAGGATATAGCTATCTGTGGTCATTCCTGAGAACTTTGAGGTGTTTTTCAGATCACAGATGCAATTTAGTGGAGGTTGTCGGGTTGGGTATGCAGGTGAATGATTTTCTTCCATACTCAATTGTGGCCTCAATCTTGTTTGCTGAGTTTCCATTAATGCTGGGAGAAAGGATAGAAGTGTGAAAGGATATAAATAGATAGGTGAATGATGGACTTTGTGAATACCTTGTTAGTGTGGACTCAAATATGATGCTTGTAAACATCGCAGTTGAATGTTGGAGTACAAATAAGGCACAAGGATTGCAAACAATGCCTTGGATGTTTCATATCAATTGCTTTAAAATCCTCAAGAATTCACTCTAGTTTTTGCAGTAGGGGTGTCAAATGAATAGTGTCCTATGCGGAGGATTTGTATCCCGAGAAGTGAGTTGTAAAATGTACTCGTATCCTAGATGTAGCACATGAATCTGTTTATTATATTTAACCTGTAGATTGGTGAAGCACTGCATTGAGTTAATTAACATGCTTAGTTTTCTGTGCTTGGTGAAGTCTGTTCTGGAATTTGCAAATTACTGTACTATGTAGCTTTCTTGTGAAAAAGATACAAGGAAAACAAATTTGAGCTGAGGGATAAGATGCAAGTTGCTCTGTTTCTATGTTGTATTGTTCTTTGTTAAACCCCACTCCTTGGAGGTTTTTGAGCATGGTATGTTGATTCAATATCATGTTGTTTTGATGCTGCACACGACCAACCAATGGAATTTGTTCTCTAGTGTGAAGATTCCATTTTCACTGCACTGCCCTTTTATCAGTTAGGTTATTCTATATTTCCTTGTATACAAACACCCCCGCCACCACCTTTATGTTCTACAAAGGCCTGTTTATTTGCATCTGCGTCTTTTCAGTTTTTTTAAATAACTGTTTATTTTGCCGTGTGGTTCCAGGTTTTCGTGATGCAACTATCTCCATGTTCGGACTTACATGCAACATAATGGGAAACTCGATGGATTCAAGATCGACTACAAGAAGTATTTTAACAAAAGCAAGTGATGAGCGTTTCTGTTAACCAAAGCATATTCCTTCAATGGTCTGAATATGGACTTCGATTTCAGTTGTCTTTTATGCATCTTCAAATCTTTAACTTGTGTATACGTATGTATATGCTGAATGTGTTAATCTCGTGTTGTACTTGTACTAGGAGTAGTATTACTATTACATAACTTTTCACACATGAAAACAAAATATGGATAGTCAAGTAGAGCGCATCTACACATGAAGATTGTTTATGATTCAAAGTCTCCTCATTACCTTTTATGGTCGGTCATGCGTGGAAAAATTCTTCACTATAAATCTAAATTTAATTCTCAAGATACAAAATAGTATGATACAAACAAAACTGTATCATATTGAATTATTGAATTATACAATAAATGAAACCTAGGGTGTCATGAATTTGACAAGACATCCAGGGGAATTCCATAATATGATCACTAATGTACATATATGTGCATGCATCACAAGGATTGCATATGACCCTTGTGACTAATCGGGACATATTCTGAGTCGCTTGAGAAATTTAACCTTCCGCAAAGATGCGTATCGTACAGCATCCTGCTTCAATTTCCAACTACACCATAGTAAAGTGGTGCGGCATTAAATTCGTGCCAAATCCTGAAGATCTGTATCGTAAACTCATCCCAGATTTTGCTTGAAATCAACAAGAAATGCTGCTGCCAGGTTTCTTCAGGTTTCTTGCATGTTTTCACGATACAGTAGCAACTTCCTCAGCTCTTCCAACCAAGTGCCCTCAGATTAGCTGCTGTTAGCTCCATATGCTTTCCTATCCTGTACCATATGAGATAGAGCTAGAGTAAGGCGGAAAGCTTGTGTTGGAAAAATATTCAACATCTATGCTCCACTAAATAACTTTTGATACCATCGAGAATATTGATCTTTCAATGATGGCACAGTTCTCTCTTCATAGAAATCACACACACACACACACACAAGCTCATGTTCATGTATATGTTTGAACCCAACGTGAAATGTAAAATTAGTACTTCGCATCAATCAAGAAGAAATTCAGAGAATGACCAATGCATTATAGGTGCGGAATCAAATCTTACCCAAGGTCAGTTGGAAGCCTGAAGCCACCAATGCGTATGCGCTTCAGGGCATGAAGCTGAAATAGTGAATTGAGAAACAGTTCATGTAACTACACAGAAATCAACTTATTACTAGAAGAAAACACAATAGTGAAAACACTTTTGCTGTTGTTTCAAATGTTTACATAAAAAACCACCTGGATCAAACAAAATAGCCATAACATGTTTTGAACATTGGGATATGAATAATCCCTTGTCTTTGTGGCTCAAAATTGTTAACCAAAACATTCAAAGCCAAACAAACTCTTGGATAACATAGAAGGATATGAAATAGCGTTCCACTGTTATCATTGATTGTGTCCAGTCCAAAGCGTCAAAATTAACTTGGGAAATCAAAAGATAATGCTGTATGTAATGGTGTGTTATTGATTCTTCGTCTCAGCAGAGAGAAATTTTATGATATGTTATGTTTTACCTTTACTACATTACCGTAAACAAATAATCAAGTATCAAAACAATCGACCATCTATGAATCAATTGCACATCAAAAGTCACATGATAATAAAGTCTACATTACCTGAAGTTCAGCATTTTTTACAAGTTCTCGCACTTCATGATTTCTTCCCTCATGAACCTGCACCATAAAAGAATATTGATGTTTTAATCTTTCTAAATTAATTGAATAGGCTGATGCCAACGGCTTCAAGCAAACAGGAGAATGGATTTACACATAAACAGATCATGGAATGCAATAGGTGGTCACATTTTGGAACCAACTTTTCAAGATCACATTCAAGTAAAAGTTTCGGCAAAAGCCAACCAAGGAGAATTTTAAAACTGAAAAATAATTCAAAAATTGAAAGCTAGTGGATCAACACAAAACTAGATTTTCACTCAATTCAGATGAATCTTCTGGACAATGAAAACCAGACTTTCCCTCCCTTCTCAACTTGCAGTTTACAAGAGTATCACCAACGAATAAATGATTTCGACACATTACTGCTTCTCTTCTTAATCCATAAATTCCAGTGGATGAACCATGAACACCAGTATGGGGCCACGAAAAGTGATCCCAGCAGAATATTGTATCCAATAACTAATCAGTTCATTCTAATAATTTCAACATAGCTATTTGTGTTCAAACAAACCAAAAGCCAGGAGACCTATTCAAAACCTAGATAAATCACAAAATTTATCCGGGTACAATTACCATCTAACAAACAATCATTCTAGTTCTAGGCTGCACCAACAAATTGGATAGGTTACCATTGACAAGTCAATAAAATAATGTATTCTCTCCCTGTCTAAAGATTAAACGCTGTGAGCAAAGTAGTAAACCCAAAAATCACATTCAAAAATCTTAATAACCAGAATGGAGTACAGAACATTACTACAATGCGAATCCGACGTTTGAGAACGCCAGGCTCTTTTGGTAACAACTCCACAAAATCTGGGGTACAGTGGACACCATCTATAACCGTTCCTTCACTAATAGCAACCAAATGCCGTTTATTTACTATGTCGTTGATAGTTGCAATGTATCTGCCAAGAAAATAGGAAGGCCATTTTAAATATAATAAGCAATGAAAACATTCTCAATTCTAATTCTGGAACTGCACTAAAGCTTCCTATAAACAAAGGAGAAAAGAAAGAAGAGTCATACTCCTTCTTTAAATTAGATGAAGGATGTGAAACCTTATTAGCAAAATCACCTACAAATGCAAACAACTAGATCAAATATCAGAAGATACAGCTCATAAACAATAAATCACAAACATTTCATGAAATACCATCATTTGTCACTATAATCAACCCGGTTGTGCCAACATCAAGCCGGCCAACTGTGAACAGCCGTGGCTCCGGTATACCAGGATTCCTTTTCTTCTGGAAAATATCATCAGAAATCTTAACCAGCACGCATGATAAGAAGAAAGCTATATCAGCCCACTAAGATCCTAGAGACATACCCAACTCCTCATAAAATCATCAAATAGAGAAAATACAGATTTCGTCTCCTTTTCCCCAGCTGAGCATATATAACTGCAATATTGAACTTTTGTATTAGCTCCACTAAACATTTCATGTAAAATAAGTAGACAAGAAAATCAGGAGATAGACTTGCAGACCCTTTTGGCTTGTTTAGAGCAAGATAAACCTTTGGAGGAAGCCTCTTAGCCAGGCGACTTCCATTAACATAGATTATATCTTGGGCAGGATCAACTCTAGTCTGCATCATCAACAAGAAAAGTCATGAGAGCAATGGTGCAAAAATAGACAACTTTTCATCTGAATAAGCAAACCTAAATGACAAAAGGTATGTGATAAAATTTCATTCTATTTTTAAAAATGAAGTTAGTTCAAGAAAATCACAGTAAGCAAGAAAAGTGACTCTACAACCAACCTGTGGGGTGTTGCAAACAGAACCATTGACAGTCACCTTCCCATTAAAAATCAGCTCTTCACTGCTTCTCCTAGATGCAACTGTCCATTACCACATGACAAAAGAGTGTCAGAAGCAGCTGACAATAATAAATCTTATAAAACTTGCTGCCCCATGGATGCTTATATCCCAGATTAATGCTCATTGTATTATACCATTTCCTTTTTCTTACTATACAATATTAGTTGGTGATTCCTAAAAATATGAGAAAGTAAGCTCTACGCCTGACCCAACTATTCCTTAAGAAGAAGAAGAGTGTACAGTTCAGCTTCCTCTGACGATAGGTTGGCAGTTAGGAAGATTGAGTGAGAGTCACTTCAATTCCCAGGGAAAACTGTTAACTTCATCATCTAAGGGGGGCAGAGAACAATTTTAATGAATGAAAAACCAGAAGAGGGCCAGTCCTTAAAGGTGCCCGTCTATGGATAGAGTTATACATGGCACAGTGACCACAGTAAGTGAGCTGGCGGATTAATGTTATAAGCAGAGTAACATTTGGTTCGCGTACTTTTCTAATTTTAAATTTATATGCTGTGTTCACCGAAAATCTCTTCAACCACCAAGCATGTTTCAACTAAGGTTACAACTGTGTCTGAATTCACAGAAACCTGGTCACGAAATTCATAAATTACGAATTCAAATTTTGAATAATGTTAAACTAGGCGTACAAATTTTCAACTCCAAGAAGGAAAGTGCATGAAACAAGGAAGTGTCACCAATTACAAAATCGCAAACTGAAAATGTGTATATCGCATTCGCATGCAGGATAAGAAAATAGAAGAAACTATTACAAACACACAATGAGACTAAAACCAAGCAATGTGCACCACCAGTTTGCAATAAAATCACATCGTTTTATCAGCTATAAAACAAAATAAATAAATTACATTATTTACCTCCAGCGGCAGCCAGAACCTTTGCAAGACGCTGCGGAGGCTCCCGGAATCTCTCGTTATAAAACCTCCGAGCCGCTTTGGAGTACTTAGGCTCAGCCGATGGAGCTGCTGGCCTGGCTTTACTAGCAACACTACTATCATCTACTTTCTTCTTTCTCTGAGTCTTTTGATTGGCCATAGCCTTGAGGAAACCCCCGGGCGGCGACTGAAGCGAACGGTTTCCATTCGCGCCCCTGACAGTCCAAGGGGTGTAGTACTGGTCTCCTGCTTCAGAATCTTTATAATCCGGTAGTTCCGCCTCCGATTCGGGGACGAAGGGTTTTAGCGATCGAGGCTTGGGTTTAGGCGGGGCAAACTTGATTTTGAATTCGGTGGTGGTGGAAAAAGAGGAAGAGACTATGACTGTGCAGAGGTGACGGCGGGGAAGAATGGAAGAGGTTCTGGAGAAATGTAGAGAAGAGAATGCAGTGGCCGCCGCCGCCGCCGCCATGTCGCAGTCGTTTCAGGGGAATGCCTGATTCAAATAGTATTGGATGGATAAAGTCGTGCGTTATGCAGGGAAATACTAAAAATGCGGGTCTTGGATAAAAGCGTTATAGGAGTACTTCATAATGATTAATGCCACTCTACGCTTTACTAATCTCCATATTTCTATTCCCACTAAATACTTCTCCGGAAAGTGGCGCATTTCCCCTGTGCACGCAACCCGATAGAAATTTTTAATCGTTAATAATTCATATATAAGTAAAAATTATAAAAAATTGATATTATAAAACTGATGAAACGATTCTAACAAGATCTCAGTTGACTATGTTTTTCATTCTATAACTATTGTATAAACGTGAATTAAAATCGAATAATAAATAGTGTCCGAATAACAAACGAGTCATTTTCATGAGAACGGAGGTAGTACTAGTAGTACATACAGTACATTATGGAGAAATAAAATGGAGACTATCCATTCTTTACATTATTTTAAATTTTAAATAAAGTGAAATAAAACAAAATAAAATACACTCCAGAAAAATCAATTCAATCACCGGGAATGCCTTCATAATAACACGTAGCATGTATTGCTCCTGGAGTAGCTCAACCAAAAGCTCTTCAAGAGAGATGTATGGAACCATTAACCAAGATTGAGCTCCAACTGGTTTGTGTCGCATCTAGGGTGAACTGGCCCTGGCATTTATAAATTATCAAAATATAACCTCACGTAGAAATAATGTCTTTCGAGTAATCACAAAATATACGGAAGGACAATTCACAATTATCACAAAGCAAATAAACATGAGTGCAAGATACCAAACAATATTTAAACATCCGTGTACACAGACCATAATGTAATGATGATAAACTTCAACGTAACGGACTCGTATGGCCCTGTGATGGGACTATATGTATACAGCTTAAAATAGCACAAATTAGAATATACATCGAACACAAGCACATCAAGCTTGGTAGTCACGCGATACATTTGATGTTGGTTTGGAAAGTCATGAAGGAGGAGTTGGTCGTGGTAGTCTCTTGGCAATTTCCTGTTCCAGAGAATAAAAGGAAACGGAATGAGCAAAGCGTGCATGGCAAACGTAAATTATCGAGAGTACTAGAGTAGGCATTCCTCATTCCGGGGGGAAAAAGAATAAAGAAAGTATTGTTCTAATGCTTATGAGAGCCACGGGCCATTAGTTGTGCCACAGAAGGAATGTGGAAGTGCAAACATGAGTGAACAGCATATATAGCGATCATACACACAGTTGCAGTTCAAGTAATTACAAGAAATTTATAGTTTTCTGATTATTCATAATCAGAGATGGTAGCGCACACCATTCCCATTAACTGGTATAAATTTCTAAAAACTGCAGACACCACCGCCGAATCATTTCCATGGCTAATTGTGGGACTACCATCAGTCCATCACCATCCAATATGAAGATATACCAAATTCAATGACATTACAAATTTACAGTATCCCACAGACGAGCACACTGTTTGCATTGACCTTGACAACAACTGTACATATATTCAATCCCCCAGCGTCTTTCTCGATATCAAAAGGCAAATTAACATGAAAACATGGACAGGTGGAAACCTGTACTCTGAGGCAGGCAACACCTACTTGACAGATTAAGACTTAGGGTGTTTGGCTACACTCAAGTTTCCTAAATAAGTTTTAGAAGTTGTTCTATAGCATTAGGTAATATTTTAAAGAATATATATATATTTTTCAAAAAGAAAGTCTGGAAGTACTTTTTATTATTTTATATAATATATCATATTCTTTTTACTGATTCTAACTTTATAAGATCTTATTTTACCAAACACTTCGATATTTCGAAATAACTTTAAAACTCCATTAAACACCTAAATAATCCAAATCTTTAAAATGCTAAAATACGAAATTTTTATATAAATAAATATATAAAATGGAAAAAAAAAAAAAAAAAAAAAAGGCTAAGCCAAACAAGCTCTAATTAAATACTCTTTTTTAGAGGAAAACTCCCATTATGTTATCAACTTCTTGCTATCGACATATAGTACTAGACGCAGGCAAGTTAAATTCGGCTTCAAATCTACCATTAGAAAAAGCATTCCATCTTTTCTAGGGAAAGATATAGCCACTATGTTCAAGCACTCCCTGTATCTCAGGATATCAGTTGTGGAGCTCGATTCTACAAATTGCACGAATTCGGAAAATGACTACAAATATAAATTGACAAGTTAAGAAACAAAACAATGTTTCAGCAAGAGGATGCCAGTGTTGACCAAATTTTATTGAAACAACATGCTGTGGACGCATGCTATAAATAAATAAATCTAAGAACTGCACCTCAAAAAGTTGGTTTATGTTATCTGCTGTCTTTGCAGAAGTCTCAATGAAGAACATGCCATTCTTTTCAGCATATGCCATTCCATCCTTAAAAGAAAGGGCAAGTTAATGAGATGCATAAATACAATGCTAAATTAAGGGAAAATAACCAAGAAAATATATTTGCTCACTTCAATGGGTACTTCTCGTCTTTCATGAAGATCCGCCTTGTTGCCAACCAAAGCCAAGACAATGTCTGGACTGCCATGCTTTTGTAATTCCTACCATCATTCAAAGAAACAATTCTTGATTAGAAGCATGTCACTTGCAAGTATTGAGGCAACATAAAATGACAGAAATATAAAGATAAAAAGTTCCATGAGCATGCAAACAGTTTTCCATTTGTTTTACTTCTTCCATCTATCAATACCCATCACAATGTTAAGAGCACCATTATTATGATGAAATAGAGCAGTGCAAAGCAATCTAAAACATACCTTGACCCAATATTGGGCTTTACTGAATGATTCAGGACTAGTTATATCATACACAACAACTGCAACTGCAGCACCTCGATAGTACAATGGGGCCAATGCTGCATACCTGAGTAAAGATACCAGGATGGTAAATCTTTAAGATAATATTCAAAACTCAGATCTCCTGTGACAAGGATTTAAATGAGAATGGAGTGCACAAAGAGGTTCCCCATTACTCCCTCCGTCCCACTCCAAGTGTCTTATTACTGTTGGGCACGGGAATTAAGGTAGAGTTTGTTTGTGAGTATATGGTGGGGTCCACATAGTTGTTGGAGGGGAAAATTATTTCTATTTATAGAAAGAAGACATTTGTAATGGGACATCCAAAAATAGTAAGTAGGACATTTGGAATGGGACGGAGGGAGTATTATTCAAGGGAAAATGAATTAGAAAATGAGCATTGGTGAGCATTTAGAGCTTAAAAGTACTACCTCTCTTGTCCTGCTGTGTCCCATATTTCAAACTTTACAGTAGTTGAATCCTGCAAGGCTACTGTCTGAGACAAGAAAGAAGCTCCAACTGTGACCTAAGATCATTAAAGCCATTGTGAGTTTAACTATGTAGTGAACTTGGATCCACTGACTTCAGAAGTATCATAGGTTATCTATTACCTTTGATGTAGGATCAAACTGACCACGAACGAATCGAAGAACAATGCAACTTTTACCAACACCAGAATCACCTAACAGCACCAACTGCAAAGATTATTGGAACAAATGAGAGCAGATGATAACATATTTTTATTGCATTGATCTTCATATGCCTTATTGCAAGTGACTTCCAGACTCTGATATTGTGTTCAGATATATCAATGGAAGAAAATAACATTATTCTTGAAAAATAGTCAGCAGTAGATTGGCTACATCCCATGCCTAATTGTAGAAAGAAGAAATACGGTAGTAATACTTTGTCACATGCCAAATGATTGAAATTCTTCCATAAAAATCAGTACTGATAAAAAAAAGCCCTGCGGCCTCCAAATGAAAGGAATACCATCTATATTGATATGATTACATTAGAACCTCAGCTGGTACCAACTAAGCAGAAAAACTATGGTTTAACAGCGGATCATAACATCTTATGAACACCACAGGATCAAACCATTCTAGGTCCATTCAACATTTATATAGAGCTTCATGATGAAAATGTTGGTTGAACCCCCACACTACAATTCCCTCTCAAACTGAAACATACTTAAATCTCTAGTATAGATACTTCATACTTCACCAGAATTTTCTAAACCAGGAATATTCTAGAAAGAAATCAGGAAGGCAAAAAATCTCTGACCCAAATACCAGCACCTGTCACAATATTTCCATTACTTCCATTCTGAAGAACCAATTTCACAGATCCAGAGAGATTTTCAAACATCGGCACGAAATTATCGCAAGAAATCTTAATACTTTGAGGAGTTGATTGTTCATGTTACTTGCATTTGAGTATTCTAAAACCCGATTCTATTGTAACATTGTAACTCTTTTCCCCTTAATGCTATTTTGAATGGCATCAAACATGAGGCTAAATGGAGCCTAAAACAGCTCAAAAGAGAATGTAGATTATAGCTCTAATACCACCTATCACAGCCCATTCCAGTTCATCCTCGGCTAGTTGTCAATTCTCATTCACCAGCGAAATAGCACTTAGCCCAATTTAAATAAGAACCTTGTGATCCTACGGCTGAGGAGTTTAAATGTACTTGAGTTTGGACAAAACTCACCTTAACGCGAAGATTTTTGGCATCATTCGCGTTTCCATTTTCGCCATTTCCTGTGTTAATACCACCAGCACGCCCAGCATTTCTATCTGGACAACAAAGAGGAGCAAAGTACAGTGAATTTAGAACAAACGAATTTTAAGACCACCTCGCAAACATTCCAACAATCACAAGATCCTCGGAGCGGGGGGGAAAAAATCACTCCAGTTTGCAAAGACAGTAAGCCAGGTCCCACGAAAGAATCAGTTGTAAATAAACACCAACTTTAATATTAATTGCTTATAATGGCATCAAAGCATCGCAACGAGGAAAATCACAATTCAGAACAATGAAATTCGAAATTCACCTGGAACCGACGAAGAACAGCCCATGGAGTGACGAATTATCAGGTTGCAATAATCAAATAGTAATTGAAATCAAGCGTATAATTAGGGGATTCGATTGCGAATTTGCAATTTATTCCTCTAGGGTTTTATAGCGTAAAGAGGAGAGCTGATCAATCCCAAAATGGTTGAGGTGTGTGAATCATGGAAAGATGGCGACGGATTAATGAGTTAATTTATTTATACTGAAAAGTAAGCCTCTTTTAATAATTGCCGGTGCGGTGAACATTTGTCCCGTATAATTTACAATTTCTATACATATAATTCTATTTTATAGGTACAATTTTAATTGTAATAAAATCGAAAGATAAAATAATTTTAATTCTGCTTGTAGCTCATGCTTTTGGCATATGGTTCCGCGTGGTTAGAGTTGGTTTTATTGCTTTGCTTTTGTTTTCTTTTCTTTTCTAGTTTGCATTGGGCAAAAAAATATATATATATTTCATCCTGTCCAATTGCTATGAACCTTTTTATAGAGATTAACGACACTATCGGTCTTCGGTAAACTAGGGCCACACCCTTTTAAAAATCTTTCAATTTTTTTAGCCCATTTTTCAATTTTATTACACTTTGCACCCCATCATATGTTTGACTTGGTTTACCACGTCATTGTATGTGTCTTACCTAGATACTATATAGTATTTACCAGGTTAATGATATATGGTTTACCACTGTATTAGTATGCGTTTACCATAGCTACCATATATTAGTACTTACCAAGTTACTGATACGTGGTTTACCACAGATACCATATGTTATTTACCAAGTTTTTTGTATGTACTATACCATAAATACCTTATGATATTTACCAGGTTATTCCACATATACCATATAGTATTTACCAAGTCTTAGTATGTGCTTTACCAAAAATATCTATGGTGTTTACCAGGTTATTGGTATGCGCTTTACCACAAATAATTTATGATGTTTACCAAGTTATTCCATATATACCATATGTGCTTTACCAAGTTTTAGTATGTGCTTTACCACGATTACCTTATGCGTTTACCAAGTTATTGGTATGTGCTTTACCAAGTTCTTGGTATTTGATTTACCAAGTTATTACATATGGCCTAAAACACAATGTTTGAAATGGAGGAGCTTTGACTCTAGTAGTAATATTTTTTCTATGGGTACCGGGCCCTAGTTTTCCCATGAATCTTTTGGCGTGTAAATAAAATTCTCAAAACAAAATTCTGCATACATAAAGCCCAAAACATATTTTATTTAAATTCCATATCGCTCAGGCTAACTGTCGTTTGGTGACATTATGAATTTATATTATTTGATGTGATGTTTAACAGATTTTTAGATTTTTTTTTTAATTTTGAATCAAAGGGTTTGTATGTAAATATCATGGTATTCCTGGTCCTCATTGTCTCAAAAAATAATCCATAAGAGGATCGAGTGGGCAATTGCCTACCAACTTACCGAGTATTATTTTATTTTATCTCAATCACTCAAAAAAACTAAATAATAGCCAAGACACTTGCATAAATAAAACTAAATACTAAACTTAACTATTATTATTTTATTTTAGTTTATTTATTTGGGATAATTATTTATTTATTTTTTTAAATTTTAATTATTATTCTATTATATTTTTATTTTATTTTATCATTCTAATCTAATTTAATTTCATATGATTTTATTTAAATTTACATTTGTTTTTTATTTTATTGTACTGAAATTTTATAGAATTGAGTTGAGTCCCGTAAAAGAAGAAAAATGTCAAGAATTTATTTTTAAATTTTTAAAGGTGTATTGGGAGGGAGCCAATAAAAATAAGTAAAACATAAAGAGATCGGTGAGAAATTAATGTATTTAAGAGGGTGTTTGGATAAGTTGTAAGAAAATAGATTATCTGATTATTGCGTTTTCAAAATGCAAACAATCAGTTTATCCGCTAAAAATGATGCTACAAACCTGATTATTTGCGTTTTAAAAACACAATAATCAAATAAATTGTTTCATATCGCATATCCAAACAACTACTAAATTTTACATTGTTTTGTAAGTTGGAAAAAAAAGGTTAACAATAATTTCCTAAACTGCTTTTCTATTTAAAGCTTGTTTTTTGTAAAGGCACTTAGCTATGCTTGACTGAATGATTTTCTTTTTCTTCCTCTTGGCTATTTGATCAGCCCACTGACGATTCGGGATAAACTGGATGATCCGTTGACTCGG
The DNA here is from genome assembly GCA_030278955.1 of Hygrophila difformis. Classification (NCBI taxonomy): domain Eukaryota; kingdom Viridiplantae; phylum Streptophyta; class Magnoliopsida; order Lamiales; family Acanthaceae; genus Hygrophila; species Hygrophila difformis. The sequence continues at coordinate 14,232,153 of JAOANR010000007.1, forward strand.
AAGAAAGGGGATTTGTTGGTTCGGCTAATGCCGGTTCCCTCTTTTCTCACTTTTCTTTGAGCTATTGCTTACCCCCTTTCTCAATCATAGCCCCGCCTTGACACTCCAATTTGACAAGTCAAATTTAAGGCTCGATATACTGCCTCCTTTTATCGTTCGGGTTTCACTTTCTCTTTCTAAACCGAATATTCATGTATCAAATTTGGTTTATTTTATATTGCGTCATATCTAAATCTACTAGTTTATTCATTATTTGCATGGATGGGTTAGTCTGAATGGACCTTATACGCCAGAGACGGCCTAGTAACCCTCCGAGAACGCGGCATCCCCACTAATATAATAAAGCTCCCCTGAGTTCGCTTGCGACTTGAGCTACCTATTTAATTAAAGGGATTTAGGACTTGCTTTTCTGCCGCTAAGAGCTTCACGCGAGGGCGTCTTCTATTTTGTTCCTATAGCTCTTTAACATGCATTAAACTAAAAGAACTAATAGTAAGAAATTCCTTAAGAAGTAGATTCCCTTTCAACTCGTGTAAATTCTCCTCTTTTTCAGCTTGATCGGAATCTATTATATGATTGAATAGCAGAAGTGCTACTTAGTAATAGAAACTCAAAGAGAGAGACAGAGAGGGGACTCTTTTCTACCTGCTAACTCCTAGGCGCTATTACATTGCCCTAGTTTTTGGCAGGAATCAAAACCTTTGTTGCGAACATTGGCTCGAGACATTTTCTCTACCCCTTTTTACCCTGAAAAAACAGGGGCACCTTATATTCTTGAACCGATAACCATCTTTCGGCTAACCTAGCCTGTTCCAAAATTTATTGCTCTCGTAAAGCGAGCCATTCCCTTATCTTTAGCGCTGCTTTTTAGGTATTTCCCAACAGAAAGGCGCTATTTGCCCTCTTACGTTAACCTACCTTCTTGCCAGCGAAATCCAATCTTTTGGAGGTCGCACCATTATTTATAATATAGAAAAAGTGTCGCTGCTCTAGAGCCAACTTATTTGGGCAAATCACAATCACAAGGAGCGGATGAAGTAATAAATCCTAGAAATACCCTCTCGGCACTGGGCAGGCGTCAACCCCCATACATGGTCTTACGACTTTGCAGATACCTGTGTTTTTGGTAAACAATCGCCTGGGACTCCGTCTCTTTTATGGAAGATGTTTTAAAGGATTTGACCACAAAGGGAATAGAAAGTGAATATTTTCAGGAAGCCCTAAAATATAAAAGGGATAGCGCTGTGCGGTTTCATAATAAGGCGTCATGGAATTGCCCTATATAGAAAGCAACTAATAGCTAGAACTTTTTTTTTTTAATAGCGGCGAAGCATCTTTAAGTAAGGCTTAAGATAGGAATAGGATTCATGGGTAGAAGGGAAGCTGCTATCTTTGGCCATTAGATTATGATTTCGTTCAACTATTGCCAATTCCCTCTTAAAAAAGACCTGGTATGCTTAGAGTGGAAAAAGGGCAACCCGGCGTTTGCTAATTAGATAAGGGCTCTTCCTTATAATAGCTAGGAGCAAGTAGTAGCTAGGAGGAAGCAAGAGAAGTCTTTCCTTAAAGACCGAACGATAAAGGAACAATAGCTAGGAGCAAGTAGTAGCTAGGAGGAAGCAAGAGAGGTCTTTCCTTAAAGACCGAACGATAAAGGAACAAGAGAGGGTGAAACCCGAACGATCAACCAAGCCCGTAAATTAGCGAGTTTACGAAGCTAATTGAATATGGGCTCTACCATTGCCCTGTTAAGGGCGCTCTACTCGGGGTCTGCACCCCCGAACCCTCAGCCCGGCCAACCGACCCGGGCATTTTATACTACCTCCCGTTGGCCCCCACCTCCGTGGGGATACACTTGCTTCTCCGCTCTCTCTCTCTACTCACATACCCGTAACCGATAAGTCATGGTGCTCACGGAGCGCCTTTATATACTTACTTTTCTCCAAATTTGTCCAATAATAACAAATGGTGCCTCCACGGGTTGACACCCGAGAAAGGAGATTCTATTAGCTAATCAAACGAGAAAGGAGAATCTATTTTTTCCTTATTTTTTGAATTCATTTCATTTTTGTTTTTTGGTTTCATGTTTATCCAAACAACTACTAAATTCTACATTGTTTTGTAAGCAAAAGCCTAGGAAAAAAAAGGGGTTAGCAATAATTTCCTATCAAAACTAACGACAGGGGATCTAGTGTTGCCTGGTTCAATCAAGTTTCATTACAAGAGACAGAGCCAGAGAGGGGGATTTCGTTTTGTTCTCATGATTCTTAGAAAATCCCAACAAGGGATGCTCACCAGATTTCTATCAATCCACACTGTATTGGCATTTCTTCTGCTCGGATTTGTCTACTATGTCACAATTTTTGTCTTCATCGATGATTGGTTGGGGGTGCAGACCTCCGCTGGTCTCCTCAACTCCATAATCTTCACTTTTCTCACTTGCCTGCTGCTCTTCTCCTTTATCGTATCGATTCTCTCGGATCCTGGAGCCGTCCCGTCTAGCTATGTCCCCGATGTCGAAGAAAACCACGCTTCCGATCAGGATTCCAAGAGAAATGTGAGTTGCTCCTTTTATTGCATTTTGTGAAGATTGAATTTTGAAGAGGATAAATCTTCTGTTAATGGGATAGAATGATTTGTTTGGTTTCTTATTCTTTTGCTTTCTCTAGGGACTTTTTGTCCTCAATTGCAGCTTGTGCTTTTATTTGGGATTGTGATGCTAGGTAATGGGATTTTAATTTTTTTATTTTTTCCTTTTTGGTGGCGTTTGTGATTTTGGGTGTCGATTGCCCTTATTCTGTAATTTGGTATGGAAATTGCATTGTTAAAGGGCGGTGATGAGGTTATTAACATTGTAATTTTGTTTTCGAAAATGGCACATAGACATTGATAGACTTTAGGGCTTATTCAATTCAGGGATCAATGATGATCATTTAATTTAATCTTTGCAGACGATATTGGGAAAAATGGATAATTGATTGCATTATGGTTATGCGTTTAGATGATTCCTGTGTAGATTATCCTGTAAGGCTGTTAGGCTGTCAGATTTTGCGATTTGCATATGTGTCGTTATTGCCTATCAGGGACATTAAGGTTGGTTTTTATCATTGGCATACTACTACATAGTATAAACTTTTCTGCTAACCTCACAAGGTTAAAAGCTTTACACTTGCGCAATCTTTATCCATGGCAATTTGTTTAGTAATTCTGTAAGTTCACGCTTTAATGTCTAACAAGTGAAACAATCACGTACTTGACCATTTCAAGATTCGGTGGATTGCCTGATCTTTTATGTGTTAATCGAAGAGACATTCAAAAAGGATCCAGGGTTACTGTTTGAAGCAAATCAAATCAGTAGACATGGTGATCAGTTTGGTCAATTTCAGCTTATATTTTATCTATCCCCTTTTTTATTATCAAAATTACAGTTTATATCATTGTTTGCTACTGTTACTTAAAGAAATTGTGTTTTTATCCTTTTGATCTTCATTGTTGCCAATAATATGTAGTGATCATTCAATACCAATATATTCTAACTAAAGGTAGTTTGATTCATATTATCTTGAAGAGAACTATTGATCCTCTATAATATAAAATTGCTCTCTGTTTTGCCTGAAATCTGTATATCTCATTGTACGCGGTATTAACATTAGCTTTTTTCTATGATATTTTTTGTTGGTTAAAATTTCTGATTTTGATGTATGAAGAATTATGAATTTGTCCTACACCCTTGTTCAATCGTAACATCATGATAATTAATTTCAGGATATGATGGTAAAAACTTTAGGTTTGAAATTGCAGGAGCCATTATTTTCTTTCACCGTTAACTCCCCCACCCCCTCCTGTCACCTTTTTCCCCCTAAACTTTTCTTCGTATTTCCTTTATAATATTTTTCCTTCTCAATGTTATTTACACTGGTATTCTCCATGGGGTTTTTTTGAACTGAAATATATGTGCTAAATGCATTCTTGATCTTAAAATATTAATTGCATAGACAAGAGCATATTTTCGTTGATGTTTCTGGAATGCATTTTCATAATTTATTTTGGGATTCATGACTTTCATGGTGTGCAGCAGAAGAAATGTGACAAGTGTGCTAAGTTCAAACCTCCAAGGTCTCATCATTGCCGTGTCTGTGGAAAGTGTATACTAAGGATGGTGGGTGCTCTCTGGCTTGGTTGCTAATATTTATTTGCATATCCAGTTCGTACAGTTTCAAACTATTGAAACTTTACTCATTTGTAATTCTTTTCACATAATTTTTTTGTGGGGGGAAAAAAAAAACTCGAATCAGGATCACCACTGTTCATGGATTAATAACTGTGTTGGTCACAGAAACTACAAGCCATTTCTGCTTTTAGTCTTCTATGCAACTGCCGCAAGCATGTATTCTTCTGTAAGTTTATTTGCCACATCTTTATTTGCATCATGCCATCATATTCACTTGTCATCTTATGTTTTTTTATTTTTTCATTCTCAGTTTGTTGTAATAATCTGCGCACTGCAGAAGGATTGGAATCCTTATGCCAACCAACATTATCTCATGAACATTCATGTGAGTTGGTCTTGTGTTCTTTGGTTATTGTTTAGATATCGAGGCTCTTTTTCTTTCAATCTTGGTAGCCAATCATTTAAATTTAAGTGCAAACCACATAGTCCATTTTGGTTTGAAGTGTATGTAGAATTTCTAATTGGGTTTTTACTGCTAGGTTGGTTGCGGAGTAGTTTGCATTGGGTTAACTTTGTTGCTTGGAAGCTTCTTGGGATGGAATATATACCTTGTGTGTCATAATATGACGACAATAGAAGTAAGAAAATTTCTTGAGCATTGGATTCACTTCATTCATGATCTGATTTGTCATTGATATGAAGTGATTGAATTATCTATCAGTACCATGAGGGAACCCGAGCTGCTTGGTTGGCTAAGAAAACTGGGCAGAGCTATCACCATCCGTTTGATGTTGGTTGTTCCAAAAACATAGCCTTGGTCTCTCTCTCTCTCTCTCTCATACACACACACACACATGACTCAACACTACTTATGTGTTATTTTAAGTCCCATACAGATAATTCTTGTTTAAACAGTGTTTATTTATTATAAAAATAATCTAGTTTAATGTGTTTTTATCTCGCACTGCTTTAATTTTCCTATTGGTCCCCCCGAAAAATGATCCTTTTTCTAGAGAATGTTTCTCCCACCCCCAAATTACCTTGAAATTAACTATGATCAGTTAGACAATTAAAATTTTTGGATGGAAGAGTGCCTTTTTCTTTTGCTAGGTGTCTTAATGAACTTTTTCTTGCATTCACTGTGCCCTCATTCTCCAGTTGGATTCGTACGTTCTCTACTCAGCTCCTAATGTTACCACATGTTCTCTCAAAATGTGCTGTCACTTTCTATGAAGCCATTTGCAACTCTGCCATCATTCTTTCCCTTGGACTCGTCTTTGCTTCTATAGATAATGTAACAATTGATCTTATGTTGGCAAGAATATATTTATTTTTCATCTTTGGCAAGTGATACTGGGGAAAATTCACTTTTATTATGCTTTATTGTTTTCTTTAATCTTCTTTTTGTTTCTCTCCAGTTTTAAATAATTATTTTTTCCCTCTATTCGTGTTAATTTATTTGTTTCCCCTTGTTTTATAATTGGCCATTACTTTTAATCTTTGTAAAGTTCTAATTGATGTTTTCCCTTGTTGATCACTTCAATCATAATCAAGGTTAATCTCTTGAGTCTTGATGTTGATCTTTTGTTTATTTTTATCCCTTTTGATAGCTGTGTCCTTTTGATGTTGATCTTTCGGCCACCAATTTTGCTCCGTGAGTTTCAGTTTATTATACTGCAGTAGAAAATATCATATGGACATATAACCATTTGATGATCAGGTGTTGGGTCCAAGCATGCTCAAATGGCTCTGGCCGACAGCTGTGAGTCATATCAAGGATGGACTTAGCTTCCCCACTACACGGGATAGCTCATGACATGGTTCAGATCTCTGGACTGGGCGAGTCTCTCCTTTCTTCTTCAACCACTGGTTTCCAGTTCCAGGTGATCTGTAATTTGTCTTATAATTATTTTGAAATTATGCTGTATCACTAATTTACAATATTGTAAACTGTAGATTAATACCAAGTAAAAATATAGGATACTAGCAATTGTAATTTTAATGAGCTGGGTTACCTTGCTCACAACTGCTACGGTAGTCTTCGAAATGTCAGTTTCATAACATTCTTGTTTGGTCTGAATTTAAGGTATGCCATTATTGATTCGCATTTGTCCCATATTAGTTCTAAAATGATCCTAAAACTAGTATATAATGTTGTTGTATTCTTTATCAGATACTCCCTCCATTAGACTGAGTTATTGTGTTAAAGTGGAGTAAATAGTTAATGTGATGTTTATTTGAATGAATAAAAAAATTTCTAAATAAGGAAATGTGACAATTGTAGTGGGACGGACCAAAATAGAAAGTGAGAAATTTGAAATGGAATGGATGGAGATAGCCGAATTTTTACAGCTGAAATAGATGTTGGGTAAATACTCCATCCGTTCCTTTTTAGTTGTCTATTTCAACTCAATTTCAGTAACCAATGTTTGCATTAATTAACTCATAAATGTACATTTTTACCCTTCAACTAAACCCATTTTTAATAAATGTCAACAAATAGCATTTATATAAAGTGAAGACAATATAGTAAAAAGTTGGTCTTTGTTTTCCGGGTGATGATTGAGTGCATACATCTATACACGTGATGGGAGAAGTATTTCTTGTAATGGAATAATGTTCTATGCATGTGTGATGGAGAGAGATGTTTTGTGTGATGAAATAATAATATGATATGGGAGATATTCTATGTGGTGTGAGATTGTTTTAGTATGCAGGTGCAAACTTTTCTGTAGGTTGTATCATAACGGGATTGTTGATTTCCCATGGTTAAAATGTGTACGAGAATTCTCATGTGCTTTTGGAAGTTGGTGCTGGTCCATCGTGATCTTGGGTTTTGCCCCATCAGCATTTGCACTTGGAATGAATTTAATTAATACAGTAAAAAATTCTTTACATTCCAAAAAGCTTACATGAATCATTACATGTTGAATTGTGTGAAAATTATGCCCGACACGTGAAATGCTTGAAATGTTCATTTGGTGGTAATCCAAGGGAAATTTTAAATTTGTGAAGATATCTTTTCTCATAAGGGGAAAAAAGAGAAAAAAAAAAAGGCGCGATAACTGTACTGATAGCTCTATCATTTTTTTTTGTAAACAGTGACACTCATGTGTCGGCAAATGTGTGTGTGAGCCCAAACCACACAAATTACAAAGGGAAATAAAGGGGAGGGGATAGAGGGCCGGATGGGGATCGAACTCCCAACCTATGGTTGAGAGAAGGGGGACTTGACCACTAGGGTAAGTCCCCTAACCCCTGATAGCTCTATCCTTGTCTATCCTCACTTCCTCGGTCATATTGAGCAATGAGGAGTTTTACTTTACGCATTTATTCCCTTACTGCACCTACCTGGGAAAAATAATTTCACTTTCTATGTTACCACCTTCTAGGGCTTCTCCAACCGAGCTGCAAAATGGAGTAGAGAAATTGCTCCAACCGAGCTCCAAAACTCAACGCAGAATGTGTTTCCGGCTTGTTTGAACGGAGAAGAAACGCATATTTGCGTTCTACTGTTCACAAACGCAAAAGGGAATAAAGTGTATAAAACGGTAAAACAAAAGAATATTCTATGGTATATTCTTTTGGGATTCAGTTTAGTGTTTTCGGTTGGAGATAAAATACTTTTTGAAGTGACATATACTGCATTTTGGGTTTGAGTATGGTGTTTTCGGTTGGAGATGGTCTAAATTACTTTCCCGCAAGTATTACCAAAAACAATCATCTTTCAGAACTGCTAAATTAATTCAAATGTAGGGATCCATTTTTGCCTAGCTACTTTATTACAGTAAATGATAAGTGGGAGGCAGAGGAAAAAATGGAATATGGGGGAAAAAAATAGAACAGAGAAAAGAATCAGGATGTATAGTAGTTATTCTGCTCTAAATTATGATCATATTGATATTGTAATTGTAATTGTAATATTATTAACAAGAAAAATAGAAAATCATATTTATGAGTATTTAGTAGTAGTAGTAGTAAATTAGTAATAGTAGTAGTATTCTGTATGTTAAATAGTAAGTACAATAGTATATAGTTACTCTTCCACACATTATTTGTTTCCTCTTATGTACAGAACTATATTGATATGTAGGAGATATAGCTCATCAATTTGATCTTTCAATTCATGGTATCATCTTGTCTGGGATCCCCTTCCAGATCTACAGTAGGCATATTCCACTCTATGTTAGAATTATGCCACCTAATTTTAGGGGAACTACTACCCCACTCACATGATTTTTTTTTTTTTTCCTTCTAAGGTCCTGTTTCTTTTTAACTTTTACTGGGCAATGATTGAGATATATGATTTCCTGCGTCACATTTACCTTTGAATTTCCAAGAGAGAGCTTTGCTGATCGCCCTCTCCTCTCCTTCAAAATTTTTTGGGAGCTAAATTTATCAAACTTGAATTGAAAGCCTATTGTCATGTCAAAATGAAAAACATGCCTTACCATTATCCACATGCAAGCAAAAATAGTGATACATTAATTAGTGTAAAAATTATTAAGAAATGAAGTGACCAGTGAGTGTACGTATTGTGGACTGGTGGTGTCCAAGTTCAATGCACCAAGACACTTGGTGGTAGTACGAGTACATCTCCTGTTAATAAACTAACTGAGCAATCGAATTTTGCCTGACCCATTGGTCTTCTGTCTAGCTGTCCCCAAGCCCAAATTAATTGGTGTCGTTTTTTTGATTAATTGCCTGATTTTTTTTGAAAGATAGAGAATGATAGTAGTAGATTTTCCGTGTTGGGCGATATTGTTGTCGCGCACACACGTGCTCGTCTCGCCGCAATCATAACTGACCTGGCAATGACATTTTTCTTTTTCTTCTTTTTCCTCTTAATAATTTCCAAAAAATATATAAATAAATAAAATGCCATAATTAATTTAGGTTAGGTGATTGAGGATGGCTTGTTTCTTAAAAATTCCCATAAAATTCTCATTAACTTAATTTATCCAATAGCTTCATTAATTATTTACCCAAAAATAAAAATAGCTTCATTAATTATGGGCAAAATGATCTCAGTCGGCAGTCGCACTTAATCAAGTTCCAGGCTGACGTGGCATGAGAATTAGGGGTAATCAAAGTTTGATTGGAATAAAGGCTCGACTGACATGTTGTGGTCTTGTGGAGCTACATTTTATTTTATTTTATTTATTTATTTTTTTTTTTCATTTTTGAGAGAATACCCATCAAACTTGTGGGACTATTTGGTTATTTTTCCCATCAATGATATGTTTAATTTACCCACTAAGTTTCGTTGGTGATACATTACATATTGTGCATTTTATAAGTGTTGGTGTGGTACAGTCTCTTTTTTTTTTTGGATGAGGCATTAAAAGCCTGAAAAATGAGTGGTGGGAGTTCATGCCACACAAATTACAGATGGAACAAAAAGGGAGGGATAGGGGCCGGGTGGGGATTTGAACCCCAACCTATAGGTTGAGAGTTGGGAGACTTATCACTAAAGTAAGTCCCCAACCCCCACATGCAATGAATTTGTTAGTGCATAATAAATTTAAGTATTTTTTGTTAAAAGATTGATGGATCCACAAAAAGAAAAAGTATAATGATTTAATAGAACAAAAAATGATTCGAGCCTTTGTATATGCAAAAAATTGCTTTAGGTCCAATGTGGCAGTATTCACCAAAACGTGAAAATTTCATAAATGTAAGACCAAAGAGTAAATGAAAAAAAAATCCTATGATACCAAAAGTATTTTCATTGTATTATACGTGCATATCGACAAACCACCTATGTGAGTTCCATATTGAATACGCGATCACTGATATTCTCTCCGTTTTTTATTTTTTAAATCTTACGTTTTGAATTTTTTTACTATTCATTGTAGCACTTTGACTTCTATTTTTGTTATAGTTATAGAAGACAAAATATAGCCAAGTGAGATCTTGTTGGATTCGTCTCATCTTGCAGTTTTTAAATATCAAAATTTTAGAATTTTTACTTGTACCTAATTTGAGTTATTAATCGTTGAAAATATGCATTGACATACGTACAATTGAGAGGCGTAGGGTTTAAAAAAAAAACGGAGGAAGTATTTTTTTTTTTTGCCCCTTCTTCTATGGATTAGGGTTACTGGGGCATAAATAAATGATTAATAACGTCATTACAAATCTAGCCCATCTTCTTCTATCCTCTATGATTTTATTTATTTTATTCATTTATGATGTTTATAATTATTCTAAACTTTATATATATAAAAAAGGCAGAGTATGGGCGGGGATTATGATTGCATCTTATACTTATGGAGCTATATATATATACTTCTATTTTATTATGATTTTTTTTAATTATACTATTTACATTTACAATTAATTAGTTATATCGTCTTAATTTGTATTTCAGTATAAATAAAATAATATGGATATGTGGTGTATATGGCTATAACCAGATTTGTGACTCTTATGAAACATTGCAATTATTGAAATTAACTGTGAATAAAAATAAGAATGACTTGTAGTATCCATTGATGAAAGCTCGGCTGGTCAATTCATTGCTCCATTTAATTTGTGTCAAGTGGTCGTGATGATATTGACAATTACTCCCTCCGTTACTTTTTAGTTGTCTTTTTAGAGATTGAAAAGTGTTCCAAAATAGTTGTCATTTTTAGGTAGTTATGATATGTTTTTACTATATTGCCCTTCACTTTACATAAATGCTATTTGTTGGATATTTATTAAGAATGAGTGTAGTTGAAGGGTAAAAATGTAAATTTATAGGTCAATCAATGCAAACAATGGTTATTAAAATTGAGCTGAAAGAGACAACTATTTAGGAACGGAGTATCAACATCAGATCTAAATTTATTCGACAAAAATCAAGCATCAAATTTATTTATTTATCATTTCCTGCAAAATCACTTGTCGCAAGTTTAATTATTGGTCCCCTCACTTGATAAACGCATCTCAACCCCCATACAAAGAACTATTTTTTTTTTTTTTAGGTAAATACACACACACACACTAATATACATAAGAATATATAACAACTACACATACTGTAATTATATGCAAATGTAAATGGTATACAATTAGTAAAATAGACTAGTGTTACTATTATATATGGAAATCTAAAATGCCGTATTAAATTAAATGCATTTATTTATTACAATAGGTTGAAGAACATATTATTATAATGAATTGATTCCCAATTAAAATTGGCCTTTTCTGTTTAAGAAATAAATCAATTTAAATTGTACTGAACCTACAAATTCATTTGTTAAAGTCCAAATTTCACATTCCATCATTTGGTTATAATTTATTGAGGGATCTATGATTAAGTCATCTAATTATCAACATTTAACATCAAACAAATTAATTTCATTTTATTCATAAATCATAATGCATGTATTTTTTTTAAAAATTTTTGTATACATTTTCAAGCAAAAAAAAAATGTATACATTTTAAGCCTCTTTCATCTCTGTGGAATGTAAATACTCTCATGCACATTCTAAAAGAATGAAACATAATTGTACCATCCAGTCGCATTCTATTCTTTTTTTGGTACTCAATGAGTTTTTATGACTCATTCGATACTTGACGAGTAACATATTGTTAGGCTCGATATTTAATTAAATTATTTGACTATTCAAGTATATACTACTACTTCCATTCCATATGTGTGTATATAATTTTATTTGCATATTTTTCACGTAACATGTTCTTTTTATTAAATTATTTATTTTCTCCCAATTCCCTCGCACTTTACTATCTTTTCTATTTCTTAAACAAATCCTTTTTTCTTTACTAAATAGGAAAAAATAACCAAACATTTTAAAATAAATTTTAAAAAGTGAAAAATTAATAAAATATGGAGGGAATACTTTGTATGATTTTATCTTCGATACATCGGATTTATAAAAAAAAAAAAAGAAAAAATGGAAAAATAAAATGAAAAAACAATGGGAGGCGAACGATGGTTTGAGGAAAAGAGATAAACATAAATGTAGATGCAGAGGCCAGACCTGTTGCTGTTGGGAATGAGGCGGCCACGTCAGCCACGTCCCAAATAATTCTCGGAAAATCCAAACACCATGATTGACCATTAATAATATTACTATAGACTATACACAACGAGTTTCATATACGAAGTACTATTATAATAATTCAACTATTACACCAATGATGGCACGCTACTGATTACTGATATTAAAAATGAATATACTGTACTTACTTTCTTATCCTAATAATTCATGTATACTGTATCTTTTTAGTGCATATTAAAATAGAAGATACACTTTACTTTTTTTTTTAAATAGTGACACTTATATGTCGGTAAAAGTGTGTGAGAGTCGAGAGCCCATACACTTTTGCATATATATATATAATGGAGAAGTAAATTATTTGGATGAACATATAGTCAATTTAATATATGATGAAGACGGTGACGAAATGTGCAGAATAATTGGGTAAATGTATATATTCCACCAAAATAATGGTCAACGTGAGGTAGTAAATAGTGATAATGGAATGATTTGAATTGCTAATACTCGACAGGGATATGGATTGTGGTACATAGGTCCCTCACTGTATAATCCAATCGAGAGTGTCTGGTAGGGTTCAGAATGTGCGTTTATAGATTTTTTTTTTAAATATGTTTTTTTAATACAGAGTATTTTCAGGTCCTATTATGCTCAAGATTAATTATTCTATGATTGGTGTGCATTGAAGAATTACTCTCCCAAAACGGAATTCTGTATTCACAAAAGTTTAAATTCGAGACTCTTGATTAAGCTGCCAAAACCCCAAACCACTCAGGTCAATTGCATTTGGTATTCATATACACCTGAGTTCCAATTAATTTTGAATTGGAACATATCCATTATTTATTTATTTTTATTTGATTAGTTTTGATCTACGAAGATATTTCATCCGTTTTTTAAATTGTTACATATCTCATGTTCACTCAGTTTAATTCACATTTGAAATCATTAATAACTCAAGCTCGAAATAAATAAAAATTCTAAAAGTTTTATTTTTTGAAAACTACAAGATAAGATGAGATGAATCCAACAAGATTTTACTTGGCTATATATATAAATATATTTTTCTTTATATAAAAATTATGATAAAAATTGAAGTCACAATGTTATTATGCTGGATGGGCAATGGGACGGGTAATTATCATGTCTCGTCTGGGTTCGACTGGATCATGCAGGGACGTGGTCTTCATACGGACAGGTTTCAGGCCTGGGTTTGGAAGCTGCCTTGTCCCCATAAAGTTCGCCTCCTGGTATGGCTACTAATCAATAATTCCTTGCCTTCTAATGCTCTGGGGTTCCGTCGAGGCATGGCTGCCTCTCCTAGCTGTGCTATCTGTGGCGGTCCGGACGAGTCGGCATCTCACATCTTCTTTGGTTGCCCTTGGGCTGCTCATGCCTGGTCTCTTATGGGATGCTCAAACCATCTCCTCACTCAAGTGGACCACAATCATATGCCGCAGGCGATGCACACTCTTTGCCGGCGCTGGCCCGGTCGGTTTTGGGCTCTTTTATGGAACATATGGCAAGGCCGTAATTCCTTCTGCATACGTAACGTGTTGCCGAATAGACAGACCACTGTTCGTAAATCGCAACTCCTTGGCAATGCATTTGATAGAGTATACGTGAAGCAAGCTGTGGTGAAGCAACCTCGATTCATTCATTGGAACCCTCATCGTCACATGGGGGTTCTCCTTCATGTTGATGGCAGCTCTATGGGCGACCCGGAGCCTGCGGGATACGGGGTTGTCATTCGTACTGGGGATGGTCAATGGGTGGAGGGGTTTTCTGGGTCCATTGGAATGGCTACTAACCTGAAGGCCGAACTCTTTGGCATCTGGCATGGCGTTCGGTTGTTGGATCAGAAAGGCATCTTGGAAGCTTCATGTTTTTCTGGCTCAACTGAGGCTATTCATCTTATTCTGTGTACAAGAGGACCATTTGTTATTCCCTATCCTCAAGAATATCAAGGATACTCTCTGTGCATGTCCAAGTTATGTTTGGAATCATATTTTTCGAGAAGGCAATGCTGTGGTGGATATACTTGCAAAGAATGGCGCCAAGTCGCTGGAGTTCTACACGACTTGGGCTTTCCCACCAGACGATACTCGGGCGAGTGTATTTGCAAAGTTAAACTGTAACCCAACGGATTATATGACAGAATCATTTTATTAAGAAGATACATGGTATCATTTTATTAAGAAGAAATAAAGTCAGAAAATTAAGGCTACAATTTCCAAATATACTATGAAAAGAATGTATTCCAATTACCAGCTGAGATCCCTCCTCCGTTTCATAAGGCAAGTCCAATTTACCCCTGCGATTATAGATCTACGTATCTCTATAGTACTATTAATTTGGAGATTAGCCTCGCCCTCCGCCGCCGCCCACCTCATCATTCATCGGTCGGTCCTCAGTCTCAGTCGCCAGTCAGTCCAGTCCAGTCCCCTTGTAGTAGAAACAAGGGTCAGGAGGACTCATTTTGTACGATTTCTCACCCTCCCAATCCCCATCCTCCTTTCACCTCTTCTACACTGAAATTCCACCAAAGCCATATATTTATATAATACTCTTATCACCCGACTTACTACAAGAGTCACTCTCATTCTCTCCATTTGCACATTATTTATTCTGTATTCTGGATTGGCTACGTCTGCGTCCACCAACATTGTGCCGTCTGCTGTTCAATTGACGACGAAGCCTCCAACCGTACCCTGCCCTGCCCTGCTCCGCTGTAGATTCTTTTTAGTGGGATTGGATCCTTCAAGATTCTTCTGAAAAGTGAAAGCGGGTCATCTTATTTTTTCAATATATCCAGGAACCACGATTGCCTACTTTTTTTTAATTTTCTGCACCTGAATCCCATTGCAAAAGCTGCTTTACCCGAGTCTTTGGAAGGGTAAGAAAAATAGTGTTCCCTCTTTCTCCCTCATTCACACACTTTGTAAACTGCAACTTTGGGTCTGTCTAGAATTGGTAAAGAGGGCTCTGTTCTGTTAATCGTTTCTTTGAATGAGTTCAACTTTTGTGTAGTATGGATTCATGATTTCTCACCCTAGCCTGTTGAGATCATTTACTTTGCGTCTTTGGATGGATTCCGGTTGTAAACAAACAAACAAATGACGTTTTTGTTGTTAGAGAGGAGTTAAAGCTGCGGCTTTCCAGACAGGGAAAGAAATTTGTTTCAGCTTTTAAATAATTCGATTTCCATATCCACGCATAATGATAATAGTTTAATTTTTTTCCTCTGCAGAGTTGCACATGTTTGCGTTCACATGCATGATTTGATTGGCTTCTTTCACGGGTTTTTTCCATTCTTTATTTATCATGATTCCGTTAACCAGGTTCCTGAATTTTCAGATCTGCTCTTGGGCTGGTTGTTTACCCCGGGGTTGGTGTTTGGTTTGGATTTGGACTTTCAGGAGATTTTGAAATAACAGGAGAGGTCTAGAGCATGAAGAACTCAGTGTCAGAACACAGTTTCTACATAGAGAGTGATGAAGAGGATGAAGAGAGGGAATATGGCGCTGTTGAAGCTAATGAACAAGCTGGGAATGACGACGAATCTTCTGGCTACTCCAGTGAAAGTGATAGTGAACATAATCAGCAAACCAAACCCAATTCACTCAACCCGTCTTGGCCTCAGAGTTACAGGTTATGTGCCCTTTTTTCTTGTAAACTTTCTGTGAAGTGATTGGGTAGTCATGAGCCAAGTGGATTTGAAGTTTTCTAATATTATGGGTAGAAATGATTTGTGATGTCAACCCAATTAACGCGATGTTTCGTGCGATTAAGATTGTCCATTGCCGTGATTGTAATACACCTCATTACACCACCAGTCAGCTGGGATTGATCTACAGGACGGATGTAATATTCTGAATGATGATGTTAACTAGCTTGTGGTCTGGTTTGACTCTGTGGTGTAATTTGATGATATTCTGTTATTTTGTTGTCCAAATGAAACATCAGAATTAAACTTGTCAACTGTTGATGAAGTAACCTAATTCTTGAAAGTTGTTTTCCTTGACTAATATAATCAAGGTATTTGCAATCTTCTTTCATGGTTAAAGAACTGCAGTTTTTTTGTGAATGTTTCCTGTGAAAAGCTATCTTATCTTATGTTCCATGCACCTTAATTTTGATATGAAAGTCCTAAAGCCCAGCATTCTAATCTTTTTTTTTTCAAAATATGATCAAGCACTGCAGATATATCTGTTTATATTTGCGCGGACACTGTTGACCAGTTCTTATCACCATTTAGAAAGAAATAGACGACAAAATGAAGCGAGACTTTGGTTAAAATGAAACTTGATATTCTCCTTATGTAATTACCATTACCTTGATATCAGAGATACAGAAGATATAGACCTTACCTTATGTTACTTCTAAGCATGCACATGACATTGTGTGTTATCAGTGATATCTCATGTATTTCTGTATTTCCCTTTATGTATTAACTGTGCTGTGATATATTTGTTTCAGGCAATCCATTGATCTGTACGGTAGTGTCCCATCTCCAAGTATTAACTTTCTTGGGGCATCATCTCTATCACGATTAAGCAGCTCATTTCTTTCATCGTCACTTACACGGAGGCACACTCCTGAGATATTGCCTTCGCTCAGTAAGCCTCTCATTCCACCTACTGAAGAACAGAAACCCAAAGAAAGACGGAGTTCACACTCTCTACTTCCTCCTTTACCATCAAGGAAATCTAGTGTACCTGATGGAAAAGTTTCTGTTGCACATGGACCTCCAATTGCTAGAGAAAGCTCGTGCAGCCAGGCAGTACTAAATGGTTGGTTATCTCTATCTATTCAAATCGATTTTCATATTTGCGTTGACAAGTTGATGAGTTTCCAATGGCTTACATGGTAGTGATTGGTTATATACATATATAAAAGTAACAGAGGCTGCTTTATGATATCTGACAGCGAGAGAAGTGAGGTCAAAATGGTATTTCGCCCATTATGATGGTGCTTGGGTTTATTTACATGCGAAACAAACTCATATTTTGATGGTTTTATTGTTTAACCTATACCTTGAATTAATTTAGTCGAGGTTAATATCTAATCTCCATGATCTGTTTGGTGATATCTTCAAGGAGCTACTTGTTACCTCCTTTTGTTTGCTAATTTCATGTGAGATAGACTAAGACATTTTGTGTCTCTTTCTCTCATAACACAGGAATAAATGTTTTATGTGGAGTGGGAATTCTTTCTACTCCTTATGCTGTCAAAGAAGGTGGCTGGCTTGGGCTTTCTATTTTGTTTATATTTGCTGTACTTTCTTACTATACTGGAATCCTCTTGCGTAACTGTCTGGACAGTAAACCTGGGCTTGAAACATACCCTGACATTGGCCAAGCTGCCTTTGGAACCCTAGGACGTATTATCATATCTGTAAGTGTAAATTTCCCTATTGTTGTTTGAAAATGAAAAGAATAAGCATGTCATCTTAGTTACTGACACTGATTTCTGTCTTGTCTTTGCCGGTGCAGATAATTTTGTATGTGGAGTTATATGTGAGTACATCTTCCAACTTCAACATATTTGTTTCCACATGAATTGGCAGCTTGATGCTATTGGAAATTTATTTTGCACTATTGCTCACCGAGCTAAGAAAAAAGAAAACGTAAATAGGAGTATTATTTATGGTATCTGAATAACTGTTCCATAAGGGCAACCATACAAGACACTGCGCCTAGTCATTTTTCCGTAGTAGTTACGAGGTTCTTATTTTGTTGGTCTTTGATCCCAATTCTCAACCAAAAGACATCTTGCCAAATTTTTTTTGTTCATTTCATATCCACAACGTGCTTCTCTGTATTCTGTATTGTCTGTTATCTCTGTTACAACTTTCATATTTTTGTCCTTATGTTATTAGTTGGCCAAGTTTATGCACAAATAATCAATAGTATCCTCTTTATTATTGTAACACTGTTCGGAAAGGTCTGGCAGACACAACAGCTCTCACATGCACGAACAACTTATATGCAATGTGGATATTTATATTCAGCTGAAACATGCATTATATGTAGGCTTGCTGCATTGAATACATTATTTTGGAGAGCGATAATTTGTCATCATTATTTCCGAATGCGCATATAAACCTTGGGCTGTTCAACTTGGATTCGCACCATCTTTTTGCGGTGATGACTGCCTTGGCCGTTCTTCCAACTGTCTATCTGCGAGACATGAGCATTCTTAGCTACATTTCTGGTGAGAATAATTATTCTTGCTGTTACAGATTGTAAGTTAACTCATTTTTCAATAATATCTAATTCTATCCACAGTGCATGTGTTTGGGCTTAAGACTATTGTCATTCTAATTTGCACCAACAATAATTATTTTATTCTGAGAAAACTTTCAGCAGGAGGAGTCATTGCGTCAATCTTGGTGGTCGCATGTTTGTTCTGGGTTGGCTTAGTGGATCAGGATGGATTACAGGCTAAAGGAACAAGACTAAACCTTTCCAGTCTTCCGGTTGCTATTGGTCTCTATGGTTATTGCTACTCAGGACATGCAGTTTTTCCCAATATTTATACGTCTATGAAGAACCGTAGCCAGTATCCTACTGTACTCCTATTCAGGTAAAGTAGACATTATGTCTCTGTAGATATTCGGAATACTTATTGTTATTGCAAGAGGATTGTAGCAATTACTTATTTGAAATTGCTATATACACCTCTACTCTTTTTATTGAAGAAGATCAATATTTTCTTCCTCCAACTTTGCATTTTTCTCTTACCTCATGTCATATTGACATGTGCCTTAAAAAAAAAATAAATTAAAATACGAAACCTTTTCCTCCTTACAAACTTTTAATGTTCTTTATTTGGCTAGGGGCTAGAGTTTGAAACTTCTCGTAAACTGGATCTGCATTCAATTCGTTATCGGTTATACAATGATTATTTCTTGTTAAGCTTCTTGTGCTCTTAGTTTATGTCTCCTTTCAAGTGTGTGAATGCATCTAAGCTGATTCTATAACACATATTATATATGCTTCTGACTTTGATGATGATCGAGATTTTTTCCTAAAATCCCTTTATATCTTATAAGACCAAAGATTGGAACAGAGTCATAGACAGAACAATTCTCTCAACTCTTGTTATATAGTATGACCAGTTATTCAACAACCCAATGTCAACTTATGATAACATTGTTTATCTTTCTTAGCTGTCTCAATGTTCATCTTGTTACGTTTTACCATCAAAACTCTATATTTTATGAGTTGCTCCATCCTATAATTTTCTTTTTAGTCTTATGTTCCCACCGAATTTTAAACTTGTGAACAAATGACAAATGCAGCTTTGGAATCTGCACTGTTATGTACTCAGCAGCTGCAGTTATGGGGTACATGATGTTTGGAGAATCGACAGAATCACAATTCACTCTCAACATGCCCCATGATTTAGTTGCTTCAAAAATTGCTTTGTGGACCACGGTTGGTTCTGTTTATTTTCGTTTTTCCCTTGCAGTACTTCTCTTTTAATTTGAGCCTGGATGTATATTTTGTTCCAAGGTGTACATTATCGACTTCTTTAATAATTTGTGTCTCTCGTTATTCTTATGCAGGTAGTCAATCCATTTACCAAATATCCTTTCTTTTCATTTAAGGTTTCCATTAACCATACATGGCATTTGTGATTTGTCATTAACAATTTGTAAAAGAGAGAATGCATGACACCTTGCTTCATTGCGTGTTTCTGCCTCTTTATTTATTGCATATGTGAAGGAGAGAAAATTGTTTCCCCCCTTAACCTCGAAATACATATGCATTAACCATGACTCCTGTGGCAATGAGTCTGGAAGAATTGATCCCACCAACACTAGGCAAATCATACCTCTATTCAATCCTCATAAGAACGTTGTTGGTGATATCGACATTGATCTTGGGGCTTAGCATCCCTTTTTTCGGTGAGTTCTCCTTGTTCAGCAGTTGGTTCTTGTGTATTTACAATACCTATCCATTCAGTCCCCTTGTTTCATTACGCCACTCTGCATATTTTCCAGGTCTTGTGATGGCCTTGATTGGTTCTCTACTCACAATGCTTGTTGTAAGTCATACAATCATTCTTACACTCTTACTTGTGTCGAACATTCTTTTTTTCCCCGCACATTTTAAGCAGCTCAACTTACCGCAACTCATTAACAGACGTTGATTCTTCCCTGCGCTTGCTACTTGAGCATCTCGAGGGGAAAGATAACTCTATTCCAGGTGAAATTCTGACGCTGAGTCGAGATTTGAGCTATCATGAAAAGGATTCTGATTGGTGGTGTTGTTTGTTTTGCAGGGTTCGATGTGCATTTTGGTTATAGGGGTGGGCGTCGTGTCGTCGATGTTCGGAACCTATTCAGCCGTCGCAAAGATCGTCGAGAATTTGAGCTGATTGATGAGTGTCTGTGTATTGTCTTTTTGCTTGGTGGATATTCCCACATGCATATTGTTTTCATTCAGAGTTGTGTTTCTTGTCGCTTATTGTTTTCTATGATGACAATCGTGATGCAAATTTATTAAAAATTACTACTTTTTTGACAATTATTTATGTATTGATGATTAATAGAACAGAATAGAATAGCCGTTATCAAATATTCGGATATATAAAAACAGCGAAAAACATGGGGGTATAAAATGAAATACTAGTAAAAAGGTTAAATTCCCCGAGCAGCATATATTATACGCACAAAAACTGAATCTTGACACCATCTTTGGGTTGCGGTTTATTCTGTCTCCTCTCTCGCATTCCAGTTTCGCATAATCCTCCACATTGCACGCCCCATCTGCCACCATACCATTCACCCTTCCGACACAACTCCTTTCTGAAAACCCATTTCAATTTTCCACAATATACCCTTCCTCAAATCCCACCGCAATCGGATCATTTCTTCATTCAGTTTCTTCTTCCGCCTTTTCGTCCACCCCCATTTCCTTACATGCTGCATCCTTTCGCGCGTTTTTTCTTCATGCCCAATTTGAACGGTTTCTTCCCTGGGCCGTATGGCAGTTATTATTCGATTTCATTCGTGTTTGTCATGATCACGATCGTGTTTTGATTTTGGGGAATGTTCATTGCAATCTGATTCGGTTTTCGTGGCATTTTCTATTTAATACGGTTATTTGTAGGATTTTGTTTGGTGATTGAGTTTTTGTTTGATGCTTACGTTGTTTGTTCTTGTTTTTCGCTTATTTTCGGCGTTCCGATCTTTGTTGGGGAAGAACATTGTGAATTGAGGAATCCATTGGTGTTCTTCTTGGTAAATCATAAATGTGTGGGTGACAATTAGGCGGGAGTGACGAAATGAAAGGATCCGAAACGACGGAGAATTTGGAGGCCAATGCAAGCTTACAGAGTGAGCTTGAATCTTTGCTTTTCCAACAACAACATAATCGCGATTTAGTTCTTCAGAGGGAGAGGGAATTGGACATAAATAGAAGTGGCAGCGCGCCACCAACAGTGGAGGGTGCATTGGGTGCCGCCGGAAGTCTATTTAGATATCCTAATTTTACAACATATGATGGCGGTGGTTGCAGCGTCAACAACCCGGCCAGCCTCGCTTTGTTGACTGAAGAGGAAATCCGAATGCACCCGGCGTATTTGGAATATTATTATTCACACGAGAACATCAATCCTAGGCTGCCCCCACCCTTGTTGTCGAAAGAGGATTGGCGGGTTGCGCAGAGGCTCAGGGCTGCAGGTTTTGATTTGGGCGGAAATTTAGCAGATAACCGTGCACGCTTGCCCCTGTTCTCATTTCCTCCAGGTTTGCCTGTAAAGAAACCGGACGACGAAATGATGGAGCTGAGGAAGGCTGCTTTAAAAAATCTGTCTAGGAAAAACTCTGCCAAGTCGCTGGAAAAGGCTGCTTTAATGAACCTTTCTCGAAAAAATTCCATCGAGTCGCTGGACCAGGCTGCTGCTTTAATAAATATGTCTCGGAAGAATTCTGTTGAGTCCTTTGACAGGGCTGCTGCTTTACTTAATTTTTCTCAGAGAAGTTCTGCTGAGTCGCTGGACAAAGCTGGTTTGATGAATTCTTGGAAAAGTTCCGCCGATTCATTGGACGATGGCTCCCAAGGTTTGAATGTGGCCTCAAGTTCTGGTATGGGAGTTAGAAGGAAGAGTTTTGCTGACATATTACAGGTGATTTTATTGCAGCATCCAGTACACTTATTAAATGTCAGCATTTTATGGTTGATTCTGTTAATGCTTGTGGTTTATTGCATATCACTAAATGAAGAGAGTTGCTTCATCTTTTTTTAACTTCATACTCATCCAACATAAACTTGAGACGTTGAATTTATTGGCTGGCAATCTCCCCACTTATGATATTTTGCTTCCATGTGGACACATCTAAGAAGTTTCTGCTTGCAATTCTCTACTAAACCATTTAGTTCTCAAATGGCCAAAATTTTGTGACGTGACGCTAAATGGAAAGTCATGACTCATGAACACATAGTTTTCCAGCATGCACAAAAAACATTTCACTAAAAAAGCTATAGTTGATGGTTGTTTCATGCTGGAAGTTATTAGTGCCGTATGCATGCATGGACTTGGGGGACATTTGTATGGTATGTTGCCCATAATTTCACTTTTGTGTGTTTCCAGGAAGGGCTTTGTCAACCTCCTAAATCAAATCTTTCACGTGCTTCAAGTCAGAACTCAGTTGCTGATGTTTTCGATGCAATGAGGATATCTAATGCCCACACAGAAGAATTGCGAAAAAAAGCAGAAGCTTTAGAAGCTATGCTTCCCGATAAAACTTTAGCCTCATTTTCCAGCACTCAGAACCTCTCAGGCAATCCTAATTCCTTGAGATCTTCTTTGGTTTCACCTTTAACTAACTCTAGGCCTGAACGGGTTGGGAGGTCCAATAGTCCTCCGAGCAATCTGGGTAGTCTTGGTGATGGAGTTAATCATGCTGGTAACATCAATTCCCCTGCATTGAATGCCCCTAATTTTCATCCACCTGGCATTTTCGAGATAGCTGATCCCACTGCTTCTCTTTCTGGATTAAGCATTCCTAACGGTCAGCTTCGCCCTGAAAATATAGCAGCGTTGCTTCAAATGGGCATCCCAATAAGTCATCTGCAGAGTCTGCAAGCACATCATTACAGTGACATTGCTAGAGCAAAAAATATGGCTGATAGCATGAACTTTAATTTAATGAGGCATAATGGACCAGCAAGTGGCCTTCATATTCCAAAACCACCTGTGTACGAGGCATTAAATTTTCCCAGGAGAACATCTTCTACTACTAATCTTCAACTTCCGCATAATCCAACCACTTTTACAGCCTTGGAAGATCTGAAACTCCTGTGCCAGAACAACAATCTTCCTGGGTTGAGAAGTAACAACCAGACAGGGCTGCATTACCCGGTCCTGGATCCACATCAAATGCAATACATGCAAAGTCATGGAAGAAATTTGTCCCAAATTCCGGGAAATCCTTCTAAAGGAATGCTTTATGCCACTGGTCACCATGTTCTGGAAGAACTTCAAGCCTTGGAAAAAGCATATCTGGAGGCTTTGCTTATGCAACAGACACAGCAATATCAATCACACTTTTTAGCAAAAAATGGCAGCATTAATCATCAGTACCCTTCGTTTCCTCCATGTGGTGTCTCATATCAAGAAAACCTGATGTTGGCTCAGAATTCCGGTATCAGTCCAAGAGGGTCGTCGATGATTCAGAACGAACCAAGTGCCCAAATGGTATCGACTTTGAGAAATCTAAAGGGAGACAACAATGCCTTGTTGCATCCACAGACTGGAAGCAATGCAAAAGGAAAATTTGAGTCTCTGTTAGAGGTGGTCAAGAACAATAAGACCAAAACATTGGAACTTTCTGACATTCACGGTCATGTTGTTGATTTCAGGTACAGACTGAAATAGGTACAAATATTCATAATATTTAGTTTTCATTTGTATGAGCTCTTGTCTTTGTTCAGTATGGATCAGTTTGGAAGTCGCTTTATTCAGCAAAAACTGGAGACAGCTACCGTCGAAGAAAAGACAAAGCTACTTGCAGAGATTATTCCTCATGCTCATAATTTGATGGTTGATGTTTTCGGGAATTATGTGATACAAAAGGTAATACTTTCTCTAAAATGCAATTAATATGCACGCATGGGCGGATCTACATGTTAATTAGGGGTGGTATATGACACCACTTAAATTGATGAGACTGCTATTTTAAGGTAGGATTTTTTTTACATTTAGATAGACTAGGCTTGGTGCCACCACTTAATTTTTATGGTGACACCACAATCATTCATTTCAACCAAGTTTTCCTCTATATTTTTGTATTGTAATTGCTATTACTAATTTAAATATAGCTTCCACTATTTTTTGGGACATCATTATAAAAAATTTCTGGATCCGCTACTCTATGCACAAGTTTCCAATGTTAAGTGTTGTTGCTTGGATGAACAGTTCTTTGAGCATGGCACCGGAGCTCAACGAAAGGAACTAGCACAGCACCTAATCGGACATGTTTTGCCTCTGACTCTACAGATGTATGGCTGCAGAGTTATACAAAAGGTCATTTCTTCAGCTTTTCCATTTATTTCCATAAGGGGTCTTTGACAACTTATGAAGTACACTTAACATTTATACAAGTATGAATCATGAGATCGTAACATTGAAAATTTTGATAGTTCTACTTTCTGGTATCCTGGTTTTCATGCGGTTCTTTGGCTTAAAATGATTACTGATTTGTTTGGTAGACTGCAGCATGTTCTCAAAATCTAATCTTCTGTCCACTTAGTCAGTTGATATTTCGAAGGATCTTATTCTGAAAATGAAAAATGTATTTTAGAAATACATAAACAAAAAGCATTGGAAAAAGACCCACATGAATATTAATTACTTAATGAAATGTGAATCTGAAGCTGCAAACCAAGATTTATTTTCGACAGTCCTTTGTAAGAATATGGAAACCTCTTTCCTTTTTATGGTTAAACGTTTTACACAAAAAAAATTTCCTCTGCAAGGAAAGTGAGAGACAGTCTCAGCATTCAGCATATGCATATCTTTTCCTATTTTCACTCTTCTAAGGACATTGCCAGAATATTATACTCTTATGACAGGCCTTGGAAGTTGTCGATGTGGAGCTGCAAACAGAGATGGTAAAGGAGCTTGATGGTTCCGTGGTGAAATGCATTCATGATCAGAATGGTAATCATGTCATCCAAAAATGCATTGAATGTATCCCTGAAGATCGTATTCACTTCATCATATCATCATTTTTTGGGCAAGTAGTGACTTTGTCGTCACATCCTTATGGCTGCCGTGTGATTCAGGTGCATTTTGAATCTTTGTTCCACATGCTTTATTTTTGCTTACTCACATTCAATTTTCATTCTTTGGTATAAAAGAGGGTTCTTGAGCATTGTACCAACCCAAAAACTCAAGAAATAATAATGGATGAAATCATGAATTCTGTTTGTAAGCTGGCTCAAGACCAATATGGAAATTACGTGATTCAGGTATGCAACTTTCCTTAAATTCACTGATGCTGTGCTACATTATGAAGTGTTTCCAAATATTTTCTTTCTTAATTCACTAATGAGATGCTTGAAATTTTTTTTTTTTTTTTTTTTTTTTTTTTATCCTGATGCTCACATGTCTTGGTCAGCATGTTGTGCAACATGGTAAACCCCATGAACGATCCACGATTATCAGCAAGCTTACGGGGCAAATTGTGAAGATGAGTCAGCAAAAATTTGCTTCTAATGTAGTTGAAAAGTGCTTGACGTATTGTAGTCGGGAAGAGCGTCAACTTTTGGTGAATGAGATGCTTGGTTTGACTGATGAAAATGAACCACTCCAGGTATGCTGGCATTTGCTGCACTACCCTTTGACCCCAATGAATTTCTTGCTAAGTTTTATGTGTTGAATCTTATGAAAATATATGAAGTGAAGACTGAATAACACAATCCTCACTAATTTGCAAACGAACCTCCATTCCATGTATTCATTTCCAGTATTTCGTATAAGTAGCCACAAGCACAAAGTAACACAAATGTACCCTTGGAACTTTGTTTTCTGAATTAATAAGTCTTCACATGGAGTAGTGAAGACAAAAATGTGCAAACAGGCTTGGTCCAACGCAATGGTGTTTTAATAAATGATGAATATTTCGTCTTTATAGATCATACAAACCAATAATGAATTATAAATTGCAGGCAATGATGAAAGACCCCTTTGGAAACTATGTAGTGCAGAAGGTACTTGAAACTTGCGATGACAAAAACCGGGAATTGATCCTATCCCGCATAAAGGTCCACTTGAATTCACTCAAGAGATACACTTATGGAAAGCACATTGTATCCCGTGTTGAAAAGCTCATCACAGCCGGAGGTAAGTAATCAAGCATAGCTCATTAACTTCCCCTAACCACAGCCTTTTTTGCTTTCCACTGCTAACAGTAAATACTAAATCATTAAAAAATGGCATCCATCAGAAAGGCACACAGGGTAATCCTCCTCCAACTCCACTTGAAGAACAAAATGTGGTTTCTGTACAGGCAAGAGTCGATTCTGTGGTGGCCACTTCATTGTACATGAGGTAGCATTAACATATAGTACAAGTTTGATTGCTCGTGTTTGGTTTATAGCCTGTAATAATAAGCTTCTATTTCCCCTCTTGGTAATGTATATTCACGAAGGCAATTTTGAGATCCGGAGCCGGGAAAACGTAGGGCTGTATTATGTACTAATGTGTGATGGAAGGGTGTATAGCTTGAATAGAATGCCAAACGGGTGAAGAAGTTCTAGTTTTTATATTTTTGTTATTTATTCTGTTTTTGGTGAAACACAATCTCTGCATTTGCAGCTTCTGGATAGTAGTAGTATACGTTTTGTTTGTTGTTCATGACATTTTTATTTATAATACTAATAAAATTAGATTTTATTCTTCGGTTTGTACAAACAATCCTTGGATGTTAGTATGCTACCAAAATTGAGAGAAGAGAAAGTCTGTAAACTTGATTACATATACATATCCGGTAACAACTAACATGAAGGCAACCACCTAAGAGCAAACTTTAATCTTGAGTTGCATGCATCACTGTTTATTCCTTTAGCTGTGGCAATTATGTGTGTTGATTTAACTGTTTAGAGATTTCTTTCATGATAAGGACTATTACTCCCTTAATTTGTTACTCGCTTCAAATCACTAAACTCAATTTATGTACTCCATTCACTCATAATTACATTATTAGGTCAATTTTGATTTTCGTTGTTATTGGTTAATTTTGACCAAATGTTATGATAAATGTTATGACAAGTATATATAAAAAACAAAAATATTTAAGAGTGATTTAATTACGTAGTTTTATATTTATATATTAAAAATTAAAAAATACATTAGAATAGTGGACGATCATAAAAAATGCAAAATGCAATTCAATTTTACTGAGTGAGTTAGTAATAATGCTATAATAGGCGTGTTATTAGGCCCAAATTAAAATTTTCATTTTCCCAATTTAGAAGGGAAAACTAGGGCCCGGTACCCGTGAATAAAACTTTATTAGAGTCAAAGCCCATTACTTTCAAATATTATGTTTTAGGCTCCATGTAATAACCGGTAAACCATATATCAAGCACTTGGTAGAGCACATAGCAATATAGTGGTAAAACATGTACCAATAACCTGGTAAACACTATAAGGTGGTAAACACATAACAAGAATTTGGTAAATATCATATGACATTTGTGGAATAACTTAGTAATCGCCATAAGGTATTTATGGTAAAACATATACCAAGAACTTGGTAAATACCATATGGTATATGTGGTAAACCATACTAGTATCCTGTGCTAAACCACGTACCAATAACTTGGTAAATGAAGTACTATATGCTAGCTGTGGTGAAACACATACCAATAACTTGGTAAACACAATAATGTATTTGTGGTAAATTACATATAAAAAATTTGGTAAACACCATATGATATTTGTAGAATAACCTGGTAAACAACATAAGATATTTGTGGTAAAGCATATACCAAAAATTGGTAAATACATTATGGTATCTGTGGTAAACCATACTGGTATAGTGTGCTAAACCATGTACCAATAACTTGGTAAATACTATATGGTAAAGTACATACCAATACAGTGGTAAATCACATCTCATTAACTGATAAACATCATATGGTGTTTGTGGTAAAGCAAATAAAAATACTATGATAAATAAAATCAAACATGTGATGGGATGCTAATAAAATTGGGATGGAATCTAAAAGAATGGAAAGAATTTTAAAAAGCTATCGGGCCCTCATTTACCGAATTTAGGATGCCAGGCCAGGCCCATGAACACCGGAAATACCCTTCGAATCATTTCACTATCCCGTTTCCCCTTCCAGACTAGGTTTTAGGTCACTGCCAGTGCCAGGGCCAACCGGAACTGCACCCCAAACCCCTCTAATTCCGGCTGAAAGTAAATCGATCCGGCATCGATCAGACAGTGCACCTCAAACCCCTCTAATTCCCGCTGAAAGAAAATCGATCAGGCGAGGGCAAGGATATGGCGTCCTCATTCATGCAGCAATTCGCTAAGCAGAAGAACATAGTGAATAGGTCGTCCAAGAAGTACTTGGAAGAAGCGCTTTACAGGCAGCTGTTCAAGGATGGGGGTGAAGAGCGCAAGGTTAGGGAGAAGCTCAATGCGTTTCTCAAGTCGCGTAAATCTGCTTATAAATGGGAAGTCGACCATACGCTCAAGCTTCTTCGAAGCCGCAAGCTCTATGGCCCTGCGCTCAAGGTATATAATGAATATCATCCATCACTTGTTTGAATGAATATTTCCGTGAAATTGCTCTGCATTTGGATCTTTAGAAGCGGGTTCTTTTTATTTATTTATTCATTCATTTGTAAGTGAGTGTACATTGATGTTATGTGCATTGCTGTGATTACCGATGAACTGGTGATGCTTTGAGTAGCCCTTTGCCCGTTGAACACGATAAATTTGAAGAAAAGCAATTACTGTGATTTTCTAGTTGGTACACATGATGTGGGAAATGGGAAATTTTCAGTCCCTTATAAGAATGTGATCCTTTAGTCTATGTCCTGTTAGTCTCATTAGTCCTTACAAACTTGTTGACCTTCTGGCTTGTTTTTAACTATGTAGTTTCGTGTGGGCTTTTATGGTAGTTTTGCAATTAAATGCCAAGTAGTTTTGGGTGCTGTTGGTATGGCTAGTTTGTAAATTCTTGATATCTTCTATTATAGAGGTGTTTGAATTGCTTAGTGGGGTAATTGAATTGTTGGGGATTTGTTCTAATGTAGTTACACGTACAAAAAATGAAAACAATTTCTACATATATTACTCTTACATCCTGAAAAGGGTTATCTTTTGTGCATTTTCTAGTCTTTTTAAGTGCATTCACACAGAAGAGGTCAAAGTTGTGAACAGGAATCTGAGATGTATATGTGCAGAAATTCAAGCATGAAATAAAAAGGAGAACAGAACTAAATTAATTGAAAAGATTTGTTTTCAAGAGTATGCCTAGTTTTTTTGAATATGGAAGACTTATCGGATGTCAATTGCAGAATAATTAGCAGTTAAAAGTTTAAAACGTAACCATTGAAAGTTCTCCGAGTCCCTATTCTGCCATAGTGTCCAAACTTGACCTTTTTACAGACCAAGGATATTCAAATAAAAATTGCTGAAACAATCAAATTGAACTTGAAATTAGAGAAAATGAAACAGGAAAACTTGAGAACACATACATTTCTGCATCATAGCCTGCCTTCTTCTTAATGTTACACCTTCTCTGTGAGCACACATTGGTTATGTTTTGATGAATAATAAATATCCAGTACGGACATTATTCCTTTTTTTTTTTTTCTGCAGCTCTCAGAGACCATGGAAAAAAGAGGTATGAATAAAACATTCAGTGATCAAGCAATACATCTTGATCTAGTTGCAAAGAGTAGAGGCATTGCTGCTGCAGAAGCGTACTTTGCTGGTCTTCCTGAATCCTCTAAAAATCATTTCACCTATGGCACACTTCTTAATTGTTACTGCAAAGACTTGATGATGGAAAAAGCAGAGGCTTTGTTTGAGAAGATGAAAGAACTGAATTTGGAGCTTACTGCTATGCCATATAACAGCCTCATGACCTTATACTCTAAAATGGGGCAGCCACAGAAAGTCCTGGCACTAAACCAGGAAATGAAAGCCAAAGATATCATGCCTGACACATATACCTACAATATCTGGATGAGAGCGCTTGCTGCTGCAGGAGAAATATCAGAGGTTGAAAGAGTTATAGATGAAATGAAAAGAGACGGACGGGTTGCTGGGGATTGGACAACTTATAGTAATTTGGCAACTATCTATGCTGATGCAGGACAGTTTGATAAGGCTGAGAAAGCACTCAAGGAACTAGAGAGTAAAAATGCTTGCAAGGACCTCTCCGCGTTCCAATTCTTGATCACGTTGTATGGGCGTACAGGAAATCTGCTTGAAGTATACCGTGTCTGGCGATCACTGAAGCTAGCATTTCGAGAAACTGCAAATATCAGTTATCTGAATATGATTCAAGTGTTGGTGAACTTGAATGATTTACCAGGTGCTGTGAAATGCTTCCGGGAGTGGGCATCTGGTTACTCAACTTACGATATGCGCATTGTAAACGTCCTTATTGGAGCTTATCTTAGACAAGATTCTTTTGACGAGGCTGAAGCGCTCAGAAAACGGTCTGGGAAGACAAAACTCAACTCTAAAACTTGGGAACTCTACCTTGATTATTATCTAAACAAAGGAGATGTTAAATCAGCTGTGTCGTGTATTGACAATGCAATTTCAGTGGGCAGGGGGAAGGGTGGTAAGTGGACCCCATCACCTTCCGTTGTAAAGAAAGTGATGCGACATTTTGAGGAAAATAAGGATGTCAAGGGTGCTGAAAGTTTCCTGGAAATCTTGAAGAAGTCCAAGGATGAATTGGGGGATGATGTGTTTGAATCCTTGATTCGAACTTATGCAGCTGCAGAGCAAAAGAGTCCCATCATGTGGCGCCGGATTAAGATGGAGAAAGTCGAATTGAGTGATAAAGGTAAGAAATTACTAGATGAGATCTCCAAAGAATGACACCCTTGTGTGCTGCAAAGTGATTGCGTCAAAATTCACAGCTCCTTCCGCCAAGCCGGGTTCGACTCTGATATGTGTTTTGATTATATGTATCTTTCAAATGGGATTGCTTGCTTCTGGCTTGTCCATTGATCTGACGTGTTTTGTAGTTTCCAGTGGGTACATAATAAAGATGCTAGCTGCATAATAGGATTCTGTTCTGGGTTTTTTAATGTGATTTCAAGCTGGGGGATAAAAGCTTAGAATCATTTTTCTTTTTAAATTTGGTTAGACATGGAAGTCACAGAAAGCTTGTTGCCCAATATTGTTTTATTTTTAATGAATAGTATCTGCTTGTCTCTATAATTTTCAAGCTCTTGCTTTGTGTAAGTGATTTTTATTCTTTCCAACTTTTTCCAATAAAGAAAACATGTATACTGGAGTACTTTTTTTTACTCCCCAAGTATTGTAGATACAAGTAAATAAATGGAAATTAATTTGATTCCCATGAGGGTAAAAAGTAAGAATACATCATTATAAATTATCTGACGTATCAATAAAATTACAGCCCATCTAAATATATGAAGTATAAATATTAAAAAAAAATTATATATTGTACAAATTTACAATT
Organism: Hygrophila difformis; assembly: GCA_030278955.1. Lineage (NCBI taxonomy): Eukaryota > Viridiplantae > Streptophyta > Magnoliopsida > Lamiales > Acanthaceae > Hygrophila > Hygrophila difformis. Next base: position 14,264,043 of record JAOANR010000007.1, read on the forward strand.
TACAAATATTATTGAAATACAAATCTTCAGTAACCAAGTAGTCTGTAACTTTCAGTATGGATGTAATTTGGAAAAGGGTCCAACGCATAACATAACACACCATCCTACAAATAAATGATGAAAACACAACACGTCGAACAAGCATCGGGCCCTCAACTCTTCAGGGAAATGGGAATAACTAATGGCAAAATCTAATAAACAAAATAGCGAAGTATATTCTAGTATTTATTCTATCCCGAGAATATGAAATTAAGAATCAAGATTTTTCTTGCCAGCTAGATCCTCAATAGTGAGATTTAGGGTATCAGCCGATCCCTTCTTCACTTCTTCGCCCCGAGCCGCTAAGAACTCCTCAACGCTCCCAGGTTCTCCAAACCATCCTAGTCTGTCAGCAATCAGGTGCAAATTGTTGCAACCATTGCATCTGACTACCACAACACCTTTCTCATATGATTCGCGACATGCAGACTTCATGGATCTAGTATTGCACACTGTGCATGTGAACATCATGATCATATCATGTCTTTCAGATATCTTCAGACTCGAGTTCACCCAGTGCCCTGCAGCAATCTGGTCTTTATCTGAAATAGTGATGCTTTCGCTCGTGCCCACATCAGGATTTGAGCTGCAACTTTCACGTTCCGTGGAATGCTCCACAGAGGGAATACTGGATTCTGCGAGTGTCTTATGTGTCCTAGTATATTGTTCATAGTTCTGATGGAATGAGTTCAGGCAAGGACGAAAACTCCGTGAAAGTTCTGCAGCAACGACAAGCAGAGAGAAATGACTACACATATTGCTATATAATTCGAGAAGGTCGAAATATGGTACATTTCCATGGCCACTACAATCATACCCCAAGTTTATCTCAATAGGAAAAACCATGACTAAGGAACAATCCCCTTTTTTATGTAAACAAATACATATTCAATATCTGTGGATCTACAGACCAATAGCCTACAAGCTAAAACCATCCACCATCCAACTTGTAATAAGGTTATCAAATCATTCCATAACATTTCATACATAAAAAAAAAAAAATGTATGCATCACCAACCAATAAGCATCTTTAAAGTCAGTAATAAGAGTAAGGGCACTACAAAATTAATTTTTAAAATCAACAAAAACACACCCAATGATCATATATTCATAAATCAACCAACACGGCCACAAAGCATTAAATTAAGATACGAGTAAATTCATCTTTTGTCCAATCCTCTCCCGACCACACCAACACAATCAACCTTAAATTGATTTCAAGTATCATAATAATTTCATCAAATAAGTAAACAAACCATTTTGTCTGAATTCTAAACTTCTACAGCAGGCACCAGGTACAAAAATCTTCGTGATTATAGATTTACAATTGTGTAAAGCAGCATAATAATAGGAGCCTAATAAATTAAAAAGAAAAAACTGAAGCAATTGGCAATTGGCGGAATAAACCAGCCATAACAGTGACTGGCCTATTCGGAAGTATCAGGGTTACAAAGAGGAAATCGATAGAATTAAAAAAACACACATCTCTCTGGCCTTGTTTGAGAGCAACAATTTGGAGAGAAGAAAGGCAAAATAAAATATGGAAAGTTTCAACAGTTGGAAGTTTTAGGACTTAGGACTTAGGAGGATGTGAATGAATGGAAGAGGAACATAAAAAACTATCCCCAGACTTTGGAAAGTCCGTGAAAATTGAATTTGAGACTGAAAATCATTCCTCTTCCTTCTTGTTTCCTTTCTTTCCTCCTTACTCCAAACAACTTTATTTTTTTTTTTTATCAAAATTGCTCTCTTTTCACTTTCATTCTTTTCTATTCATATCAATTCTTTTCTCTTACTTTAATAAGAGATTCTGATTTCTGAACGAACTAATTCTTCAAAGAGAATACCCCTTCTCTTAAAACTTTTCAGAACCCTAAATAGGAAGCATCCTGTTGGAGACGCAATCAAAATTTCCCCATAATTTCAAAACAGAATATCAAATACAAATTTGAACGCCGCAGAAACAAAAACAAAAGCAAAGCAAAGCACTCCAATCAAATAACAGTCCTGCGGCTATACATGTATAAAAATGCGATTCACATACGGGAAGACAGACGAATGAAGGGCAGACTGAAAAAAATACCTCTGGTGAAAGGAGTCTGGGGAATGTTGGCAGCAAGGAGAGAAAGAATTCGGCGAGCCGACATTTCCGATTTTTAGTTCAGCCTTCCGTCGTTCTTTCTTGTGCAGAAAAGACGAGGAGAGAAAATGGTAACTGGCAAGGCGGTTGGAACTTGGAAGAAAAGAAAAGAAATTGTGACAAAAAAAAGTGCCAAAAAAAAACACGTTATCAAGATTATATAATGGACCAACAAATATTAAAAGGACTCCATGGCCCAATGGATAAGGCGCTGGTCTACGGAACCAGAGATTCTGGGTTCGATCCCCAGTGGAGTCGAAGTCCGGTTATTGTTTAATACAGACAGTGCACACACACACATCTTTTTTTGGCCCTTCTAATTTATTTCATCTTTTCAACAAACCACATCCGAATGAGTCATGACCTGCGAAACTATAAAAAATTGCTGACACTACTAGTCTACTAATGGAATCCCAAGTTCTGTGATTGAAATAAATGTATTCGAAAACTATGCAAGGGGTGATTCAAATGGATCATTGCAATCTGCAAAACATAATGTGATCATTTTGAATTTAGCACTTGGATGAATCAACACAAGTAGTCTCAACTCTCAACTCTCAAATCCAATTCTTGAATCAACCCAGGGACGGGTTCTTGACATCGATTCAAGACCAGTGTGATGCACTCACCAGTCACCATGTAAGGAGGGAGGTATGGATAAGAATGAACACAATGTGATGCGCAGACACCAAACACAACTATGCAAGGCTTTCAAGTTTCAACTTAATTGAAACCCGAAAATGCATTTTTGGAAACACATAAAATTGTTGCGCGAATAAAACACCACTGAAAATGTTTTAACAACAAAATCAAGAAGAAAAAAATAATCACATTGTAGAAAATTTGCTACAACATATTCATTCCCCTGTGCCCGTGGGACTCATAATCCATAAAGTCCCCAGGAGGCGGTCCAAATGGAGGAACACTGTACCCATACACATCAAACATCCGATCATCTGAAGGCAGATGGGCTCCGCCTTCCCGTGGCTTAAATGGTTCAATTTGTGCAACCCACGGAGCCGGAGAGGGAATGTTGGAGCTGGAAACTTCTTGGTTCATATTAGGCATATTGTGATTTTGGGGTGAATTTCCGGTGGACCGTTTGTTGCTCGAGTTTCCCAATGTCAAGGGGATGGTTGCTGACTGCTGCTGTTGCATTTGCTGTTGGTTCTTCATTGGTGATTTGGGGCGAAGAGACTCTATGTCCGAGGTTGTCTGGACAAGATGAGGAGCTTCCGGTGGTGGGTTCCTCCCACCTAATCCAGCCCAAACTTTGCCATCTTTATCAGTAAAGTTCCTCATGTATGCCTGAAATTATGTGTAAGTTGCTTGTTAGGGTTGATACCAAATCCAAAATGTCCAAGATATAAAATCAAATTACAACCACAAACAGTTAAATATCCCTACAATCCACCATCTTCAATGTATGGCGCTAACGATCATGATTAAAAATAATCAAATTGCTGAGGCAATGTCTAAAAATCCCTTCAAATTAGTTAATTAGAACAGCACTAATGAGTTTTCCTATTCATTGATGCAACTGGAAAAATGAGTATAAAGAAAAACTTGAAGCAAATAGGAACTCAACCTGCACATGGAGAAACCAATAACAAGAACATTACATAATAGAATTTGAAAATTGAATAGGAAGAATAAGGAATGAAGCACTTTTGTTTCATAACTTTATACTCCCTTATTGTCATTTGAAGGAACCATAGGATCACTAAATGCCAATGCACAACTAGCAACATGAAACATACCTCAGAATTGAAATTTGAGGAAGACAACCCTTTACCAACTGTCATCCAACCAGCACGAATATTATGGTCTTCACCAAAAAGTTCAAGCCTTCTACGACCAAGGGCAAAATGCTCAATTATACGGTACATATCCTCAGGCTTCGCAGTTGAACCTAAATTCCATCATAAGAAAGAGTATCAAGAAAAAGCAAGGTGTAATTAGCCTTAAAACAAGATATTAGTTATAATTCACTAAAAGGCACATTCAGGACTTCGAAAAAACAAATGATCAAAATAGGGGAACCATTTCTGAAAATAAACAGAAGTTTAAAAACTGGTAACAGTGTATGAATATACACATCTAGAGGAATTGCATGCTAAACGAGACAACTGCAGAGAATTTGTATGATGAAAAATATAATGAAATAGGATAATGTCTTGGAAGTGAAAAACAATAAGAACAAAGGCAAAATTTAAGGACAATCATGCTTACCATAAGGAGGCTCCTCAGCAATTATCACATCTGTGTCTATGTTGGCATGAATTATATGACCATCTGTACTGCGGCGAACAGTCCCTTTGATACCCATCAGGCAATGTTCCTTCAAAGTCAACAAGAAGGCATCTTTCAGGAGATAAACAACAAACAAACAGAGCATTTTTTAAGACAACGAAATTGAATGCAAAATTAGAGAGAGAGAGAGAGAGAGAGAGAGAGAGAGAGAGAGAGAGGAAAGAACATCGAAAGGAAACAGCATCTGCATGATCGAGAAGTTTGAGATATCAAATTATGTGGGGCATTGCGAATCCAGCTTTTGCAAGCATTCAAGAACGATTGAACTAATATTCTAAATATAAAACATCAACCCATTTTCTCGGAAAAACATTGTGAATTGAACTTAATGGTTTCCAGCATAGAATATATTTTTGAAATAATGTAAACTTTTAAAAAGGATTTTTTTTTTGTGTATCATAATGTTTTCAGGATTTCTTCAGAGTCGATAATTGATATCCCATATTTTTCTCCAGTATGAATAATTTATGGATCTTCAGACCTTGTATTCTCGCACTATATTCATCCAATGAAGAGAAAAATATCACTCTTGATTAACTAATTTACCTAATTATCAATCTGAGCATGCCATATAATATAATAATAAATTAACTTTTACCTTGGAGCGCTGAAACAATGTATGAGAATCATGGCGTAATCCTGGAGTTGCATTTGTTTTATTTGTCTTTACCCAGCATATATCTTCACATCTGCGGAACCCCCACTAAACACACAAAAAAACAAGGTGAATTGTGATAGCCACTGGAAAGTGAAAACAAGAAATAGAAATAAAACACAAAAAATAAAAATAATAAAACAGAATAGCCCTTGATAGAACTCTCAATATTTACCTTCTTTAGGCATTGTCGGCCTTGCTCAAGCCCAACACCATCACCCACCCAAAGGAAGATAAAAGATGGAGTGTCAGCAATTGCCTGTAAATCATAAGAAAAGAGAAAATATTAAGTAAAGCAAAATGGCTATTCAAAATATAATTAATAGTTGCACAAAGGAAATGCAGCAAGCCAGCAACTAATATGTGTTGAAGTAGCCACAGCTTCCAAGAAAATCATGTTCAAGCATTTCCATAGCAAAAACAAACAAGGCAAAAAGTGAAGATTGAAGGAAAGCCCACCTCAATCTTCAAATTCATAATCTCTTCAAATGTCCAGTAATCCATATGATCAGTGACACCAGGAGCACGATGCACATACTCCTCCCATGGTGGGTCTATGAGAATGACATCAAACTTTGTGCCAAAAAACTCTGGGGAAAGCACTTGATCTCGCAGGTCACACTTGTAATACATAGGAGACGAAGCAGATTTGGCTACAATCTCGTCCTTTTTCTGTATAAGCTCGCGAAGCTTCGGATAGTCCTCCACAACACTAGTGAGCTCTAGCTCCCTAATAAAATTCTGAGGCCGCATACCAGTGTCAACAAAGTTCTGAGAGTAATCATTCTGTTCCCCTCTAGACGGTGCTTTTCCAGGAGGAGCATTAGTTCTAGGAGGAACCCAACCTCCAGTAGCTTTCTCTTGAGGAGGACCCTGACCAACTGGAGCCATTGCATTGAAATTTGGACCGGATATACTGGAAGGCATTCCTCTCCCAGGCCCCGAGGAACTGAAGCCCATCGCACCACTTTGTCCATTTCCCAGATTAAGAGGAAATCTAGGTCCAAGTGGTCCAGGGGGAACTGGTGGAAGACCAGGTGGAACACCAAGCATATTCATCTCAACACCCCGAGCACCTGGCCAAACAATAGGAGGTTGGAACGGTGGAATAAAGACTCCAGGTGAAATAGGACCTGGTGCTGGTGACATGTTAGGTGGTAAAGATTGCATCGGTCCAGGAGGTGGTAATCCAAGCGGTCCAAAAGGTGATCCTACCAAGGGCATTGGAATACCAGCTTGATGACTGTCTCTTGCAGAAGGTCTACCCCTTCCTGTCCTCCCAGTTCTATTTCCTCTGCCACCTTGAGAATTTCTATTAAAGGAACCTAGTTCTTGGTTTCCATTTGGAGGTAAAGTGCCACCACTAGAACTTTGGCCACCGGTACCACGATTGGCAAGACCTCTAGATTTTTCTGTACTAAAGTCATTATCATCTCTCCTTGAATGATGTTCCTGCACTGCAAGACCGCCATCCATAAATCTATCCTTTGTATCTTGACCAGATTGTCCTGGCCCATGAGTGTTTCTTGATCTATCATCCCTTGAATAAGGAAAGTCTTCAACATCAGGAGGCAATTTAGATTCAGACTGCTGAATGCCTTCACCATTTTTGGTAAAACTTGATCTTGAATCTTCTCTTCCATAATCAAATGGTTTGGTCTGGATTTCAATCACATCATAATTCTCACTTGATATTCCATATTTTGATGACGTTTTCACAGCTTCTGTTCTGTTTCCATCTTTCCTACCTCCAGAACGACCATCAATCCTGTCACGACCACGCCGAGGTAACTCCCAGTCTCTGATGCTATCATATGGTGCTTCATTATCTCGACTTTCCTTGTCTTGTTTTCTTTTCCATGTATCTTTAACATTATCCCGATCCCTCTTTCTTTCACCCCAACTATCATCCCTTCCTTTTGATCTGTCACTCCAGGAGCCATCTTTCCCCATCTCCTTCCTCCTATAACTACTGCTTCTTTCATAATCCACCTCTGAACTATCTGATTCGAATTGCCGCCTACCACTCTTGTCAGGTATTCTAGAAGTATCTGAGTTCTCAACATCTCTCTTACTTTTGTCTCTTGTCCACATATTAGCATCCTCTTCGGCATTTTGATTCCTCGTGCTGCCATCTTTGATATCTCGAATGGGATTTTTTGGTTGTCTATGCTCTTCAAACCTCTCTATATTTGATATGTCTTCACGAGTTGAGATTCCCTTACTATCTTCCTCGATATATTCAGACTTCCCTCTCCTACTCCTTTCTAAATCATTGTGTACATCCTCCCTTTCATGAGACTTAATACTTTTGTCATTCGTTGATTCAAAACTTTTGATTCTGATATCATTTGATTCGATTTCCAAATTGCCACTTCTGTCTCTTTCACTTGCGCTTCCAAGCACAGGATCAGAAGACTTACCACTTTGCACATCAAAGTTTTCTGAATATTCACCAGTTTTTACAACAGTGTCAGGTTCATCCCACCTTCTTCGATGGTTTCTTCCATGTACCTTTTCCACATCAATATCATGTCCTGAGTACTTTGATGCTGATTTCTTTTGGTCGGCTTCTTCAGCTGGACTATAGCCCCTACTCTCAGGTTTGTCCCCATCCTCAAGCTTGTTTTCTGCTTCTCCATCTTGATACCAAGTACTCAATACATCTAAAGTACTCTCTTCTGTAGCTTTCTTCAACTGCTTAAAGTTTGAATCTTTTCTGGCTTCACCCTGATCATTATCAGGCCTGATTGATCCACCCAATCTCTTTCGACTGACATGCGTGTCAGACACGCCTCTTTTTCTGCCACCACCATCCCAATCTTCGCCATCCCTCACAGTGTCAATGTTTACCTCAACATCCTCCTCAATCAGCCACTTCGTAGAACCCCTTGGACGCTCAGGAGAACCCATAGGAGAACAAAGCCTCAAAATTAATCTTTCCACTATACTGATAACCTAAATTAATGCCCAAGCAGCATTCTGTAATTCAAACAGCAAAAAGGGCACAATAAGTTCATAGTACATTCCAGATAAAGAGAAAAAGTATGCATTTTGGAAATCAAACACAATTATAGATTATTATTATTAAATTTAAAAAGAAGAAAAATAGTTATAAAGAAACATAGCATACATCTTGGAATCTAGGATCCAGATCGAGCAATACTATCTTACCAGTATTCGGACAAATCACATGTTTCCCTAACTTATACAGTTCCAATTAAGAAAGATACCAGTATTACGAAACGGAAGTTCAATACGGACAGTTCTCTACCAAAAATAATGGCAGTTCAAATTAAAAGTCTTTAAAGTAAATCTCCAATGACCTCTGAACCCTAGCTATTTCTCCTCAATTAAGAAATAAATAAACATCGAATTCACCCTTTCGCGTACAGAAATCCCGCAACTCAACTGCCTTCAATTTCGATCAAAAACATAATATTGGGAAAAAAGAGCAAAGATTGCATATTCTGAGGTGACGTGAGATTTGACTGGTCGATGAAAAACTCGTCGCCGCCCAATCTCAATCCGTCCCAACGGATACAAATTAACTCGAAGACGAAATAGAGGTAGAGTATAAACAAAATCATGAGCGCTATTATACATTTTACTTGTGGAGGCGGTGAACGAAACACCGGAGGAAGGAGGAGGCGGCGGCGGCAGGGTAGCGGTGGGAGAACTGTGGTGGTGGACTGAATGGAGGTCGCGATGCGGAGGGAAGTGGGGTTCGAAGAGAATCGAGCCCGAAAAGTTTTGTTCGGGGTCTTTGCGGAAACCCTGGTTGTCGCGGCTTATTTTTATCCTGGTACTTGTTTCTTCTTTACAAACTGGTGTATTAGCAAGCAATAGATCCTATAATTTTGTAATTATATTTAAGTATGTGCTCCATTATAGTTGTCAAAAAACTCGACTGGGTTGGGCTAGTTCTGTAATCATTCGTTCCTTATTTTTTTGGGTGAGAATCATTCGTTCCTTATTAAAACCATAGGTTGAGTTAAAATAAGGGAGAAGCAATTTGTAAATTTTTCGAATTTAATTCTACTTTAAATTTTTTAAAGTTAAATATTTGAAATTAAATTTTAAGTTGGACAAAATTAGAACGAAACTGATACAAGAAATTTAATTTGGAAAGTTTTGATTGTAAATTAAAAATTTGTAATTTTTAGTTATTTTATTATATATACTACTAATACATTACTATATAATCATATTATTTCTTATTATTAAGATTTTGTTTGATAAAATAAAAGAAAAGATGAGAATTACCAACAGCAGACACTACATAAAAAGATCATATATAGTCCTTTAATAATTATCAGAATCATCAAACTCTTAAGTACATTCCAAGGAAGTCGCACCATTGAACTTTGATTACTTGACACGGTGGGATGTTTGGGAGTCAGCAGATCCGCTAGCAGATTTGGAAGGAGAATTGTAAGAGAATATACTGATTGAATCCGCTATATGCTCTTAAATATGCCGGCTTCCAAACAAGCCCAGTATACAAGATCTCATCTATATAATCAGTACAACTCCATGACCATAAACATTCTGATACGTACAACCACATAAGCCCAACCCCAAAATTTTCACTAATGTCACAGGAGCAAAAGCTCCTCATAATCCCAACCCCATTATCTTCTTTCAGCCGCAACCAAATTGCCATGAAAGAAATCAAAAATTTAAAAAGCTGTTGCTAGACTGCGATCATATTTTGTTAACTTATAAACATGATCAAGACCAAAACCCTTTCCAACTTCCAAGTTCCAACCAAGTCATCCGTTCATTACAAATATTCAAATTATAATAAACACACTCAACTGATATCTCTAGCAAAGTATTAGTACTACATCAGAGCATCATAAGTTGCACATAACATCAAACGAGCTTGATGAAGGCGTGTAATGTCAGCAAATTCACACATAAACACAAGAACAGAAACTCCGACGAATATCTTAAGGAAAGAAACAGATAAGCAAAAGCAAAATCTCAGCACACTGAATCAAGAACAAAGCTATCTAATCAAACACCTTAGCAGCATTATCAATTTATACCAACACCATCACATTAAGAATTTCCTACATACTAGTAGTAGTATAAAATAAACAGCACACGTCTTAACTGCGAATTTGCTCATAATTCCAAACACACTAAAACACCAAAGTTCAATTAAATTATGTAAAAGTAAGAAATCACCACCAGCACAAAGCAGAAGTTTTTTTTATTACAGCACTAATGTTTGTCTGTGAACATTTTAAAAAAAGTCACAATTTTCAGCATGAAATCGGAGATTCACATAAATCAATGGAATCAGAGGTTAGTGTTTGCAAAAGACTGAAGTGGTTCCCCAGTGAGCCTACAGATCCTCCACTCCGGCAGTATCTTCGCCCCCATCTGCTCATAAAAAGTGATGGCATTCACGTTCCAATCGAGCACCACCCACTCCACCCGCCCGTATCCCATCTTGGCCGCCTGCGCCGCCACCGCGCTCAGAAGCATCTTCCCCAAACCTTTCCTTCGATAACACTCCCTCACGAAGATATCCTCGATGTAGAAACCCGGCTTTGCCAGAAACGTGGAATAATTGGGGAAAAACAGCACGAATCCACCAACCACCACATCAGTTCCGATTAAATTGACATCAGCAGCGTTGCTCCGGAACTCCTGGCGGTCGGAATCGTCGATTGGGAGGTCGAGGTGCACGGGCTTCAAAAGAGGGGTAAAATGAGGGTCGGCGGGGGAGGCGGTGGCGGGGAATGGAAGAGCGGAGAGCTCGAGGATGAAAACGGTGAAGGAAGTGAAAGGAGGAGGTGCGTTGGGGGGGAAGAGGGTGGCGGCGAGGGAGTCGGTGGTGGCTTCGAAGAGGTGGGTGAGGCGCTCGAAAACGGCCATTTGGTGTATGAGCTTGTGGATGTGGGGGACGTCGGCGCGGGTGGCGAGACGGATACGGGTGAAGAGCGTGTCGCCGGAAGGCGTGGATCCGGGGAGGGTTATGGGGGCGGCGGAGGGCGGCTGAGGAGGGGCTGCAGCAGCTGCCATTTTGGGGAAATTCTAGAAATTAGAGAGTACCACTACGTATAGTTTTGGTAGTGTTTGCTGTGAGTAAAGCAGATGGCGGAGTGTGTGTTTTTCTTTTAGCAAGGCATTTATATACTCCCTCCGTTTCTTTTTAAATGTTACGTTTTGACTTTTTTTACTGTTCATTATAGCACTTTGACTTCTATTTTTATTATAGTTATTGAAGACAAAATATAGCCAAGTGAGATCTTGTTTGATTCGTCTCATCTTGTAGTTTATAAATATCAAGTTTTTAGAATTTTTACTTATACCGAATTTAAGTTATTAATTGTTGAAAATGTGCATTGGCATACGTGCAAATGAGAAATGTAACCTTTAAAAAGAAACGGAGGTAGTATTTAGTATTTACCATAAGTCCATAACGCAGCAAGGGAAGGGTTTTTACTTTTTACTTTTTTAAGTGTAGAGAAATACTCGCTCTGTCCCGTGAAGTTTGACATGTATTCCTTTTTGAGTTGTCCCATAAAATTTGATACATTTCTCTTTTTAGATAAATTAAATTAATATAAATATAATTAGAATCTTTATGGTTTTCAAAATCTCATTAAAATTAATTAGTTTAACCATTCTGCACAACTCCCAATATGCTTTTATTTTTCTATACAAATCCCTTATATTTCTTTACTTCTTCCTATCTTAAAATAGGTACAAATAAAAGTTAGGAAAACAATATTCTTTATTTTCTATTCTATAATTTTTGTTAAGCATTACATCTAACACAAAATTGGTTATCATCTTAAATTTACAAGATGAAATAATAATAATAATAATAATAATAATAATAATAATAATAATAATAATAATAATAATAATAATAATAATCATTACATATATGGGAAAAAATGGGAAAAATTGGCAGCACATATCCAATGATAGAGTGCTGGAGAGTGTAGTATTGATTTGCAAAAAATGGAAAAAATATCCTGAAAGGTAAAATATTGACCGTCAGTACATTAATTCCGACAATAATAGGAAAAAATGTCCTGGGGGAAGTGAAGTATTGACTCACGAAAGCAGTGGAGGGTGTTTATTCCACGAGTGAGTTTGATCTCATCTGATCACAGAATACCGTTTAGATTTTCAGGACGTCAATTTCCACTGATTGTTTGTTATGCTATGACTATCAGCAAGAACCAAGGTCAATTTCTAAAGAATGTTGGAGTGTTCTTAGAAGAATCACGTTTTTAGACGCTCTCAATTATATATTGCTGCATCAGTGTAATAAGGTGTTAGGGTAAATGTTGAATTGTGTTACATAAGATATCATTGGACCTCTGCACCTATCTTGAAAAATTCATTTGTTTTTATTCTGCTGTAGTGTTTCATAACTTCTCTTGGTGATCGATGGAAATAGTTGATAGTACATGTCTAATGATAGAGTGTTTGAGGGTGAAGTATTGACTCGCGAAAAAATAAGAAAAAATATCCTAGATGGTGAAGCATTGATTGGCAGTACATTGATTCAGACGAGAGTGAGAAAAATGTCTTGGATGGTGAAGTATTGACTGGCAGAATATTGGTTCCAACAATAATAGAAAAAAAATGTTATATGGGATGAAGTATGGCAGTACATTGGTTCCGACAATAGTGTGAAAAATGTCTTGGAGGGTGAAGTATTGACTAGCATTACATTGGTTCCGACAAGAATGAAAAAGATGTCATGGGGTTAAGTATTGACTAGCAGTACATTGTTTCCGACAATAATGGGAAAAAATATCATGTGGGGTGAAGTATTGGCTTGAGAAAATAGTGGAGATAGAGTGCTTAATCCACAAATAAGTTTGACCTCATCCGATCACAAAATAGTTTAAATTTTCAAAACGTCATTTAAACTTCTTAAATATTGAAATAATAAATAAAATTCTTTAAAATTGTGTTGCGTGTGAGAAGAAAGTCCGATTTGAATTTTTTTGTGTAAAATCAATAGTCGTCGGATGGAACAAATCCATGATTAATGTTGTGCGATGTTATTGAAATTTTCATTCATTATCCTGACATATAAATTATATCTTGGCTGTAGGATCTAATAATAATCTTAATTATATAATATTTTTTATATGATAATTTTAATAATATTGCTTCCGATTTTACATCCCGCGGATACCGCCGGTGAGCTGACTAGTAGTACTAATAGTAATATACTCCTACGTGAATTGTGTAATACTGTAAGTTAGTGTTCCGGAGTCTAGAAATTGTTGAAAGAGAACGCAATGGTTGTTGAAAGTGTGGAATAGTGGAAGACAATTAATGGGAATTGAACATTTAAACTAATACTATATCTTTCATTTCATTTGCACTAACTAATTTATAGGTACTAGGTAGCAATGTAGCATTGCATTACCTCAACATTAAACCATAAGACAAGTGTAGTGGAGTACATATACTAGTAGTACTATTTTGCAGCATACTGTATAATTTTGTATAGAATCAATCATGTAGTATAATACTAACAAACATATACTACTCCACATATTAATTTGCTAGAGTATTCTATAGTTAATGTATTCAATAATGCAGTATGGTGTTGGTTTTCACTTTGGTCCAGATTCCACGAGGTAGAAACCAGAAGTTGGTAAACAATTCTGGATTTTTCTCGCTTGACCTTTCCTCAAAGAAAACAAAGAAACACTCAACTTACCTTTCTACCCGAATATTTGAACTTTTGCCTAGAGCTGTAAATAGAAGAAACAGTTCGTGAGCAGAGCTCGTTTCGACACGTGTTCGTTCGTTAACAGCTCATTCGGTAAATTAAACGAACCGAGCTCAAACATATAATTTGGTTTGTTTGTGTTGGGAACTAGTTTTGAGCGAATGTGTTCACAACCGATGTCCGAACTACTTTGTTGGACCAACCACATCAGCAGGCGACAAACAAATTAAGGGAAGCGATGCTGGCGAATCTGCTATGGTATTACTCCTAACGGCTAGTTGATTCCCTGCCCAGATCTTGCACTCGAAGAATGGAAACCAAGATCTCTTAATCTGGGAAACTCTATTCTAAGGATCCGCACATTTATGGAAACAAGATCTTCAGCCTTAGAATAGAGGAAAGTCGATTCTCTTCAAATAGGACGGCCAAGGATTGAATTTGCACGACGAATTACTGATCTACACCCTTGTGCTATTGAAAACTTTGTGAAGTGAGAATCGTATTCCTTCCGTGTTCGTGAGTTAATTCATTAGAAGGAAGATATCCGATCAATCATTTCCTCGGGTGAATTGATCGATAAAGAGCTACAGTGTGCTTGATTGAAGTTGACAAAATCAATCAAGGGTTTCGAGGAAGTCGTCAAACTCAAGAGCTTAATTGAAAAGATCAAGGAGAGTCGCCAACAGGTTTCGACCAAGGGCAAACTTGAAGGAGGAGCCTTCAAGGGATTGAAGCAAGGTCGGGGAGATCTTCACCAAGACAGGGGGAGTGTCTTGGTTTGACAATTCAGTCCGCTTGGCGATTGGAGTTGGGCGAAACAATTCACTATTGTTGTCATCGAGGATCAAACCAAAACAATTAGTGAATCTCCTGGATTGGTATCCCCCAGATGTAGGCTTGTGCCGAACTGGGTCAACAAATCTTGAGTTCTTTATTTTCACAGTTTATTTACTTTCCGCTGCTTAATTACTTAAACTGTTTAACGAGTCCACGAAAGGTGCTTGAACTAGTTTTCAGGACTACTTAATTGGTTATCCACGCAAACGGACCTAACAATTGGTATCAGAGCGCACACGCTTTGGAAAGCGAGATCCAGACAAAAGGCATGGAAAACCAAGGCGGATCTGTAACCAGACCACCATTGCTCGATGGATCAAACTATGCATATTGGAAAGATCAAATGGAGGCTTTCCTCATTGCTCTAGACGAAGGGGCTTGGGATGCAGTAGAAAACCAATACCATCCACCAGTGAAAGAAGAAGACGGTGTAAAAACCATCAAACCAAGGAGTGAATGGACTGCTGCTGAGAAGCTTGCCGCTTCAAAGAACTCCAAAGCCCTGAATGCAATTCACAATGCTCTCACAAAAGATCAATACAGACTTATCGCTGGATGTAAGATTGCATACGATGTCTGGACTACTTTAGCCAATACCTACGAGGGTATGGCTCCGGTAAAGAAATCTAGAATCATTACTCTTGATGCACAATTTCATAAGATTTCTATGGATGATAATGAGTCTGTCAATATATTGGTCGTATTCGTGATCTAACCAACCAAGCTCTTCAGCTTGGCAAAGTATATTCTCAACAGGACATTGTAGGAAAAATCATTGGGACGCTTCCGGAAAGGTTCAATGCAAAGGTCGCAGCACTTGAGCTATACAAAGACTTTGATAAATTGCAGGTTGATGAACTAATGGGAATCCTACAATCATGGGAAATGGATCACTGTCCCAGGACCAAAAGTAAACCAGTGGCATTCAAATCCTCGACCAAGGATGAGGAAGATTTCTCCATGGAAAATCATGATGACTTCAGTGACGAAGAAGAACTGGCCATGTTGTCCAAAAGGCTAAATCAGATCATCAAGAACCGTAGATCTAGATTCAACTCCTCCATGAAGAAGGATGCCGGGACATCAAACTCTAAATCCACTCAGAAAGGCTTGAAGTCTCTCGACAAAAATAAACCAAAACCTTAAAGGATTGAGGATGACAAGGAGATCATATGCTTTGAATGTGGGGGAAGAGGCCATATGAAAAAAGACTGTGCCAATCTCAGACCAAAGGAGTCCAGCAAATCCCATCAAGTAACATTTAGTGAATCTGAAGATGAGAAGGAGTCTGATGAACATGGTGTAAACTATGGAGTAGCCTTCATCGGCACATGGGATTCGGACAGTGATGATGAACCCGAAACAGGTATGGGTCCCAACTCAGTCAATATGGTTTCCTCTAACATGGTTCACTCCTGTGCCAGGAATCAAGATGAAAGCGTCAGTAAACTCAATGATCTCTACGAAGAAACGTTCGAGAAGCTGGAAATATCCATTGCTGAATCAGTAGAATTACATGTCGAGAATGAAAGCCTAAAGGAACAACTCCAGAGTCTCACATGCAAAAATCAGGAACTTGAAAAGGCGTCCACAGAGCTGTCTGGACTGGTGAATGAACTACGTGAGAAAAATGCTGAGCTTCAGAAAGAAAACAAGGAACTGGAGGTTGAAAAAGTTGACTATAAACTGTGGTACTATAGTATGCTTGGGAAGAAAGACGCTCTTCACACAGAACTCACCGAAGTTCAAGAGAAACTTGCCAAGGCTGAAAGCACTCTGGCGGCTCTAAACAAATGAAAAGCCAAGTTAGATGATGTAATCGCTATGGGAAGACCGAACAACAACAAACAAGGCTTGGGATATCAAGCCTCAACTTCACGAGGAGAAAAGAAAAGCAAGTTTGTGTCCGGAGGAATGCTAAGTGAACCCCGAACTATCAAGAAATCGTTCCATCCTGTAGGAAGAAACAAATGGACAAGGAGACCTCCACCTCCAATCCCACTCAGATGCGATTATTGCAAGCTTGAAGGCCACAAAACCAAAAACTGTGGAATTTTGGTAAAAGATCTACAAACAGGGAAAACCATCATCTGGCCAAATGACAAAATCAAGATGAAGCTAATCTCCATCAAGTGCGAATGGGTTCCTAAAATTCAGAACAAATGTCACGTTGCCTTTCTTTCACAAAAGAAGAATGCTGTAGACAAAGTGTGGTACTTCGACAGTGGATGTTCCAAACACATGACAGGAGAAAGGAGTCTGCTCAAACACTACAAAGAAATTAATGGAGGATTCGTTGTTTTTGGAGATGGAAAAAGGGGTGCCCTGATTGGTCAAGGGACCATTGAGAACAATGGCTCGAAGGAACTGTCACCTGTTTTCTTTGTCGATGGACTCCAAGCTAACTTGATAAGCATCAGTCAATTGTGTGATGGGGACCTTGTGGTGCAGTTTACCAAGAAAGATTGTCAAGTGCTCAATCAAGATCAAGAATGCATTATGAGAGGTTTGCGCTCTAAAAATAATTGCTATCATCTTGTTCAAACTTGCAATTTTGGTGCAGCTGCAGGTAAGGATCACATCACATTATGGCATGAAAAGCTTGGACATCTTAACTTTAAAGATCTTATCAAACTCAGCAGAACCGGGGCAGTCAAAGGTCTTCCTCAATTCAATAAATCAAGTATAGTTCTCTGCAACGAGTGTGCCAAGAACAAACAGCACAGGAGTTCACACAAACTATCTGAACTCCCTGGATCAACCAAGTGTCTTGACCTACTGCACATGGATCTTATTGGTCCAATGGAAGTTGAAAGCTTGGGAGGTAAAAAATATATTTTTGTATGTATTGATGATTACTCCAGGTACACTTGGATAGATTTTCTCAGGGAAAAAGGCGACACATTCAAAGCCTTCGAGAAGCTGTGCAATCGACTCATGACCGAAAAGGACACCAAGGTAAAACGGATTCGAAGTGATCATGGACGAGAGTTCGAAAATCAATCCTTTGAAGAATACTGTGCTACACATGGAATTAAGCATGAATATTCGGCGCCAAAAACACCTCAACAAAACGGAGTAGTCGAAAGAAGAAATCGAACCCTACAAGAAATGTCTAGGGTGATGCTCAACTCAAAGAAAGTGGCTGAATTTCTTTGGGCCGAAGCCGTGAACACAGCTTGCTACACCATAAACCGAGTCTACTTAAGGCCAAACTCTCTTATGACTCCATATGAGATTTGGAACGGTAAAAAGACCTCAATTACTTACTTTCATATTTTTGGTAGCAAATGTTTTGTTCTAAATGACAGGGAACATGTTGGGAAGTTTCAAGAAAAAAACAATGAAGGAATATTTGTGGGATACTCTACCACAAGTCGTGCATATAGGGTATATCTTCCTAAGACAAGGAAAGTACTGGAGTCCACAAATGTGACCATAGAAGATGTGACCAGCAAAGAGGATGTTCCTCCTCATGATGATGAAACTCCCTGTGGTCAGGATGATCAACACAGCACAACTCCACCCACTTCTGATGAACCGTCCACCAAACGAGTCCAAACGCCAAGCATGGACACCGCGTCACGAGAAGCAGAACCTCAAAAGGACCTAAATGGACGCATTCACAAGTATCATGACCCTGAAGACATTATTGGTGATGTAAATGAAAGGAGAAAGACTCGAGGGAAAAAGATCGACTTTAAAGAGCTTGCAGGCTTGCACTGCTATACTTCAAAGATCCAACCCTCAAGAGTTGAAGAAGCACTTCAAGATGAACACTGGATAAGTGCTATGCAGGATGAACTACTCCAGTTTGAAAGAAATGAAGTCTGGACCCTAGTTGAAAGACCCCAAGACAAGAACATAATCGGAACCAAATGGATCTTTCGCAACAGAAGTGATGAAAAAGGGAACATTACTAGAAACAAAGCTCGATTAGTTGCTCAGGGTTACACCCAAGTCGAAGGTGTCGACTTTAGTGAAACATTTGCACCTGTAGCAAGACTTGAAGCTTTCCGACTACTACTATCGATCGCATGCTCGCTAGGATTCAAGCTCTTTCAAATGGATGTCAAAAGTGCCTTCCTAAATGGCTGGCTGAATGAGGAAGTATACGTAGAACAGCCTAAAGGATTTGAAGATCCCCATCATCCTCAACATGTCTACAAGCTCAACAAGGCACTCTATGGGCTAAACACAAGCTCCTAGGGCTTGGTACGAAAGGCTCTCCAAATACCTGCTTGAACATGGATTCGAAAGAGGAAGCTTGGACAAGACTCTCTTTATCAAAAGAGAGAACAAAGGGATCCTCATTGCTCAAGTCTATGTCGATGACATTGTTTTTGGATCAACACACCATGTGCTCAAAGACCAGTTCATCGAAATAATGGGTAAGGAGTTTGAAATGAGCATGGTAGGAGAACTAACTTACTTTCTTGGTTTGCAGGTTGCTCAGAAGAAAGATGGAATATTTTTAAGCCAAACCAAGTATGCCCGAAACATTGTTAAAAAGTTTGGCATGGAGTCCAGCAAACCAGCTCGAACGCCTATAGGGACTAATGACAAAATGAGCAAAGATCCTAGTGGTCAAAGTGTTGATCAGAAACTCTATCGAAGCATCATCGGAAGCCTTCTCTATCTAGCTGCAAGTAGACCAGACATAAGCTATGCAGTAGGTGTTTGTGCTCGTTACCAAGCCGACCCCAAGGAATCACACCTAAAGGCTGCCAAACGAGTGATCAAATATATCTCAGGAACCAGTGATCTTGGTATTTGGTACTCTAAAGAGTCTAATCTTTCATTACTTGGTTATAGTGATGCAGATTGGGCAGGTGATGCGGATGATCAAAAAAGCACAACCGGAGGATGCTTTTACATTGGAACCAACCTAGTTAGTTGGTATAGCAAGAAACAAAGTTCCATTTCCCTATCAACTGCCGAAGCTGAATACATTGCAGCTGGAAGTTGCTGTGCACAATTGCTATGGATGAAGCAAATGATGCTCGACTATGGTATTGATCAAGAAGTCCTCACTATACTATGTGACAACATGAGCGCGATCAACATCTCAAAGAATCCAGTTCAACATGGGAGAACTAAGCACATTGAGCTCAGGCATCATTTCATAAGGGATCTTGTCGAAGAAGGAATAGTGTCCATACAACATGTCGGAACTACTGAGCAGCATGCGGATATCTTCACTAAGGCTCTTGATCGAGAAAGATTCGAAAAATTGAGAAGAGATCTCGGGATATGCATGATCACTTAAATCCCTAAATCCGTGGAATAAGTTTTATTTTTGCAAATTTCCTTATTTTGAATTAAGTATATATTTTATTACCTTAAAAATTGTATTTGGAACTAACTATATTCTGTTCAAGACTTGATTTGCAGAATCCAATCCATACCTTGAGAAGAAGAGTAAAATTTTTGAAATCAAATTTGAAGTTGATGTGACAGGCGCGTGAGGCGGGAACGGTTACCTGCAAAATCACGTTCAAAAACGTGATGATTGTGGTTATGGGAAGTTGTGATCTTCTTTCCTTCTTTAATCAAGGGAAGTTTCCTTTCTTCTTCACCAAAATCCGTCTGTGATATTATTCCCTTAAGCTATTCTTCTCTCGATCTCATATAATCTCTACAGTCCCTCTTATTTTGTAACAAGCAAACCAATATTCCTCTTCACTTGTTCTTGCCAAACGTCTTTCTTTCAGCTACAATGGTGAAGACACGAGGAAGCCAAGGTTCCAAATCACAAGACCCGACCCCCTCATCGACTGCCGGAAGCAAAAAGGGTATCTCACCTAGGGATGAAAACGGTACGGATACGGTCGGATAGTGTCGGATACGGATATTATCCATATTTTTTTTGTCGAATTCGGTATCGAATACGGATGGGCCGGATACGAATACGGTTTCGGATATTTCGGATTACGGATACGGTACGGATACATGATGAATATATGACGGATACGGATTCAATCGGATATAGATTATCGGATAATTTTTTTATAATTTTTTTGAAAATTTGATATTTTTTTATAATTATTAATCATTTTTAATTATTAAATAATAATATATTAATATATTCGGATATCCATATTTAAAATCCGGATAATATCCTATCAATTTTCGGATACGGTCGGATATTCTCGGATACGGTCAGATATTTTCGAATACGAATACGAATGCGGATATTAAAATACGGATTCGGATTCGGATACGGATATTGAAATATCCGCCCGGATAGTCGAAAACGGATTCGGATTCGAATATGATCGGATACAGCATCGGATCGGTCGGATATTTACCGTACCGCTTTCACCCCTAATCTCACCCGAGGAGTCCAGTGCCAAGGGACGTGCGAAGGCTGTACAGAAGGCGATCATGGAGCAAACCATCTCTGAAACTCCATCCTTAGTTGCTGTGCCATTTCACTCCTCTTCTCCTTCCACTGCCGGAGAAAAGGGAACCACCGGTGGTGTTCAGGATCCTCTCGACACTCGAGCCGAAGTTGCTGGTGCCATGGCCTTGAAGAAGAAAGACTCAGAGGCTCCGAAGACGAAAGGAAAGGCTGTCT
Source organism: Hygrophila difformis (assembly GCA_030278955.1). Taxonomy (NCBI): domain Eukaryota; kingdom Viridiplantae; phylum Streptophyta; class Magnoliopsida; order Lamiales; family Acanthaceae; genus Hygrophila; species Hygrophila difformis. The sequence goes on from JAOANR010000007.1 coordinate 14,285,335, forward strand.
CTGCATCAAAAACCAAGGAGAAGGCTGTTGCAAAGAAGAACGCCTCCGTAAGTGAACTTGTGGAAACTGAAGTTGCCAAAGCACTCAAGCCCTTGGACTCTATTCTGGAGAACCTGCCAAGCATGGGATCGAAATCGGTGAATGTACCTGCTGCACCCTCAAAATCTGCACCCCCAAGGATGCACAGAAGGTGTCCACTACAAAGCCTAAGAAGAAAACTCCCGCGAAGAATGCTGCTGTGGAACCAAGTGGTGTGACTGACCCTGCGCCCATCATCACCACTGAAGCAACCCCTGATGATCCTCTGCAAACCACTGCCCCAACTACTCAAACCAGTTCACCAAAGGCGACGGAACCCGTCACTGAACCACTGGACGAAGAGGAACTCGACTCAGACTATGTTCAAGAGGATGCTGATGAAAGCTCTGGAGATGAATCAATGATCGACATAAGTGATGATGAAAGGGAATATGCTGTGAACCTGATCACTGAAGAAATTGCCTGGACTGCCAGTCAAAAGCGAAAGCATATGTTGAGACCAGAACCTGAGGAAATTGTACCCGTCAAAGAAACAGTTCAAACCGAAATTGAACATGAAGAAGACGAAGAAGATGAGGAAACTTCAAGCTCCGATGATGATGTCAACATAGAATCGGGAGGAGACACGAAACACTTTCAGGAAGATGCCCCTGATCCAACTGAGGGGGAGAACCCAACTGAAGAAAAGTTTGAAGAATTGGGGTCCCAAGACACCCAAAGCGAAGATGTTGAATCCAATGAAGAACCTGAAGAGGAGGAAGGTGAATTTGTAGAAGAAGTTGATGAAGATGCTGAAGCAGATTCTGTTGAAGAAGTTGAACCACAGACTGAGCCTCGTGTACCAACTCCACCTGCCAGGAGTTCACCCAAGGAGTCCGAACCCAAAAAGCGGACTCGTTCTGAACCTGAAGCCTCTGCCAAAGCCTCTGGATCCAAGAAAAGGAAGATTGCTGAATCCTCATCCGAGGACCATGAACCTGAAATCATTGATGCTGGGAACGCGATATCCATTGACTTCTATTATGAAGTGTCCAAGCACTACTTCTCAACTGTCCTGGAGAAGATGAAGGTCCATCCAGAAATTCGCTTTGCTGCGGAACGATACGAGGAGATGGGGTGGCACAAGTACCTGGAGGAGAGGTCCCTTTTGTTTTGGGGAACTGAGATCAAACAATACAAGGGACAGCTAGTTAGGCATTTCTATGCAAACCTGAGCTCTGAAGTCCTCAACACCAAGAGCCCCTGGCTCGAACTCGGCTATGCCCATGAAGAACTGTTTGAACTCAAAGCCAGGGCCTTAAATCGCTTTCTCCAGGTACCCCGCACTTCTCTGAAATCTGTTTACTCTCGAAGTGCAAAATTCCCTATGAACACTATTGCTGAAACACTCTCTGGAGTGGAAGGGAAGAGATTTCAAGGAAAAGGTTTAAGTGCAGGAGTTCTGACTCAAAGGTTTGCTATGCTGTATAAACTGTGTGCTCACAATATCATGCCCACTGCTAACCATTCTGTTGTGTCGAAAAGCATGTGTAAACTGTTGTTTGCTATAGACCAGAAATATGAGATCAATTATGGTGCACTTGTGCTTGAACAAATGCTGGGGTTTGCTGGAAAAGTCAAGAGGAAGTACAACACCACACTTCCATTCCCTGGTCTCATCTCGGAGTACCTGAAGCACCTTCACATCATGGGAAGCAAACATGATCGTCCTGAGGATATTGCTGACTTCAAGCTCTCTGCCAACTTTGCCAAGAAGAAGCCAGACCTGGCTGGACCAGAGGGAAGGATCCCTTCAAAGGATGCTTTTTCCCAGCTTCGTGATGATCTCACTGACCATATCAATCATCTCAAAGTGTTGGAAGCTCAAGTTCATGTGCAGGTCCAATCCGCGGAAAAGATGCTCAGGCAGCTTCCTGATGTCTGGTCGGATGAAGATGAACCATTGGATACCAATCCAGAGGAGGAGTCCAGCGAGTCTAATGCTGATTCCTCTGATGCCTCAGAGTGATATGCCCTTTTTGGGCAAAATGTGTGCCAGAGGGGGAGTGAAGTTGATCTAACCGATGATGTTGATCGGTTCCTCTGGACACTTGAAGGAAGGAGTCTGCACTGCACCACCACCTCTGCTGCTGCTGCTGGGTAAAGTTTTTTTTGCACTTTATGAACTTTTGTTTGAACTGATGAACAATCGCACTATGGCCTGTAATAATTATTTTGTGCTCTTACATATCTTATTTCATCATGATTGCCATGTGCTTGTTTTGTTGTGAATGCTCCTAGATTTCTAATAGGTGTACTTGTACGGAGCATTAGGTTAGTTTGTCTTGCCTTGGGGAATACTTGTAATCGGTGGTTGGGAATCAATGGGAAGTTCTCATCAATTCTGTTCTTGTATTTATTGTTTAGACATCGGTTGGACCAACTCATAAACTGGCCCACATTCTGCCAAAAAGGGGGAGATTGTTGGGAACTAGTTTTGAGCGAATGTGTTCACAACCGATGTCCGAACTACTTTGTTGGACCAACCACATCAGCAGGCGACAAACAAATTAAGGGAAGCGATGCTGGCGAATCTGCTATGGTATTACTCCTAACGGCTAGTTGATTCCCTGCCCAGATCTTGCACTCGAAGAATGGAAACCAAGATCTCTTAATCTGGGAAACTCTATTCTAAGGATCCGCACATTTATGGAAACAAGATCTTCAGCCTTAGAATAGAGGAAAGTCGATTCTCTTCAAATAGGACAGCCAAGGATTGAATTTGCACGACGAATTACTGATCTACACCCTTGTGCTATTGAAAACTTTGTGAAGTGAGAATCGTATTCCTTCCGTGTTCGTGAGTTAATTCATTAGAATGAAGATATCCGATCAATCATTTCCTCGGGTGAATTGATCGATAGAGAGCTACAGTGTGCTTGATTGAAGTTGACAAAATCAATCAAGGGTTTCGAGGAAGTCGTCAAACTCAAGAGCTTAATTGAAAAGATCAAGGAGAGTCGCCAACAGGTTTCGACCAAGGGCAAACTTGAAGGAGGAGCCTTCAAGGGATTGAAGCAAGGTCGGGGAGATCTTCACCAAGACAGGGGGAGTGTCTTGGTTTGACAATTCAGTCCGCTTGGCGATTGGAGTTGGGCGAAACAATTCACTATTGTTGTGATCGAGGATCAAACCAAAACAATTAGTGAATCTCCGGGATTGGTATCCCCCAGATGTAGGCTTGTGCCGAACTGGGTCAACAAATCTTGAGTTCTTTATTTTCACAGTTTATTTACTTTCCGCTGCTTAATTACTTAAACTGTTTAACGAGTCCACGAAAGGTGCTTGAACTAGTTTTCAGGACTACTTAATTGGTTATCCACGCAAACGGACCTAACAGTTTGTTCGTTCGTTAAGTTCGCGAACAATTCAGAATTCTTTTTTAATGGAATATATATTATAAAAAATAAATATTTTATCTAGTTGTTCTTTCCATTTTTTTATTTTTATTAATTTCACATTTCTCTCATAAATTATATTACAATATACATTATATTTTCACACCTAATTTAATTCTAAAATAAATAAATTTATTAATAAAATAAATGGTTCGTTAACTGAGCTCGACTAGGCTCGTGTTTGTTCGTTATTAGCCCGTTCGTAAAGTTAAACGAATAGAGTTCAAACACGAAAATTGACTCGTTAAGATTTTTGGCTCGGTTCATGTTTGTTCGTTAAACTTAACAAATAGAGCTCAAACACTTGAAGCTCGGCTCGGTTCGGCTCGTTTACAACTTGCCCTCTTATGTATTTTCTTCCACGTAGAGACAACCGTGGACCTTGTGCAGTGCCTTGCCTTTCTTCCCATTTCATTTATTATTATGTGTACATACCCCATTTTCCTGGATATATATGTCCAATTTAAACAGCCTGAAAAAAGCGATCTAATTTTAATCAAGAAAAACAAAATTCCTTGAATAAAAAAAACAATAAGTGATTATTATTATTATTATTTTTTTATAAAAAAAACTTTCATAACTTCTGATAAAAATCAATAAGATATAGAAAGTAACAACGTTAATCCCATTAATTTAAATTAGTCAAATTTGTGAACAATCTCTAAATTTACAACAAATTATTAACAACTCAACAACATTGAAGTATTTTAGCTAAAGGAATTAACAAAACAAGAAAATATCACAGAAAGAATAGGGTAGGAAAGGGAAGGGAAGAAGAAGCGTTAATACAAGCTTGGGCCAATTTGCCGGAAAATCATATAAGGAACAAACAACACATTACAGATTTCTGGCGCCGTTTCGATTCTCTGATTCCTTTCTCAGGAATCAGGGGATCATTCTTCATCTTCTTCCAACCTTCCCTCTAATTCTATTTTCTTTTCTACAATCCAGGCAGCGGAGCCTGGAACATTTCCCCAACGTGATTCGGGAATATTTTGGAATAACAAGGGATGATTGATTTTTTGTTTTTTTTTTCAAAAAACAATAAAAAAGATTTATAGTCTCTTTTTTTGGATAAATGCTAGAAAGCAATAGAAAAATGAAGGGTTGGCTTTACGTGATTCGTAACAATCGATTGGGGCTGCAGTATTTACGTAGAAGATACTTCGTTCTCGAAGACAACTGCCTCAAGACCTTCAAAACGATTCCCACTTCAGCAACAGAGGTGCCACTTTGACCTTCCCCCCTTTACAATGCTCATTGCTAGGTATTTTTGGCTGTTATAGACAGGAAATTAACAAATTCGAAGGGAATAAATTCAGGGATGAAGCTCGAATTTTGTGATCTTCATGGACGAGTTGGGTTTTCTTTCATCAAAGGGGACACTGATTTGTGTGTGTGTGTGTGTGTTTTTTTTTTTTTTTTTTTTTCCAAACTGTGTTGAGATTGATATATCTCTATATACGTTAAATGATTTGAGATTTTAGATGATTTGGTCACTAACATTGGGTCATGTCAGTGTTGATTATTTTTTATTTTTTTAATGCAAGCATGACTTTGATATTCATTATTTGATCACGTAAGTATTTGTATATGATATATGATGCATCAATGGATGCGTGAAAGCATTATTGTCTGTGTCAGCTGTACTTATTGTAACTTATCAATGCCAGCAGCGATGAGTGATGAGAGGATAATATAGCTTTGACTTTGAATGTATAAATTCCATTACTTCTGTTGTAATTCTCAAGAAGGATTTTGCAGTCTGCATCCGTAGATAATTGATTGGAATCATATTCACTTTTATCTGATGTTGGTTGGTTGCCATTCTTGTGTAGGAGCCACTGAGGAGCAGAATCATAGATTCTTGCATACGAGTTGTGGATGATGGAAGAGAGAGGCATCACGGGAAAGTATGTGGAAATTGTAATGCAATTAAATTCTATTTGGGAAATTATAGATGAGAAAATACACAAGATTTTCTTTATGTTCCTATCAATTTTCTTGTGTTTTTCAGGTATGCTTCACTTTTACCATTTACAATACCTCTAACCATAATGATCAATTGAAGGTACACTAAATCTGTTTTTAGTCAGTCTAAAGGAAGAGCTTATGGTTTTTAAGAATGGGGATTATGTAGTTCAAAATTGTTTAGTTGGGAGTTACAAGTTCAGAAGAAGCAGCTCGTTGGATTCAGTCGGTGCAGAAAGCCACATTTAATCCAGAAAAAAACTTGTCATCATATTCCCAAAGAAAAAGGCAGCCTTTCAGGTGATCATAATTTGCCATGCTATGATATGTTCATGGCTGGAAAACCAAAACCAATCAGTCTTTAGATATACATTGTGTATTACAAATGCATTTGACTCGAATTGTCATTATCTGGGAACAAATCTAAGTCCAAATTGCGAGGGTTCTTGCCTGATCACTTTAACTGCAGAGGAGTCCCACTTTACATTCAGATAATGTTTGAACAGTTGAACTTAAAAACTTTCATAGTCATAATATGGATGAAACTAGTATTTTTTTTAGTGGTTTCAGGTAAATGGTTGACCATGTTTCTCTTTGCTTTAGTGAGCCTAAGCTCATGTTTACTGTTAATGCACCAGAATCAGTGTTTCTGGCAAGATGGAGAATAAAAGTTCTGTCAACGGGATTTCTGCATCTTCTATGCACGTGAATGCATTGACATCAAATGTGATAGCATCTTCACCGTGGAAAATATTCGGCTTTCAAAATGGTAGTGAGCATATTTTCCTGACCAGATCATGTTTGAATTTCACAGTTTATTTTCTTTTCCGAAATTTCTGTTGATATTTGTATTTTTTGTTTTTCGTTTTTTGCTTCTTCAGGGTTACGTCTGTTTAAAGAAGCAAAGGGTAGAGATTCCAAGGAAAATGTATAAATCTTTTTATGCATTATATCTAATATTTTGGTTGAATATACATGCTTCTTGACAAAATTTTTAAATTGTTACCATCAGCATTGGGATGGTCACCCTGCCATAATGGCAGTTGGGGTTGTTGATGGATCTTCAGAAGCTGTTTTCCGAACTGTCATGTCTCTTGGTTCCTCTAGGACAGAGTAAGGCTGCAAGAGTTTTCACCTGCATCACACATGAAGCGACTTTTATGCATGATGCAGATATGTTTCTAAGTAATTCCTTGAAAAAGGGGCGTTTTGCAATATTCTGTAATTCTGCACAATGCTTGTTCTAACTCACAACAGCAAAAAAGTTATTTACGTTGAACTGATCCTATCTTTCGATGATATCAGTTTGTTTTATATTTTGTTATTTCAGGCATCCCTCTTAAGGAGTTTCATGTATTTTGTGCTTGTGTTCAGGTGGGATTTCTGTTTCTTCCGGGGAAGTGTAGTTGAGCACCTCGATGGCCATACAGATATAATTTACATTCAACTCTATAGCCATTGGCTACCATGGTCAGTGTCCTTTCTTCAGTCAGGAATTGATTTCTTGATGCAGTTAGCATTGATAATCACATTGTTTACAGGACAATGAAGCGGAGAGACTTGTTACTGCAACGGTATTGGAGAAGAGAAGATGATGGCACATATGGTACATGTGACCTACCAAGTACTTCGTTCTTGATGATTGAACTTGAACTTATTGTTTTTGTGATTTTTTGGCTTTATCAATTGCAGTGATTCTCTACCATTCTGCTGTTCACGGAAAATGTCCACCCCAAGATGGATATGTCCGTGCTTCCCTCAAAAGTAATGCTGCTTTGACTTCAAAATGTTGGATACACTTAATCCTAGGCACAGATATTATGTTCTTTTCTCGTTTATGGCTGATACATAACTGTGTGTTCATGCATAAGTTTCATGTGCAAACTTGACACTTGAGACCTTTTCCTTTTGTTTGTTATAGTCGTGTTTCAATAAAGAGGTTGTGAGAAATACAACTTGCCTTAGCAATGCAGTAGGTTTTGAACAACGCAGGCTACATGGAAATTGAATTATGACTATTGAATGTGTTATGTAATTCATCAAGCAGGTGGTGGATACGTTATCACTCCTATTAATCAAGGTAAACGATGTGTTATAAAACACATGCTTGCAGTTGATTGGCGGTTCTGGGCATCCTACATAAGAAAGGGAGCTGGAAGATCTCTTACTATTCGTATGATGGATAAAATTGCAGGTGCAGGCACATCCTTTCTTCAAATGAGTCGTATCTTTTAAGCTCAAAATAACCTAAAATGTGATGGTCCTTTTGCAGCCCTGAGAGAGATGTACATTACAAAAACAGGAAACAAGATAAGCCATAAACACTTACCTGAAGAGTCAACAATGGATAGTGAGGTCCCCGAGATCAAAAAGGAGATCAAAACTGAAGCTCGCTCCAGAAAGATATGGAATGAAACAGGAAATGAGCCATTGAGACAGGCTTCAGCTGCTTCTAGCCTCATGGCGCTAAGCGATACAACTGACGAGTTTTTTGATGTTCTTGAGCCTTCAGAGGATGAGATATCATCAAATAATGAGTGGCATTCATAAGGTAGCCCAGAACATTGTTATGTGGTATTGTCTAGTTTCCAGCCAAAGCATTTATATCAAATGATGTGTGGTATTCTTACCTTTTCTCGCAGTTGAACAGATTATACACAATCTTCTTTTATGTTACTCCTTTACAAGCTTCTGAGTTCCGTTTTATTTTTTATTTTTTTTCTTAAAAAAAAAGACGCGAAAATCTCATAATGACCACATTAAGGTTTCTGGATCTAAATATGCAGGAGGAGGTACACCAGGATAAAATGTCAGGCTGCTGCAAAGTTCATGAAGAAATTGCAGGCTTGCATGTTAGTATTAAGATTTAACTTATACTCTCAAGTGCTTGTTTGCAATAAAATTGAATTATGAATTCCTCAGAAACTCTTGTTGTTTGCAGCACAGGAAAAGGGTCTAATGGAGTTACATCAGGTGTCTCGGGAGGGAAGCCTATCAATGAGTTATGATTCCACTCTCCTCAAAGGTTCCAGTTCCAACATGCCTTTAAAATAGCGATTTCTTTGATCCAATCATTTCTCCAAATTTTATGATGCGGTGATTTCTTTGTTTCACCAGATAAAGGCGGAAGGAACTTTGATGGAGATGGTCGCTCTGCAATCCAACAAGCATGACGATGATGTTGCCGGTCACATGAGAACTTTGTTCAGGTTTAACATACATCGATTTATATATACTTCTGGATCACAATACCATGATTTAAATAGTTTTGAGACAAAAAAAAGAGTCTTGTAGATCAAATAACCTCTCAAATGAGCGTCATCATAAACTCCTCAGAAATATGCAGCTCGTGGAGATCCCACATTCTTTTTTGTCATTAACATCCAGGTGCTCCTAAGCTTTCATTCTATATATATATATATCATCCTTTCAGATGGGATCTAAATGCATTCATGGTGTTTGCCCATTCTATTGGTCGTCAGGTTCCAGGTGCATCCATGTACCAGTTTAACTAGCCCTATATTACGTGCTGGAAACTCCCTTTGTCAAAATTGCCTCTGCTGAGCACTCTGTCAATGGAGATGACACTTTCCGACTACATAAAAAGTGTTTGAAAGCTTCCCGACAATGCTTTGCAGTGTAATACGCCCGAAGAGCTTCCGGAATTCCTTTTTGGAACATGTCCTTTTTACCATCTGGACGCAGACAAGTCAGTTTCTACTGACTTGATCTGCGTACTTGAGCTAGCCAAATCGATCCATACGACTCCACACCTGGCGAGGTAGAGGTAGATCGTAAACACTTCAACATTCATAATTAGGCACTCCAAAAGTCTTACCTACGGCATCTAGATTGGTTCAAAAATTACACCAAACCCTTTAAATTCCATGACAAGAATGCCAAATGCTCTAAAAATTAGTTATATGATCAAAATTACAGTAACGCACCAACAAATAAGATGTGTATTTTTGTACTGCATGGACTGCAACTTGGAAGAGTGCAATTTTGACTCAACTTTTATAACATGAATAAGGTTATAGTTTTCCACTTATTAAACATAAGATTGTACTTTTCTTAATATCATGTAAATGTTGTGGCGAAGAAGATTGATTTTGTTGTTACACACTGATACATAAACATGATTACTCCTATTATTATTGGCTTTCTTTATGAATTTATTTTTAATTTGAAGGGGAAGTTTGAGTTGGCGGTGGCAGTATTAATGATGTGAAATGAGTATTGTTGCAAGCTAAAACAATCTGTAAAAAGTAAAAAAGTTGACCCTAACATTTTTTCATGTCAAAAGAAATTACTGTCTCTTTTGGTCATATATGGGCCTCGTTCTGCTTTTCAGACAATTCCGGGGAGAAACTATTACTCTATCATTCCTGTTTAACTTGTTTAATTTATGCACAAAATTTAATACACATTTTCAATTAATATCTAAAAATATATACAATAAAAATTTATATAAAATATATATTCTAAAATTATATTATCGTGCGATTCTAACAATACACAACTCAACTATTTTTTTCTTTTAAAAAAATTATACTTACAATAACATTGAATCAAATATAAACAGTAACAAAAGTTGAAACAAGACAACTTAACTCGAAGGAAGAGTAGTAATTACTTACTGAGGCGGTTTATTATACTCCACTATATAAATATGTGAATTTGCAAAAAATGATGGACATCATGAGAAATTCACTCTTATCTTTATTTCATTACTCCATTTACTTTTCAATTGCTCACATATAAACCTACACTTGCACTTTATTTACATAAATCACATATATAAAAAAATAATAATAAAATAAAAACAGTAGTTGCCCGTAGCCGTATGGCATACTCGATATTTATTAAAATAGTAGTATTTCTTTTTATTCTTTTATTTCACATTTTGGTAAGTTGTCAATGTTCCTTTATCATGTTTCTTTTTTTCTTTTTTCTGTTATTGGGAATGGTGGAAGAATTTGATGATAACCAATAATTTCATACGCCATTCATTAACATACTTATTTCTTGGTTATTATGACTGATCAAGTTTCCCCCCATATTTAGTTTATGATTATCTTTCTTATCATAACTACTTTTTTGGGTTGAAGATTTACATTTTTTGTTTATAAACATTAATTTCGCTTATATTATTATTTTGGAAGATGATAGAATGACGTTTTCGAATTAAGTTTTAGTTATATAGGAGTAGTGTCTTAGTATATTTAATAATTTTTTTATAAATAAATTATATGTATTAAGTAAGAAATAAGGTGCATCCGGTGGATTAGCCAGCCACTCACCTATATATTTTTTTTTTAATGAGCAACATTAATTTCCATATAATTCTAATGGAATTAATACTTGAAGCCTGAGGGAATATGATTGCTTCGACTTTGTTCACCGGGTAAGATGGGAAGCTAATTGTTTGATTTGTGAGTAATAATATATAAAAAGGTTTGAGAAAGAAAATAATTTTTGCACAAGAAAAGGTTTGAGGATTGAGAGAAGAAAAAAAAATGCACTAAAAAGATAGTAATAGAAGTTGTAATAAAAAAGGAATTGCAATTTGTATGAAACTAAACAAATTATCAATTCAATTGAAAGACGACTCCCACTTAATCTATGAGTCTTTTTTTCTTAAAAAAAAAATAATGCTTCCATGAAACTGTGCTGTGTCATTAAATTGAAGTGACAAATATTTTTATCAAAAACAAATTATGCATTTGCTGTTATTAAATCCATTCATTTTTATTGCAACCCATCGGTGCTTCCTTCATAGTACTATATTTTCTTTATTTTTTAAACTCAATCTAAAAATACTGTAAGATAGATACTTCTACAATAGAGTATTTGTTGAGTATGGAACTGTACAGCAGAGTCCCCACTCTACCCAGGCTAATTAATTACTGTGAATTCGAAGTTCACTTGGATTATAGTAAATCAATTTCTGAATTAAATATCTCTTGTTGAGAACTGAATTACTTAAGAAGAAAGGTTTTAGAAGTTGATTGTACTGATTGATATGTATATGAAGCCAGCATTTTCAAATCATACATATACTTTTGCATAATTAGGTCAATCTTGGGCCATAATTTTCAAAAGTTGCAAGCCAGACTTTTAGAGATGTTGGTTTATTTTGCAAGAAGTGACTTTATTTATATTTAACAAAGCCATCATTGGTGAGTAATAAAATTAAAATCCACCTATAAATGTAAATAATGGGACCTGTATACAATTGATTGTACTAATTTTATTGTAATTCCTGCAAAGGAACACTTGCAATTTAAAAGGGCCGCCTCCAATGGAGAAGGCCATACCGACACCGACAGCAGAGTTGCAGCAAACAGGTGGAAAAGGCAACTGAGCAAAAATGGGAGCTTGGCTGATGGTTAGAATTGAAGACCAAAAATGTGGAGAGTAAATGAAAAATAATAACAACAATAATGATCGTCCCTCACTCCTCTGCTCAATTATTACCAAACACACACATGACTGCATGACATTGACACACCACTTGTCGGCATGGCTCATCTCCTATTCTTCATTTCATCTTCTGTATATAATCAACACTCCCCTTTTGATACTATGTGCAGCTTTTTTGTATATCCCAATCCTCCAAACCACCTCTGCTCATACTACATTTTAGCCTTAGCCTCTGCTACCCTTCTTCTCTCCTCCACTCTGTCTGTCAGTGTCTCTGCGTGCTTCTCTTTTCTCTTTGGCAATTTTAAACATAGGGTATGATGTAGTTTGAAATTTGTGATCTTTCCTATGTTTTTTTAACTTCTTTCTTCACAACTTCTCTGACAAGTGTTTTGTTAGTTTCAGGTAGAAAATGGGATCAAATGTTGTGGATGAGATTGATTGTGGAATCTTCTTCGACCAAATCGACGACTTCATCGAGTTTTCCCCAGACAATGATTGCCAGGTTGCCTGCTTCGATGAGCGTAAGGATGCTCCAAGTACCAAAAACGAAGACTCCTTGCTAGAAAGCACCTCTCTTTTCTCTGCAGTCCACAGCAATTCTCAATCAGAGCTCTCTGCTCAGCTCTCTGTTCCGGTGAGTCTCGCCATTTTCGCACTTATGCTGTGATGAAATTCAAGTCCAAACTGGAATTCATAGCCACCGGAATTGAATCATTGTTTTTGGTACCCTACCGAGCCTCTGTTGCTTGTGCAGTCTGTGTCGGTGTCAGTGTACGTTGTTCGATCACACGTTGTGGGGTTTGTCTAACTGGATATGTATTCCACTTGTTGCCATAGAAGCTTCAGAAACTTGCATTCAGTTGATAATCTATTAGGACTAGTCTTTAGGCAGAAAATCATACCATACGTTCGAGTCTAATATAGTTCGAAAAATGGTTTACCTCTGACAGGCCTCAAAGCTGATGAGTTCATTACACAATTTAGGTGAATCATGTAGGCATTGTGTTAGGCATTCGGTTAATGGTTCGACGATTGATTGGTTGGGAGGTCAATTCAAAAATTCTGTACGAACGTTTTGATTGCTTGATAAAGCGGTGGGGACAACGGTAGGTTCACAGCATAGAAATCATCGGGTCATTTTCAGAAATTTAAGATGGTTGTTGGATGGTCCATTCATTCCTTCAGACAGCTTTGAAGTTTCAGTACAAGTTTTGTTTCATATGGTGAAATCTTCTCGTGTTGCTTCCAAATTCAAACTCCTGAGTTGTCCAGTAGCTGTTAGTCGGTAGCTATATTGTCAATCTTCAATAACAGGTTTCATTAAGCTGATCATAAACGTTGTGTAAAAGATTTTTGCCAGCAGTTAAAATCAGCAAAGTAGTAGTAGTAGATGTTCTATTTTTGCCTGCTGTAACTTTTAAACTCTTTACTCATTGCCTCTTGCCATTTTTCCATGACAGTACGAGGACATCGTGCAGCTGGAATGGCTTTCGACTTTCATGGAGGATCCATTTCCAGGTGGACAGATGACTCTCGGGAAAGAGAGTTTATGCGTTAACAAGGAGATTAACGACAAACAGTTTGAAATGTCGAGTCCTGTTTCAGTCCTGGAGAGAAGCAGCAGCAGCAGCAGCAACTCATTATCCGGGGATAGGAGGACTAGACTGCAAAGCCCCACCCAACGTGCACGCAGCAAGCGCCTGCGGCGGCCTGCTACGTTCTGTCCTAGAACCGCGATTCAGCTCGTCTCGTCTTTTGGGGAGATCGCTCGGCCTTTCAGTGCTCCACAAGATTGTTCGGGGAGTTTGACAGGTTTGGCGGCATTGCCAGTGAGGCCATCCGGCACAGAGCCGAAAAAGAAGAAAAGAAAGATGAAGAGGCCATTGGCCATGAGTACACAAGACGCGGCTCATCACTACAGCACCCCAGCAGTAGAGGTGGAGGTGCGGAAATGCAAGCACTGTGAGATAACCAAGACTCCGCAGTGGAGGGCCGGTCCGACTGGCCCCAAGACACTATGCAATGCCTGTGGAGTCCGCTACAAGTCCGGCCGCCTGTTCCCCGAGTACCGCCCGGCTGCCAGTCCTACATTTGTTCCATCCGTGCACTCAAATTCTCACAAGAAAGTTCTTGAGATGAGAACCAGCAGCAAGGTCGTTTCCGAGCCCGCAGAATCCATCACGCCGGCGACCAACAACTCTTGAGTCCATCGCACCGAACAGACAATCATTCTCATTTCTCTAGTAGGCTTTGTGATATAGTATAATAGTATATAGTATTTGATTTCATGGTGTTCTCATCCAAGTTTCTCAGCTTCTTTGTTCAACAGTTCGTTCGTCCAGTAATATAATAGGGAGCGGCATAGGAGAGGCAGGATAAGATATATATTGGGGTAGAAGAAAAGAGAGGATTGAGGGTAGAGTGCAAGAGAAGGTTAGGACAGCGTTAGGTCCATTCATTCTTTTTGCAGTTAAATAGTACTTGTATATGTTGTGATCTTTAATGGCCGTTCTCAAAATAAAATTGTTCCTTGTTTTTAAGGTGGGGTTAATTGTTTACTGGTTTAGAAATGGGGTTAGCTGCCTGCACATTGTTCTTCGAAAGTAGTATACTCAACAAGCATCTCATCCAGAAAGTTAAGATTGGTTATACGTCTTAAACCACCTCCTTTATATATGAAAACCAACATAATAGGAATTTGGAAGCACCCCTCTTCCAAGTTTTGACGGGAGAGACTCCCACCAGACAACCTGGGGAAGATTTAAAATTAAATTATGGATATTAAATAATGAAAAGGACAGAAGGAACTACCAATACGGGAGCATGAAAACAATGAAAGTCTAGCAATCAAAAGATAAGGCGCCACAATTTCATTTATGATGTCAGGCACAATAGCAATGCCGAGAGAGTTTCACTATAGCACCAAAAGCCTACCTAGCTCTATGGAAGAAGAGAGCAGATAATTGAGCAAATGAAAGCAGTATAAAAATAAAACCTTCAGCCTAAAGCCGCCTTAAAGCATTCAGCAAAAAGGCATATGGGGCGAACTCAATTTCAATCCAGCACAAACTGGCTGGTTTGACCAAATATATGATCAGTTTCAAGACCAAATGAAAGGAATGCTTTTTGGTCAAATTCTATAAAAAACTTTAGGAACCTGACCGGTTCGAAAGGTTGCTCCTTAGGTTAAAGTGATACTATATGTCTTTAAAGTACTAATTCATAGTGAGAAAGTAGGCACTTCTAAAGATGGCATTGCCCTCAGAAGCGCATTCTTTTGTTGTTGAAATGCAACCAAAGGATGCAGTAAAGGGAAAAGCCCTTTTTCAAATTGTATGTATGCTATTTTTAAAGGGTTAATCTATGCTTATCTGCAATTAGAACACAAGTATAGCAGACCAAAAACCACAGCATTATGGGGATAAAAATAGCAGTAGCACGGAGTGATGATTAATTGAGGAATTCAATGATCCATCTCACAAATTCAATAACATAGCTTTTTCAGTTGAAAGAACAATCCATGAACGCTAATGCAAGGCAATGAATAGAGCCCTGTGGAGCCCGCACTAGCCACACCACTCCTTGTCCATAAGAAATGGGATGGTTCAACACCGATAGGCACTGTCCAGGTGGTAAGATAGCATACCCCTGCAAATTATGAAGAGATCACCAGTCAGAATTAAAGAAGTAAAAAATCACGACTCCTTTCTTTCCAATTTACTAAACTGGAATCAAATGAAGGGCTGTTTGAATGAAATTTTCATTCTAAAGCGTACCTGCTGCATAACAGTTGGGAGGATGGCAAACAGTGACATGTTATTAGAGCCGTCGAGTATTCTATCTATTGTGAGCATTTGTAGCTTGTCAGGTGTTGTTTCTAGAATGTTAAGCGCTGACTGGTTTGCATACAAGCACAATGGAAAAGACTGCAGCAGAATACAAGCAATTCATGAATGTTTTGAACACAAATTGTAAAACAGACAACAGATATAAAAGCAAGGGCAACATTAAAAAGGAAAGCATGGAAGATCTTTCTTCCATAATTACATCATTGAGCATCTCGACAGAAGCTTAACGGTATTGGCCTCTACTCATCAGATGCCACGCTGAGGTGAAGAGTCAGAAATTGTAAGTATAAACATACCGAGAATGAGAAACACAGAATAGCATACTGATGTTGCTCTATCTTGTCATATGTTGAATTGGCAGTGTTGCTGCTGAAGCCAGTCATATCCATACCTAAAGTTGATCTGTATCGAGTAAAAAAGCTGTGTCTAGTTATCCAAATAATATGCAATGTCAAAAGATCTTAAACTAGGATCAGCATAGCACGATTGCACAAGTGCCATTTTGTTATATACCAGTTTCAACAAATTTGACTTCTAGAATTCAACTTTTAGCCAACAAATTTTGCTTAAAGAAGGTCATCAATTGAAATTCAATGGATAGTAAGATAGACAGGTTATGGTACAGGTCTAACACTAACAGCAAATTTATGAGTAGTGCGAACTGCTATTTTAGTTGCAGTATTACAACAGGAATTCAAAAATCATAATCTTTGATTTCCAAGACAGACTAATAAAAAAGTTAACTTGCCTGTAACTCTGGTGTACCAAGTTTGCAAGATTGACAGCAAAATCTTGTTCTGGAGTGGACTCTATGGCTGGATTAATTTCGAGGCAATTTGTGTTAGGATATGATTCTGTGTACATTGCTTCTACGCACAGATTTTTCACAGAAGAAACAACACTTTGGACATACTGCCGAGCCATGACTGCAACATCCTCCTGAAGATGGGATTCAAAAGGAAACTGAAAGGCCAGAATCAGCAAGGAGGTCGTATGGCCAACATCGGTCTGTGCATTCTTAATATTTGATGCCTCATTTGATGTTGCACCCTGCCCATGACTCAAGTATATGAAAAAAACCATACATGAAAAGATCGCTGCAAAAGGAATTAAGGAACTAAAGGAATTCATCCAGGTAGACAAATAGAGTCATTCAATTGAGATAAGTTATTCAGTTGTGTCATTTTGTAACAAGTTAAATTTTGCATGCCGTGTCCAGCATCCAATCCCTTCCTTCACTCCACAAAGCATAACATTCATGAGATAAATAAAGCATTGGTGCTTAATGCTAGTGATCAGAAACTAGCACATTAGAAGCTATTGACAAAGCAAGTCAACATAAGATTGGAAACTTACTGCAATTGGACCTAATGAGAAAATTCGAAATCCAGATGATAGTAGAGCACAATCATTGGATGTGCTTCTGAAGATTGGTGCAAAGATCAATTCTGAGCAGGATCCAAGGACAGTATCTTCCATTCCACTAATAATCTGCATAACAAATCAATAATTTACATCGACGTCTCGGACAAAGAAGTTTCAGTACACCTGTTATCATTTTCTTAACACCAGAAAGATCAGTAATCTAGACAAAGGACACCCAATCAATCAATTGGCATATTATTTGTCATATCAAGTTGTGAAGAATGTACAATCTCATACATTAAACACAATGCCAGGATAAGACTGTGATTCTCCCAAGTTCATGTACAAATTTCGCTGGTGGCATGAAGCAAATAAAGCTTACCTGACCTCTTTTGAAGGAAGAGAAAAAGATGCAGAAAAAAAGGTTAAGAATCGTTTCTCCAATGTTACCAAGGCCATGTTTTAGAAACCCATTAAAATTTTATTAATGCCAAAAAGGCACTAACTTAATTCATTAATTATCTGAGTTGTGAATAAAATAGAGTATCAGCTTGTCAATAAAGCAAAGTACATTCTAAACATTAAACTTCATAGTTCAACACATTTTTGCAGATCATTATAGTTCTGAAAACACAACTTAATAGTTCAATGAGCTAATGATTAAGGGCCAGTTTTGATAGGCTTTCTTCAAATTAGAAGTCAGAAGTAAAAGTAGAAGTAGAAGTCAAAAGTAGAAATTGTGTATTTTGGTGTTTGGATGAAGTTTTAATAAAGCAATTTTTATCACACTTATATAAGAAAATAATATAGTCAAGTTTGATCTTTTTAGACTCGTCTAATCATGTAGTTTTCAAATATATAGTTTATATGATTTTCACTTTTATATAATTTGAGATCTTACCCATTTAAATAATGCATTGGATAATGTGTCCAAATGAAAGGTGGTTTTAACTTCTGCTTTTTGTTAGGCTGCCTAAAGTAGCTTCCAAAAAAGTCATTTCTTATCTTCTGGACCAACTTTTGCTTTTAAGTGGAAAACAATACAAACACCGTACAAATGAGAAAAGTGTTTTTTCTTGATAGTAAAAGCTAAGGCAGCTTATTTTAAGTTAATCCAAATGGCCCTAAGTCACTCAAACTTTATGCAGTTTATCAGACGGCCCAAAACAGATTTCATCATCAGAAAAATGCAGGTATTAATTTTCAACACATTTTCTCAGATCTTTAGTACCGTTTGATTATTGATGCTGTCTAGAAGTAAACAATGGCCGTTTGCCCTTTTTTGGTCCATAATGGATATTTCATGAAAAGAAAAAGTATATCCATATCAAGTACAAAGTATGATTTTTTTTTTTTTAAAAAAAAAACAGTTTACATAAGAGGTGAGAACGGAGAATAATAGCCATATATGAGGAGTTATTTTACCTGCACATGGTACAAATCCCCAGAATAAATGCTACTCTGGTGATCAGTCTGGCGTCCAAATCGAACTACTTCAAATCTCTGACATTGAAAACATGAAACACGAATTTAAGTTCCCTATAGCACCCACCATTTCCAAATCTTATAGAAAAGTATTTCTTTATCATAATCATCATCTATGTCGTCGACTCTCTCTCCCACTATAGGAGATTGGCTATATGAATCTCATTTGCCATTGAACAAAATAAAAACAAAAATACTCATTCAAATCAAAATGTGACAAACCACTTTTAATTTCTTCTTTTCAATTTCTTTTAGACCTTCCCTTTACATATGAATTGAGAAACATCTGCATTCTACCAGTTGCAGCTATATCTACAGGTTTCCTATATAGATCACCAAACCATCTTAAATTTGTTCATTTCATATATTCATCTATCAGTGCTCCTCCTGCCTTTTGCCTAATACATTCATTATAAGTTAATTTGTTCTAGTATTTTGCACTTCCATCTTAACATTCCCATTTCAGTGACATTTTCTCTTTTCGTCCTGGTTGTATAATTTTATGTATAATAGCCAGCAGTAAGCTATGTAAAAGCATCCCTGTTTGTACAATTGCAATATCCTTTCCTTTTCAATCATTGACTAATGTTACAAGCACAGAAAATCCTTATATGATAAAATTTTCCTACCTCATCATCATAACCAGTATGGCCAAGAAGCACAGAAGTTTCAATGAACTGATGGATATTCGGTCCTGGATATGCAAAGGATGCAGCTCTAGAAAATGCTACAGAGTGATCAGCAAAATTGAAATCCATCCAAACAGAGCGTCGTGCTTTCAGAATCCTCACCATTCTTGCAGGATGAACATTCTGCCACCAATAAAAGATGCAGCTGACAGTGCCCATGGTATAAATGCAACCAATACATATCAGATAATTAAATATGTATGTCCCAGTTAAAGTTTCCGGACAATCCAAAAGCTATGTTTCATTTGGATTTATTTTAAATCCATGTTTTTAGAAACCCTACAAACATCACATTTGAAAAAACAGCATTTTCACACTTTTGCATCAATAGAAAACTTCCAAAATTTTCTAATTATTTAACTATTACCCCTAAACCCAACCCTCGGCCCCCAATTTTATTTTTTCAAATTTATTCACTGTCGCCGAGCTTTATAAATCACAGGGTAAATTTAATCATCATTTGTATATATTATCACATAATCCAATCTTCATAGAACATTGTCCTACCTCATATTTTTTTCACCTGTAATGTTAGTTTTTTGGAGTGTTTTGAAACAAGTGTCACGTTACCATATTTGGTAACTTTTTACTCTCCCCAATAAAACAATACGCAATTTTGTCTCTCCTTCTACTCATAAAATAACTCATTTTCTGTGCACAACCTAAATGTACCACCTAAAAAAAAATAAAAGTAGATATGTATACAAAAAACAAACTATCAAATCAGATAAATGAATGAAATGCACTAACATAAAATTAAAAGAATAAAATATCATTTCATAAGTTATATTACCAACTTAATCACCAGCATTCACTGGTTCCATATTCTTTCTTCAGGTCATGCTCAGCCAGAGAAGACAACAATATAATTTTACAAACTAAAAACAAAAATAGATAAATACAAAAAATCAATTAACGAATCCGATATTGTTAGAACCTATACAAAAAGCAAGAACAGCTCAGTTCCAACTTAGGCATAAATGGACTAATACACAACAATTACCCACATAAAGAAAACTAGATAAGCACAGTTGCATGTGGAGCAATGAAAATCAAGATGCTGTGACTCACTTGTAGTAGTAAAGAAGCTTTCACACAAATCACACTGTCAAAATTTGCATGTACTCCAGCATTCTTCGTTTGTTTGATTGACATAATGATATCATCAGTGACATTAGTATTTATCAGAGCCCATCCATCGTCAGAAAAACAATTGACAGCATCATCAAAGCCCCTAAGCAAACACATATTTAGTAATATCATTTTCAACGCTTGATTAAATTGCATCATAAAAATGTATGGATCTCAAAATCAGTTTATACCATGTTGGTTTAGGAAAATATCTGAAAAATATTGTGCTTTGAACAAACTCTCTCTAGGTAAGAGGTTGGTTATCATCTAAGAAAGGGGGAATATATGTGTAGCCAGTTTCCAAGACGATGAAATAGATAATCACAAAAACTCAAAATTAAATCATATTTTCAAAATCGCATGAATAATCAAAATCCAAACAAGAATATATATATATATATATATATAAATAAATAAATAAAATTGGTATGTTCCGAAAACCAAGTGACCTCATGATGCAATTGTGAAATCATAGAATTACCCATAGAACTTCTCAGAAAGAAAAATTATTGCTATTTGACAGCAAAATTTCATTGCAACTCCTGGTATTGTAACATTAGGAATATGTGGCCACACAAGAAAGGGAACACACAGATTCAAGGTTCTTACCTGCAGAGTTTTTGGCTGTAAGATCGCAGGAAAGTTGGGTCCTCACGGCTAATATGTGATTCATTGGAGTCCCTTTCATCAATCATGTGTTGAATATAGTGAAGTGCCTTCATAGGAGACACCGATTAATCATTCATTTGCAATATATTCATTATAATCTACATAACATAAATGCAAGTTATTTTAAAGAACATAAATATTACTTTACAGTGACAAAATTAAAGCCAATATACTAGTGTATGGGATACCAACTACCATAGGATGATACAGAAACTGAAAGCAACTGTAGGGATCCATAACAGGGAACCAAACGCATATGTTAAGGGAATAAATGCTTATACTTGTTGAAACCGAACCAGAAATGTCAAGAGACAGGGATGTTCTTGTGATATTGGTTCATCAAAGCAAAATTAGGAGTGTATGAATAAGAATATAGGATTATTTCTTTTATGAATACTTTTCAGGTATTTACGGAGAGATGTTGATCGTTAATGCAAGTAGAGGAATACACTCTGAAATCAGATGTCATTTACTTCCTTTTTTTCTTTTGTCTTCGGACACATTTCACTCACTTCTTAATGGTTCTGTTTATGAAATTGCACCATCTCTTTTACGAGTTGTGGTTGCTTCATTTGATGAAGCAGTTCCTGCTCATGCATAAGCCGACAGTTACACGTTCAGGCAATCCATGATGATTCAGTTGAGAAACACATGTTCTAAAAGATGAAGTAGCCCCCTTGCCCAGGTGAAAAGTTTCCTTGCTACACATTAATCAGGTTTGTCCATATGCAAGCCTGCTTAGTCATAAATGTTCTGGGCTGAAAATTGTTATTTTTGTTGATTGATAATTCACCTAAAATCTTAAGTTCATAAGAAGATAAACAAATTTCAATACTAATAACTTCTCCAATACGTCCCGTATTCACTAGATTCTTTAGATAACTCTACTTCATACTCAACATAGAAACTGCAACCTTCCATTTACTCAATTTTCCTCTAATAGCTTATAGGCTGCCTAGTTTCACTTTCAGATTAGTAATTTCAAGGATAAACTGGGATATACGGTGAAATAATATGAGGAAAATAGTTGACTTACAGAAATGACCATCTTCTTGACTACAATTTCAGATGACTCATGCAAAGGTCGCACCACTACTGGAACAGATGGTGCCTGCATTGTCTTTATGTCTATTATTTCAATTCTCACACAAAAGTAAGATTTAATTTGTGTTGGGTAGCTGAATGGATGTTACCTCCAAATTTAAGTGGTGAACTAGATATACAGACGACCCCCCTTCAACAGGGCAAACCAAAAACCCACTAGCCAGCATTGTCCCTCTGATAAATTCTAGGGCAGCAGGAGAACTGGGCGCAGCATCACAACTGGAAATTGATTTTTCACATACCTTAACATAAATATAAAGAGCCACAATTAGGACAATTTAATAGGAAAAGATGATATAATTTGAAGGTTAGCTCATCCGGTCTCCGAAAGTATATAACATGCATGGCACACCTTACCTCTGAAGAACACTAGATGCATATAGGTAGAATCGGAACTAAAACATATTTGCTTGCTAATAGTAATTGGTCATAGCATAAAATCTGGCACTAGAACATTTTTTATTGCTAATGGTTCATAAACAATGACTTGTTGCCATCTTATACCAAGAAGTAATCATACCACAAAGCTTCCATCATCCAAAACAGAAGTGTATCTCAATGTCCAGAAGTCTCGAGCACAAGCCAGGATAGTGGGAGCATAATACTGAAAAATGGAAATCAAGTCAGTGTTTGGAAAGAAAGAGTAGTCAGATCACAGATGCAATAGATATCAAATAGCAGCTTCTTGCTTCTTCTTTTGTTTTTCCCCACTTCTTGTGTTTAATGGACGAAATTACCCAAACTCATGACTTTGCCTTCGGGCTTTTATCACTAAAAAAAATGGGAATTGCAGCTTTCAGGCATATTTGTGCAAGCATGGAAATCCTTGCACTTTTTGCTTAGGCATGCATATATATTCACACAATATGATAAGTAAACTCCTACCACATATATGCAACCCTATTTCTACATAGATTACGATATATAAACTAAGACTTTACTAGAGAATAGATGTATTTATGAAGTTTATGTTGTTTTGGATAAAAATGTAGTGTAAAAGAAAAAACGAATGGTGAAAAATATTTAAAAATAAATAAATACTTGATTTAATTATTGTTCTATTTTTTATGTATAAAATATTTCTCCCTGTATACTGTTAGTTGTTTACTTGTTTCCATTAATTATACAATTATTTTACAAAATTAAGCATTGACTAATTTCTTATATTAGTAAAAAGAACTTATACTTAAATAAGGGAAAAAATAACATGCAATAAATACACTTTTGTTTCTCATATTTTAACACAGAGAGGGTATTATGTGATGTAGAGTTTAGTGAGTTGTTAAATTTTGTTTTTTAATTTAAATAGGAGTAACATGTGAGTTATTTGGTATATCATTGCTTAAAGATAGTGTAGGTACTCACACCACAAACTGAGGGTAAGGTTTGGGTCATTATTAAATGGTATTTTTCTATTATATGTAAGGTTCAAAGATTGAAACAATTTTGTGTGGAAATTGGATTTTTGTGTAAAAACATTACACAGAAACTGAAACAATGACATTGAAACATGGCAGTAGACTTTCTGCTTACCTGTGTATAGACTAGTTCAATGGTTCCTCCACCATTGACAGGATATTTAGCAGTGACATTCATAGTACGGCAGCTCCGATACCAAGAGGGTTTGTCTTTTAGAATTTCAACTGTCTGCATTAACATAAGGAAATTTCAGTATAGTCAAATTATAAATCAAAATTATGCTACTTGTTTTTGTTTGAGTTCCACCTAACTTTCAGTTTATGATATGATTCGTGATGACGTGCTAAAATTAGTCCTAGAAAATGCTAAAACAATCAGTTCTTGTGTTTGTTTGCATAGTTTACGTTTCAAGGTATATTAGAATATTTAACAACAGGATATCCTGTGTGAAAGAGAAGATACAAGAAAATTAATTAGAATAAAGCTATCCTGGGATTATATCATGGGCATAGTCAATCTTACAAGGTCATGGAACTTGCCTTAACAGGGTCGACAGGCATTGTGACACATGCTCGGGCCGCCACTCCATCCTCAGTAGATGAGACACAGAGAGTGCCAACTGAATATAGACTATGTAGCTGAATAGAAAGCAAATGAATCAATCAATTAAAAGCATGTGCAATAGTTCAAAAAAACCTGAACCGTTTCAACAGTCACAACCTTCAGCCCAGAAGCAGGGATCCAATGAATAGCATTCCCGACAGCTTTAGAGAGGAACTCTTCCCTAGTTTCCTCAGCCATCAACAGAAGGCTATATGAAAAGATAGAACACAGGCAATTAGAGTGTGGTTAATGCAGTATGGTTTATAAATAGAGTGTCTCTCCGGCATACCTCCTGTTATTATCAGCCATCCTAATGGGCATTTGAGGATTATTGGCTTCAGGCTGATGGCCCATTTCACTGCTGGAATCTGAAGTTAGCTGCAAAACATTATGCTATTCATGATACTTCTTAAAGCTCACAACAGTACTCTCAAAATAAATTTTCATATCAAGCAAGATAACTGCTCTATCCTGGTATGTGAAAATTTTATTTCCATTGTTAATAAATTGGATTAGGCAACCTGATTGTGAAATAATATTTCACAATCAGGCGAGATAAATTGTCATATACAAGAAACTGCACTATCCTGGTATGAGAAAAATTCATTTCCATTGTTAATAAATTGAATTAGGCAACCTGATTGTGAAATAATGTTTCATGAATATTTAGTCTTTCTACGATTGACTGTTTAGACATGAAGGCGTTTAGCTGCGTATAAACCTATAAGTGGAGGAGAAGAATAAAAACTCGTGACTCAAGTGGGAGAAAATCAACATCCGCAAAACATGCATCCAATCCTACACAGCACATAACAACAGACAAGACAGTGACACATCTTATGAAATACATCCAAAATTGATAGAGAACTTGAGTAAGAGTCATCCTTTCAAGATCAAGATTGAAAATCAGAAAGTAATATGCTTTCAGCAATGGACAGTGCTCATTTAGTGAGAGGTGTAACTGTAACATACTGAAAGGACTTGGTTCCGCATGTTCTCATTCTCGCATATTAGTTGGTCTAATTTTCTCTGCAAGCCATCATTCTCTTCCCTCAGTAGCTTGTTTGATGCAGTCAACCTCCTGTTTTCTGACAGAAGAACACAATTTTCTTTCTTCTGCTTTTCACGACATCTGAAAATAGGACAATCACAGCATAACATATAATTAGGCGCAATTCTAATACAGTTATGAATGCGAAAAAGAAAAACATAAATTTCTAGTATCCAATTTGGACAAATACTAGTTTTAATAAAATCCAATTCAAACACATCCAGTGCTCGCATTTAACATGAAAAAATTAGTTGAACTGTTCAACCTATACTCTTAGAATAAATGGGTGCAGTCCCATATCTAATGCCTCAATATACAGAGTTAGGGATGGAATAATTAGAATCATTACAAGATTGATACGGAAAGAAAAAAGACATCAAAGATTCCTCAGTTGTCCCTTAAAGCTACTGGTGTATTACAAATGGAAATACCACATTACCACATGCTGAGCAGCAATTTTAAAATAGAAAATGACCATCTTAACTCACATACCTGGTCATAAACATTTTGGTTAACTCCATTTCAAGAATAAACTACTGAATACAAATATTTACTTCTGTTACTGTCAAAATGCATTTTATGCCATTAATCAGACACTACCTCCTGGTCAAGGATGCTCTAGAATCTTAATAGAATTATCAATAGATGTGTGGATTAATATGAATTGTGGTAGAAAATCCAGCAAAGATAGTCTAATTTACTTAAAAATTGACAGCTATAACCTATATTACAGTTCAGATGTTGCAATCTGAGGTAAATTTATCAGTAGCAATTATATAACAATATTGTCTAAATATGCAAAACCAGAAAATCACAGCCAAAGATTATCCAAATATGTCAAATCCTGTATGGGCCATGATAAAGATAGTCTGGTGAAGGAATAAAATATATTAATTTAAACTTGTGCAAAAAAGTAAAATTGCTCAAAATAAAATTTTCACCTCCGGTTCTGGAACCAGACTTTGAGCTGTTTAGGGTCGACTCCACTCAGAATATGATGTTCACTCATGATCTGTGCCCTCTGCAAATGGTTTGGGTTTGGGCATTGTGTATAAGCTCTCTCAAGAACCTCAATCTGCTCTTGTGTGTATCGAGCATATTTTCCTCCCTCTTCATGCCCTTTCTTCACACCCTTGCCCTTTCTGCTCTCCTCGCAATTTATTAGCGGACCTCTTGGCATTTCGACAACTAAACTCCAGCACAAGAACTTAAGAATATATGTCTAGACCAAGTTCTTTGGATGCACCAAATGCCCTTTCAATATTTCTCTATAATCAGCTTAATGAAAAGTATATAACAGAATTAAAATTGCTAAGGTTTGGTTCAACAACCCAAAATATGCTCTAAAACACCGAATGACAAAATCTTCATTTGCAAATGAAAATTTTAAATATATCGAAGCAAACTGGTTACTAAAAAGGAAAAGAAATCAATTAAAGAGTTAAGATTGGGAGAAAATGTTCTGGACATCCCCAATCTCCATCAGGCGAGCACTGGACTTAAGAGGAATAGAGGATTGTTATGCCTGAAACAAACTCATTTAAAGACATTGATTTGCAACATTGGATGCCATAATTTTACTCTCAATTTAAAATTTATTGCTAGAATCTCGACGAGTCTTGTTCTTTTATTTATACTTTAGTCTACCAAATCTAACTAATTACCGGAATCTCCGGTCTCTCATTCACAATCTACACGTGCTTTCGCAAATCGAATTCTACACAAAGCAATGATAAAGCACAAACAATACCGAATTTCATAAATTAAGCTTGCATTCCTTGCTCCTGATTCCTAACAACAATGTAGCATAACGTGTATAAGATATTTAAATCCGCTAGCAATGCTGACTCCCGTGAAATGTGTGCTTGCAGAAAATAAAATAGAGATGGCCAAATTTAACTACGATAAGACTTAAAGCACCATACAAAAAACAAGTATACACAAACATGTACCGTTCAGTGAATACCAAATCAAACAGCTTGCTCACTATATATTAGTTTTTGAGAAAACATATATGCTCACATACCATGTATACAATAAACACTGCATTGAAGGCTGTAATAAAGAACATAGACACTGTTAAATAACAAATAAAGTTGCACATTAATTTAATTGATGACATATACATATCAAACTGGCAGGAATAGGGATGAGGACTTAGCGTTAAGTCCCTCGACTTCCAACTTCCAACGGAAGGTGGAGGTTCGATGCCCGAATCCCTCGCTTTTATTCCTTTGTAATTTGTGTGGCATGGCAAAAAAAACTGGCAGGAATAATAATAATAATAATAATAATAATAATAATAATAATAATAATAATAATAATAATAATAATCCCATTAAACAAGCAGATAAGTAATGTGTTAAAGAACCAATAAATGCGGATAGGCGTAACACTAATCATTCATTGCTCAAAATTCATGCTTATCGTACATTTATTGAAAGATTCGAATTGGAAATTCTCGTACAAATACAATTACAAACGGCTAAAAAAAACGTTGTGCAAGTGTTCATACAAATTGCCAGCAGAGGAAAAATATTCCCTCTACAAATTCAAATAAATTAGTGAAATTGCCCAAACCAAGCTCGCCATTCCTCGATTCAGCCATTGCTGTTGCTTCTAGAAACCAAAGATGTCAATAACAGTGCGAGAAAGAGCCGCAAATGTGCTATTGGGATTTAGGTCATGTTTACCTATTCAATTTGTATCTCGTAAGTCTAAGCTTTTTTATTTACACAATATAAATTTAAATTATAGTAAATTATAAAGGGAGAGTAAGATTAAGTAACTGATTAATTAATGACCTCGGCTATTTGTACACTCCATTTTCGCTAACATCACCCACCCAATATTCACTACCCAAAATACCCCTAATGTACTTCCTCTGTTTTCAAATTTTTATTACGGACACATCCAGTGCGCAGTCCAATACACATTTTAAACTATTAATAATTCAAATTCGGTACAAGTAAAAAATCTACAAGTTCGATATTTAAAAACTACCAGACGAGATGAATCTAACAAGATCTCACTTGACTATATTTTAAATTTTTATAACTATGATAAAACTTCAAGTCAAAGTATATGTGTGAACAGTACCAACAGTAGCAAATATTCCAAAACCGATTAAGTATTTGATTAAAAATAAAAAATAAAAAATTCACCTACTCTTCATAATACTAAATACACCCCCACCCACACTCTAACATCTTCTAAAACCTAAACAAAAAACCTCGCCTACAAAACCCTAATACATTCCATCAAAAAAAATCCTACCCCGTTAAAAAATTATGGAATAATTGATGTAATTAGCATAAATCAAAAGATAAGTAGTATAGAACTATTATCCAACAAATAAAGGAGGAAAAATTACCTTGGAATGAAGATGTAAGCATTTTAAATTTGAGAAATTTTCATTTTCATGCAGAGATATTCAGCGCTGGTTGGCTGTATGCTGAACATAATGCGCGGCCAGAGCGGTCGAACGGTCTTCACGGTGCGCGGCCGGACCGGCCGAACGGTCTTCACGATGTGCGGCAAGTCTGGCCGTACAAGTATGTTTCCAATTTTTTTTTTGTTGGTTATAATTTCAATATTTTTAAAAGTACACAAATCCTTCATTTTTTGACGAACTTGAGTATTATAGGTATGTTTCCAACTTTTTTTTTTGTTGGTTATAATTTCAAAATTTTAAAAGCAGACACATCCTTCATTTTTCAATGAAATATAGTGATACACCATATATAAAGATCCCATTAGGAATGAATTGAGTATATATGTCATTGGTATTAGTTACACAAATGTGTCAAGACGAACAAGTATAAAAACATTGGATCAATCAAATTTAAAAAATTGATAGATGATAGAAATTAGTATTACAACATTGTAATTTTATTATTGTACATTATTGCCAGTAAAATACAAAAAATATGATCAAAATGCTTTTGTCATTTCTTTACATGTAGCGCAACATTGCTTAATTATATCACGAAACATATATCAAAAGTACAACATAAACGCTTGCCACATTCCTACGTCAACAAAACAAGTTCCATGGTGCAACTCGGGCATGTAATGAAGAAGCGAGACTCTTCATGTAGAGCTCAACGTTGTTACATCATGGAGAAAACTAGAAACACCAAGATAGTGTCCATCCACCGCCACATGCACCACATGCAGATATCCAAGCAAGGGATTTCAAAATCAACAATGAGTTCTTGCCCTTCAACTGAATAGATTTTGCATCCTTCAGGAAATGAGTTCAAATCTCAAACCCTGAATCAACAATGCACGAAATTCAAGATTATAAACATTAAAATCCAAATCAATAAAGTCACCAAGCAACATCATTTATAAAGATAACATGCAAAATTCAGAAAAGATAACTTTGCATGGGAGAAAATATTTATAACAAGTGCATTACTAATAGCCAGCAAGAGTCCAAAAAAAAAGCCAGCAAGAACATTATCATGTTGAGATGTTAACATGTAGGAATTCAATGTTGAACCTCAGAAAGATAACCATCACTATCTGGCATTATGTAGCTTCATCTCTATTATGGCCAATGAATATGGCATCAAGATAAACATTTGTGGAGTCCTCAAATTTGGTGATCCTGGAAATAATAAAGAGATACCTAAATAATGAGTTACAACTCCAGTTAATAATATTTCAGATGTCAAGTTTTAATAGTTTTAATTTGACATTCTCGCGGAGGCCATTCTACTCAATCAAGAAAAAAAAACTAATAAACAGGATTAATGCAGAATGCATCAATGACTAATAAGATGAAATCTGCAGCTAAATTAAATGAAAGCTGACAGCATCAATATTGAGTGAAAATAGATAATTTGCGTTTCCGCACATAGACAACGAAGCATAAAGTGACAACAATCCCACACGTGAATAGCAACAGAGACACCGCTCATTCTCGAGCCCCGCAGAGCGCGTGCGCGCTGCTTCGTGCACGGCACCCGGCATCGTACGCCCTTTCATCCCGCACGGCATGCGGCAGCGTGCCCACTCCCTCCCGTGTGGCTCCCATCCGCCGTGCACGCCTAGGCGTGTGTGGCACACCAAGGCCGAACCTCGGCCCCGGTTTGACATTGGAAAAATTCACCCATCCAACCAAAATCTAATTTAACCACACAAATATACAATTGAACTCTTCCTAATCGTATCTATAAGCTTTATAATACTTCCTCCGTATTCAAAAAATTTTAACATTGCTTGTTTTCACACAATCAAATACACATTTTTAAAAAGTAACATCTCAAATTTTATAAAATAAAAAACTATAAAACTTGAATATTATAAAACTACGTGATTAGACAAATCTAACAAGATCTAACTTGACTATGTTTTATCTTATCTAACTGTATTAAAAAGTCGAATCAATGTTACTCAATGAATAATGTTTACTATGCAAACGTTAACATTTTTAAAAACGGAGGGAGTATTTAAAATCAAGATTTAATACATCGGATCCAATGGATTGAATGGGGTGAATTAAAACTGAAATGTAACCTCTTGAAGTCTATCCAGTTATCCATGGCCTTCCAAGTGAGTGGCTTGTTGTTGTTCCAGATTATTCTTCCGGTGTCTGCTTCATCCGGCGATGTTAGTGAGTGGAAGAGACGGCAGTGGTTTTTCTTCTCCTGAGAGAGAGACTGATGGGGTTAGGGATTGGGTTTGAGGGAATGGGCGAGGTAGTGGGGTGTATGTAGATTAGATAAGATTTACTTTCCTTTTTTCTCATAAGGTAATAAGGGCGTGTAAGTCTTTTAATGTGGTGTGTATTTAGAACTTTGCTTGATTTCCAAATTTTTAGGTGAGCTATATTTAGTAATGGGGTGATGTTAGTAAAATGTAGAGTAGACATAGCCCATGTCTTAATTAATTAGCTCCAACCCAATACTTCATCCGTTCTCAAATAAATGAGTCATTTGCTTAGTAGTAACTATTCATTGAGTAACTTTGATTAATTTTTTTAACATAGTTATATAAAAAAAAACATAGTCATGTGAGATATTGTTAGATTCACTTAATCACGTAGTTTTAGAATATCAAATTTTTATAATTTTTACTTATATAGAATTTGAGTTATAAACATTTAAAAATATGTCTTGGACTGCGTGAAACGCAGGAAATGAACATTTATATGAGAACAGAGGAAGTATAAAAATAGGAGTATCTTTCATTTTGGTCATGCCCCGACGATTACGTCAATGCAATATTGAAATACGAATCTCAATTCTCATGTACTGCATTTTTTTATTTGCCACAATGTCTTCCGCTTTTCTTGTACTTTATTTAATTTCCCGGTAACATATCTATCCATCTATATAATAAATTCTAAATATTTTTGGCATGTGCAGACTGTATTGCCCTTATTGAATAGTATGATATTTTTTCCTTAAATCTTATTAAAAAAATACAAACTTAAGGCTACATTTGTAAATCATTATAAAACCTCATAAAACATATCTACGATTATTATCATGACACATCATAAACGCCACATCACCATCTCAAAAATGCCAAATGCTGCTAGTGTCATCTTAAATCTTGAATTAATCTTAATATATTTTAAATCTTTTTTAAAAGATACATTTATAAGATTTCATCTATAAATTAATATTAATATATATACGGTTTTCATGTTGACATCTCAACATCTATATTTAGAAAACTAACTTATACTAATATAAAAATATCTTGATAAAATCGTTCTTTGTTTATTAAAAATTTGAAATTCTAAAACTATAAGATTATACAAATCTAACAATATCTCACATGACTATGTTTTTTCTTACATAACTATGATAAAAATTTGAATTAAGCTTAAACAGTGAATAGTGCAAAAAAATCTAACGTAACAATTGTAACGAGACGGATGAAGTACTAACTTATAACAAGTCCAAAACAGTTGGTAACGCTTAAAAAATATATTGAAATCATTGGAAGAATTATATCACTGCTGACTGTAGGGATGGCAATGGGTCGGAGATGGATGGAGGTGCCTAAATCCACCTCCACCCATCAATGTTATATTGATTATCCAACTCATCCATCATCCATCTAAAACTCAATCCAAATCCTTTCCACCCATCAACCACGGGTGAAAACGGATGGATCGGGTGGTTAGTGGATTTCAAACATACATAAATCGATGCAATAATTTATATTCAAAATAAATCATGTTTGAACATTAAACTATTACAAATCCCTACTAAAATTCCAACAAGCAAAATAACAATTATCCTATGAAGGAAAGTGTAAAGAGCCAAAAGGATATTAGTAAGGAATAAGCGTCAGTGTCACTTAGGGCAAGCAGGGTGCAAGACATTGGCGAAGCAACAATCACGATTTGTTGATTTGGGAAAGGCGAACGATTTCAATTCTCAATTTTCAGAGCGGGATTGAGAGATTCTGAATTTCTAATGCAATATAGGGTTTTAACTTTTTATTAGTTTTTAATAGTATTTATTTTATTTTATATATAATATATACTCCCTCTGATTTTCAAAAAATGTAACATTCATGCATTTCACGTAGTTCAATACATATTTTTAACGCTTAATATATCAAATTATATAAAAGTAAAAATTTTAAAATTTTGATATTCTAAAACTACGCTATTAGACGAATCCAACAATATCCTATTTAACTATATTTTACCTTATATATTGTGTTAAAAAATTAAATCAAATTACTAAATGAATAGTAATAAATATGCAAATGTTTCATCTTTTTAAAAATGGAGGGAGTAGATTATTTAATGTGAAATATTTATATTTTTAAAAATATATATTCATATATTTAATAAAAGAAGCGGGTGATGGGTGGATTGGATGATGGGTTGGATGATGGATCGGGTGGTGGGTTGAATGAGTCTAAATCCATTTCCGACCCGATCCGTCATCCGATCCACCCATCACCCTATAAGAATCCACGTTTTTTCGGGTTTTCATCAATTTTAACTGATTGGGTGGGTCGGATTATGGGCGGATGTGGGTGGAATTGCCATCCCTACTGCTGAGGAATCCCAATTTTTTAAAATTTTAACAATACGTGGGTGAACTCATATGAATCTAATATTGTTATCTATATCATTCATCCAACCGAATGGAGATCAACATTTCATATTCAAGATTGTTATAATAGATCCTCCAACAAATGACACTTATTAGTAGGGATGACAATTTCACATGCACCATCCAAAACTCGATCCACCCAACCCGATGAAATGGATGAAATCCGACAAAATGTGAATTCTTATAGGGTGATGGGTGGATGGGGTCGGTGGTGGATTTAGACTCATTCAACCCACCACCCGATCCATCATCCAATCCACCATCCAAACCATCCATCACCCGTTATATTTTATTAAATATATATACTTATATATACTCAATATGTTTCAGTCAAAAATCTAACATAGTTTTTCTTCCCCTTTTTTTTCTTCCGCATTCCCCTTCCGGTCGTTCCAACCTTTCTCAATTCTCTCATAATTCTGTCACTCATTGCTAAGGGAGGTCTCATCGACTAATCTTCCTAATGTTAGGACTTCTCAATATGTTTTATACTTCTCTCGGTTGACCCTTTCATTATCAGTGTTCGATTTTTACACTTTTTTTTTTTGTCTTATTACCTCATTTACACTTTGCTTCTAGATATCGCAAATCATGTATAAAATTCTAGAATTTTATGATGTTCAAACATGATTTGACTTTGAATATAAGTGATTAAAACTTTATGCATGTTTTAAATCCATTATTCACCCGATCCACCCATTTCACTCGTGGTTAATGGGTGAATTGGATTTGGGATGAATTTTAGATGTATGATGATATAACTTTCATAAATAGGGGTGGATTTACTCTTTTCTCATCCATTGCCATCCCTACTTATTAGGGTTATTCTCAAAGGGAGAATGTTTTGTTAAAAAAAATATTACTTTATTGATCTATTAATAAATTAGTAATTTAGTTTAAAAAATTCACCAAACTGGTCATGTAATAAGGATGATTAAAGCATTAATATGTTGCAATTGGAAAAATTAGTCCTCTAGGTTTGATTTTTTTTCTCAAATTTAGTCATTTTGACATAATGAATTTAATTAACATGTAATAAGGATGATTAAACCATTAATATGTACCCACAACTTTTAATTAAATGGATCAATTCAGAACCCTTAATTTTGATTTCATAAAATAGTTTTTTTTTTAATAAATGATTATTTTGTTTGAATAAAATTAGGTTTTAATAAAATATAATTTTATTTGAATAAAATAATTTTTTCTAATAAAATGGATTTTGATAAATGTTTTGTAGGTTGACCAATTTAATTAAAGGTTGTGGAAGCAACATGAATTATTTTTCATTAGATATTAATTATGTTTATTATGCCCAAATGACCAAATTAGAGAAAATATAAAACTTAGGACCAAATTTTCCAATTGAAACGAATAGGATCATTTTGATAAATTTTGAAACTTAAAGGATTAATTTGTTAATTTTTCCCTATTAATCCGCTAAAACTGAATACTTTTGATTATTGATATGTTTATTGTTTAATTTTAATACAATTTTTATCGTAGTAATGTAATAAGAAAAAAATAGGGATGTAATATTGTTAGAATTTTTTTTAGCGTCAGAATAGTTTAGTTTGTAATTTCACAATATACATTTTATGTAATTTGTTATTTTATCTGTTTTGAAATATTAAACGTTAAGCAAGTTAAGCAAGTGTATTAAATTGTATATAAGGAAAAAGAAATTGGTCATTTTTTAATGACACCAGGGGAGTTTCCTTTATATATTTGATTGATCATCAATTTTAAAAGATACAGTAATACCCAAAATGAAACTACAAATCGTTAAAAAAAGAAAAAGAAAAAGATAATTATCATTTTCCATAAAACCCCCTAATATGTTTTTTTTTTTTTTATTTGGGTAATAGGGTCTTAGCTCTTACGATCAAAGTTCGGCCTTCAATCCTTTATCATTTTCCATAACACAGGCGAAGCACGAACATGATCCGCGGCACACACACATTTGAATCGGAACCGAGAAGATCCACATCCGCTCACTCCCCTCCCAATCGCGATTGGCTTTGACTCTGCCTGCGCTCATCAATTTCTCGAGCTTATTCATCCGATCTATCTTGCTCTTCCTACCCCTGGTATTTCTTTGATTTCCTCTTTATATGTTCATCCGTTTATTATTTATTGTCTGTGTTAATTGGTGGAATTTATGAGCTATTTTGCTTGTTGTGTTGTCTAAATTTTGCAATTGGTGTTTGGTTTTCGTGTTATTATTATTATTATTATTTTTTTACGTTTTGTGGTGGAAGGGAAGTGGATCTGATCATAGGTGTCGTTTTGGCCAATTCTGTAAATGCTGGATTTGGTTAGAAAGTTTTGTAAAATTATAAATGAATTGAGTATGTTAGTATCTCAGGCCATGTCCTTAGGGAGTTTTCATTCTGCAAAGATCATTAATTAGAAGCTGCATTCAATTTCCCAAAGTTTCCATTTTTGAAATGCATTAGGATCAAGATCATATGATATTACTCTTTAAGAAAGTATTCGAGAGGCGTTCCATCCATTGTTTCGTTTTCATTTGTTTTGAGAGCCGGATGGATGGATTTGGAAGTAGAAAGTCTTTTTAAAATTTTGGGTGTCATGTCAGATAATGGTGATGTGAGAATCACTAATTTGAACTTAATTAGGGAGCACTAATTGAATAATTACTCAATTTTGATAAAAAAAAAAATTAATTACTTTAAATTATAATTGATTGTTCAGTTTATATGTGTATATGTGTGTGCATGTTTACAGCTTTCCAGAAAAACCAAACTATACAAAACACAATCGACTGAGAAGAGAAACTGTTAGGCTATCTACAATATTTTACTACCTGGGTGATTGCCACTTTGTTCTCAGATGCAAAACTATGATGAGAACAGGCTTCTGGGACCTGGGCCAAAGGAAAGAAGTTATCGAAACTGAACTTACAAACTAAAGCCAGTATATACAGGTCTACTAAAAAGAGTAACAAAGGGCAGGTGGAAATAGTAGGAAGTGATTGTTTGAATCTATATTTTGGATTGAAGGTGTAGCGTATGTATGAGAATAAATGAATTGTAAAATTAAAAGTTTGAAGTCATGCTTTAATATGTTATATATAAAAGTGCTATAATGATTAGAAGATAGATTAAATTGTATAAGAACAGTTTGATCTACCATACAAGATTTTGTGAATATGTATAACTTTGCACTTAAATAGGTAAGATTTGACTTATTAACCTGTATTTTTTAATTAAAATAATAGAAATTTTACGTTGAAAAAGTAGTTCGTGAAAAAATTAGTTTTTTAGGAAAAAAATCTTTGGGGAGAAGACATCCAAACAGATCTCTCTCTCTCTCTCTCTCTCTCTCTGAGACTCTGACACGTTAAACCTAAAACTGTAACCTGATCGGGAAGAACTTCTAACCTATCATTTTAAGACGGAAGATTCTTTTTTTTCCATTGAATGAGTTATAATTAAAATTTAATCTATTGAATATGTGATTGCTGTCATATACTTCCCCCGTTCTCATTTAGTTGAGCCATTTGCATAGTAGTAACTATTTATTGAGTAATTTTGATAAATCTTTTTAACATATTTATATAAAAAAAAATATAGTCAAGTGAGATGTTAGATTCGTCTAATCACGTAGTTTTAGAATATCAAATTTTTTTAATTTTAACTTATATACAATACTATGAGTTATTACTGGTTAAAACTATTTATTGGATTGCGGGAAATGTAAAAATGGTAGGTAAGTAAATTTGAAATGAACTGAGGAAACTGCCCTTATAACTAAACTAGAAAATGAAACAGTTATATTGTAAAACCTAATCAAACCATTGGTTTAAAGTTAATGCAAAAGAAATATAAAATTAATACTATTTTTTCAGATGATATTCTAATATGGGATGAAAAAATACTTTGGAAGTAGTGTACAACTCTGACTATGGCAATGAATGACAAATATAATGATGGGAATGAGTTCTTGTTAAGTTAGTAAACGAAAGAGTCATGGGGTATCAATATTGATCTACTTGATGAGTTTCCAATGCTGATCAGGATGCTCCCAGAAATTCTCACATTGCTTGACTTTGAATCATGCACCGAGAACTCTGATGCTGCCTGACATTAAATTATCAATTATGTATAGCGTTCTTCCCCAGTAAAAAAATGTTGTTCCTCAACCGTGTTATATATGGTTTTTTCAGGAGGTTTGCAGCTATGTCTCAAAGTTTCATTAAAGATGAAGAGGTGGATATTGTCATTGGAGCCCTTCAATCTGATCTTACATCTTTTATGGAAGCATGGAGACCCGTGTTTAGCCGTTTCCACCTGATAATTGTCCAGGATCCCGACCTGAAAGAGGACCTTAAAATTCCACAAGGCTTTAACCTGACTCTCTTTAAAAAGTCCGATATAGATAATGTTGTGGGTGCAAGTGCAACTAGCTCTATCTCTTTTTCTGGTTTCTCTTGCCGGTATTTTGGCTATCTCATGTCAAGGAAGAAATATATAATCTCCATTGATGATGACTGCATCCCAGCTAAAGATTCCAAGGGAAATTTTGTTGATGCTGTAGCACAGCATATCACTAACCTTGCAACGCCTGCTACTCCATTTTTCTTCAACACACTGTACGATCCTTATTGTGAGGGATCTGATTTTGTCAGAGGATACCCATTTAGCCTGAGGACTGGAGTAGAGTGTGGTCTATCATGTGGACTGTGGCTTAATTTAGCCGACTATGATGCCCCCACACAGGTTTTGAAGCCAAATGTGAAGAATTCCAGGTATGTTGATGCTGTTCTTACTGTACCAGCAAGGACAATGCTCCCCATCAGTGGAATCAACATAGGGTTCAATAATGAGTTAATGGGGCCGGCCTTGGTACCTGCTTTTAAACTGGCAAAAGAAGGGAAACTGAGGTGGGAAACTGTAGAAGATATATGGACGGGGATGTGTGTTAAAGTTGTCGCGGACCACTTGAAGTTTGGAGTGAAAAGTGGGCTGCCATATGTGTGGAGGAATCACAGAGGTAATGCTGTGGAGAGCTTGAAGAAAGAGTGGGAAGGGGTCAAGCTTATGGAAGATGTCGTCCCTTTCTTTCAATCGGTGAAACTGTCTGAAGCTGCTGTTACACCACAAGATTGTGTGTCCGAGATTGCAGCATTGGTGAAGGAGCAGTTAGGGCCACAAAATCCGATGTTTGCTCGTGCTGCTGAGAGCATGGCTGAGTGGGTCAAGCTCTGGAAGCAAGTACGAGGAGCTCCATAGTCTAGGCTCCAGCCATCATACATCTCTATACTCTTCTCTTGTTGGGTAGGAAACAGAACACTACTCTTTGCTGGCTGTCTCTGGTTTTATGTTTGGACTCTGGACTCTGGAGGGAGTTTGAAATAATAAGTATATTGTGGTGTTAGCTTCACTATTCTGTTCTGATAACAGATGGTACTCTGTACGGAGGAGTCTTTCAGCAATAATATTATTTTATATTCATCTCGACTCTTAATGATTGTTCACTTGAGGCTCAACCCCTGATAAGCAAAAGGCATAAAACCTTTCGGTGACCACATTACCACAATGACAAAATAAAAGTCATCGAACAAAGCATGATATAAACAACAATAGAAGCTACACTGTAACTTGCGGAGAAAAAATCCCTCAAAGGTTGTGGATGACTTGTCAAACAAGATCAAATTGCTCGAGGATTCTAACATATCCAGAGCTGTTCAACCAGCTGAGATAGGCCAGGAAACAGGAATCTCCTTGTCTGCTCGGTTGGAGATTTCAGAAATGCAATATGTGCTAGGATAGAGTACTTATTATTGTTAGAATCGAATTTAATTGAGGCATCCACAAACTTAGAATTCTATGATCTTCCATTACAATCATCTCATATTAAGGATTAATAATTGTGATTCCGTATTCATGCCTATTGCATGGTAAAAAAAAAAAAAAATTAGTTTAGGTGTCTGGCTTGTAAGCTGTTATTTTATGCTACTTTCTGGGAATGGCTATAATAATTTTATACCTTCGTCCATTTACTTTGTGTGCATGTACCATATGCTTATATTCCAATCTATTCAAATGGAACCACACCTTAATTATTTCAAAATAATTGGGTGAACTCCATATGTGGTGCATGACAGCTTATTAAGCGTGCAGCCAACACCTGGTAAGAGCAACAATATGCCTCCAGTTCCATCTGCTGCTCACGTAAGTACATTGGGGAAGGGCTCAAATGATCACCTTGCACTCAGTATTGATTCTGATTCAGAACGATTAACAGACAATAAGGAACCCGATCAAGACAAATGTTAATACTTGAACCGATACTTGATTAGATATCTTATGGTGTGAGGCTTATGTAAGATATGTCTCTGCAGGTCATGTGTTCAAGTCTCTGACTACAACAGGTCTGATTCCCAGACAAGGGAGAACGGTTGCTGATCGAATTGATGGAATTTGGTAAAATATTACTAACTCATTAGTCCACAATTAATACTACACAAGAAATGAACATTGATACCTGTTCTGGGAATGAAATAAAATTGGACATCGAGTAGATGCGGTGGCAATCTATTTGATTACATATCGGGTTTTTCTCTTTTACAGTAAGCACTTTCCTTTAGTCTGTCATTGTGATGTTCATTTTCTTTTTCGTCCAGGGTATCTGGTAGGCGTGCTTTGATGAGTCACCCAAGGGGTAGGACAGGAGTCATTGCCTATTGGATGGTCTTGCACATTTGGTTACTTGGGACCATTTTGTAACATGGTGAATACAGATAGATAAACGAATGTATTTCTTTAGAGTAGATCATAAGATGTATTCAAAGTTTATGATTCTTGTTCGAGTGATGTGATTTGTAAATGCTCATGTATCAGTTCTCTCAGTTTGAATATCTGCAATCCAATATTTGGGATCCGAGAATTCAAATTGGATTGTTCTGTGGTGTAAATGTTGCCTCTGGTCCTAACCCTCACTGTATTGTGTAGCATTATTGATTTATTTCTACTAGCAAATAAGTATCTGAGAATGGTAGCATGTCTGGCAGAAGTAGAAGAATATTATTAGATGAGTTTTGTCGCAATGAAGTTTTTATATAGTACTAGTATGTACTACGACTGTAGAACTAGGGTTGGGTCGATACGGTATAACAAAAAAATTTCGCCGTAACGTATACCGAACCGAACTTTACGGTATGAAAATTTTCATACCGTTGCCGTACCGAACATTTCGGTATACCGAAAGTTTCGGTATGAAATATTTTCATACCATTGTCGTACCGACATTTCGATAAGTTCGGTATATACCGCTATACTGAACCTTCGGTACATACCGATATACCGGTATCACAGAATATACCGACATATCGAACATTCGCTACCTACCGACATACCGGTATTGCGATATATACCGACATATCGAACTTTCGCTACATACCAGCATACCGGTATTGCGGTATATACCGGTATCGCGGTATATACCTATATACCGAACAATCGGCACATACCGATATACCATACCGCAGTATATACTGAAGTTCGGTACGGTAACGGTATACCGTGGTATAAAAAAATTTATACCGTTACCGTAACGGTATACCGCGGTATAAAAAAATTTATACCGTTACTGTACCAAAATCTTACGGTACGTTATCAGTACCGTACCGAAAATTATGGTATACCGAAAATTTCGATATTCTCAGTATTTTTTCGGTACGGTATATGCGCTATGCGGTATATTCGGTATTTTTACAGCCTAGGACATCTTTTAAGTGTCTGCTTTTAAATTTTTGTTGGTTGGGATTTTTTGTTTTTTGTTTTTTTTGGAAAAGCTTAAACAAGCCAGCTAAGACGGTTGGTTGGGATTTTGAAAGTACTATACTCCCTCCGTTTTTTTATATTTTTTCCACTTCTACATTTCATGTACTTCAATGCATATTTCAAATTCTATAGAACAAAAAATTATGAAAAATTAAATATTCTAAAACTATATGATTAGACGAATCTAATATTATCTTATTTACTTGACTATATTTTATTTTATATAACTAAGTTTATAAATTGAGAATCAAACTTATAAAAAAACGGAGGGAGTATTAAATATGGGAAAGGGCTGTTCTTTTATTTCAAGTTTTTGGTTTCTGTTATGGGATGTTGAAAATTTACTCCATCCAAACATCACTCATATATCCAAAATGGAAGAGTGAACCCTCATTTCTACCTGAAAACCCAAATTTCCCACTCATTAACATCCATCGGTCCGCAAATCCAAATTCGAGTTGATGATGGCATCAAATGTGTAGTCGTACTCGTACTTCACCCAACACAATTGAACTTTAATTTGCTTCTTTCTGCTGTGCTCTGAAATGGATTTGCTAATCTCAAACCACTGTCGGTCTTGTTTTCTTCTCAAATCCTCCAACTTTTACCCTAAATTCCTGGGTAATTCACTTCTCGTATTTCATTATCTAATTTCGTATGAACCCTTGAAAGTTTTCATCAGTTATTGACATTGGATACCAGAATCCTGAACATCTTTCTTCTTTCTTTATTATCGTCTCCAAATTTTATCAGGACCAGATAGGGGTGCTTGTGGCCATCGTAATTCGCCCAGTTTCTCCTTGAAATCTTGCAGTGTGAGTTTTCGATTCAAAGTTTCTGTTGAAATCACGCTGTAACTATCTTACTGAGTTACTGTATATATCAAAGGGATATGGAAGCAAAACAAAGGCGTTAGCTGGTCAGAATCAGACCAAAAGGTCTCGAAAA
The DNA here is from genome assembly GCA_030278955.1 of Hygrophila difformis. Taxonomy (NCBI): domain Eukaryota; kingdom Viridiplantae; phylum Streptophyta; class Magnoliopsida; order Lamiales; family Acanthaceae; genus Hygrophila; species Hygrophila difformis. Next base: position 14,327,427 of record JAOANR010000007.1, read on the forward strand.
CGAGAAAACACTAAAAAAAAGAATGAGGTTTTACCAGTAATTGAACAATCATCAGATGTATACGATGGATTAGCTAAGCCCATCTCAGGTACTGAATATGTGGAAGATGGGAAGAGTAGCAACAAGTTCAGTTCTGATGCTTTCGAGGATAAGACTTCTGTTATTGTCCCTTCAAGGAATGCAGTGCTCCAAGCTTGTATCGTCACTTCGAGTTTGATAGCTTCTCTTGGATTTCTCATTCGGCAGGTGGGTTCTATTTTGTTTCATGAATTTCACTAGCTATCTATTAATCTATTTGTAAATGCTGATAGTTTGTCAGAAGTCCTTTTGTTTTCTGTGCTAAGAAATTCTTTTAGTTTATGAAAAGGAAAACTCAATTTTCTTTTACAGAAGCTTTAGTTTATTTGCATTTGTAAGTATGCTTTCTTGCTGATTACACAAGCTTTGGTTTTTCATGCCGATGGTAGATTTAATCAACAGTTTGTTTGTGGATTCATAGGGTTCTCATATTGCATCTGGAGAAGGATGGCCGGTTGTTGATTGTTCTGCTGCGGCAACATGTAAGACTAAGTGTTACTTGTTGGTTGTAGATCATAATTAACATTGTACGCGAACTCTTTCTCTGTCACATAGCATTGGTTATGAATGTTGAAAGAAGCCCTGTCTGACGTCTTGCATTTTGTGCAGTGAATTTTGAATTATGGCATCTTGAGCTGGTTGCAGGATCGGTTATCCTAGTATCATCCTGTCGTTTATTGCTATTGAAGATATGGCCTGATTTTGCCGAGTCTAGCAAAACAGCTAATCAGCAGGTATGCATTCCTTATCTGCTGCAATGCATCATGTCTTCCTTTCCTAACTAAATTTTGTTTTTGTTGCATTGGAGAGGCCTATGCATGTTTCTTCTTCAATTGCAGGTCCTTACTTCCCTGGAACCTCTCGATTACTTAGTCGTTGCATTTTTACCTGGAATTAGTGAGGTAAGATATTCAGTTCACTACTAATGCACTAGTCTGCCAGTCACTATGGTATCATCTTGGATGGATAAATATAGTACTTATAGGTAAGAGGCTCTATCTATTCTGTTGTCGGACAGGAACTTCTATTCCGCGGTGCATTATTACCACTTCTTGGAGCTAATTGGGTGAGTATCTTGGCTGTTGCCGCACTATTCGGCGCATTACATTTGGGGAGTGGTCGAAATTATTCTTTCACAATCTGGTATGGTCCTTTCTCTAAACACAATCATATATATAAAATACTCCCTCCGTCCCACTCCAAGTGTCTGGTTACTGTTGGGCACGAGAATTAAGGTAGAGTTGGTTTGTGAGTATATGGTGGGGTCCACATAGTTGTTGGAGGGGAAAATTATTTCTATTTATAGAAAGAAGACATTTGTAATGGGACATCCAAAAATAGTAAGTAGGACATTTGGAATGGGACGGAGGGAGTACCATATTTGAAGATCAGCTTCATGAGCTCTTTGTAAACAATGCAAGACTGAATTGAGGAACTAATCGAATAGGAGACAATTGTATGACATGGAGAACATTTGTGCAGGGCAACATTCGTTGGGATTTTGTATGGGTATGCGACAGTTTTATCTGCGAGCATCACCGTTCCAATGGCTTCTCATGCGCTGAACAACTTAGTCGGAGGGATCATCTGGCGATACTCATCTACCACATCATCAAAGCCATCTGAATAAGCGTGCGCATAAATTACTTAAGTTGATTTTTCGAGCATCCATTTGCGTGTGCCGACCTATAAATATTGTTGATTCTTACATGCATTTCTGTCTTTATATGCAGCAGGGTGGGTATACACAAGTTCTAAAGAAACTGTAATGGTCAATTGGAGTATTAGGTAGCAGGAAGAAAATCCAATTACAGGAAAAATATTGAGGATAAAAGAACTGGAGAAATACAAGGGTTAAAGTAAATCTCCTCTACTGATAATCTAGCCAAAAGGAAGAACATTGTCTCATTGTAAGGACATTCTGCATTTAATTCTTTTCACTTAACAAAGAACAGCATAGATGAACTTATATAGACGCCAGTGGCCAGCTCATCAATCACCAGCCTATGCCTGTTCACCTCAACGCCAAAATTGAATCTGAATAACAACAAAATTGAATCATGGTAAAGCCTCAAATTTTGTGCTTGGATGAAATTCTTGCAGCTTAATTTCCCAGTTGCCCCTTTGATCCATCTTCTGTACATCACACCCATTTTTTAAGAATCTGCAGGTGAACTGTTGCTTCTTTATTCTATATACTCCTTGAAAAGGAATAGACAAGTATCCATGGATCATGATTCATCAACAGGGATGGTACAGCTACAGCATACCCGCGGCCGTGTCATGTTGTCTCGTTCTAAGTTTTTGGGGAAATGTATCCATACATTAATGAAAAAACTTCACATGGTGTTTTTGGAGGCGGGGGAACAAAAGATTCGGAGGCCTGTTTAAAAAAAAAAAAAATGGGATCTTTTATTTATTTTTGTTAATTTGAAAAAAAAAAGTAAAAAAGAAAAAAAAAAACATTTTGGCGTACCCTGCCGTATGAAAGGACACAAAAAGAATTAATGTAGTTCAATTCATAGTGAATCAATCAAATTAAAAAAATAATACTGTAATGCTGGAGTTTAGGTTTTTACTATATGGGATGTCAAAATAGTAAATTAATTACTCAACGGATAAGTGGTAGGGGTGTAATTTGGATACGAACCCGACCGACACGAAAAATTTCAGGTTTGGGTTTGGTCATTTTAATTTTTTTCAAAATCAGATCGACCCGAAATCCGACTTGAAATATTATACAATCTGATCAACCCGATACGAACACTGACACTAAATTTAAAATTGAGAGGACTCATTGAGTGGTAGTAGTGTAATAAATTTATTATGGAAAGCGCGTGTGGAAATTTCATTTAAAATAAATGATTGCACACACGTACTACGTGAGTATGGAAGGGGACGGAACGGCAGCCCTGAGTTTGACCGTTGACCCTTCCCGGCATTCGTCATTCGTTTGAAAACGTCCATCAATAAGCAGCCAACAAAGGAAAGAAAAAACGCAAAAAGGAACCATTCCATTTCCATTGCCGCATCAGGCATCAGGGGAAAAACACGAAAGCTAAAGCTAGTCTATGCTTTCTGCTTTTCTCCCCGCCCACACCTTCCATATTCTTCCCTTCTTCCTCATTGAAACTCCCCCCTTCTTCCTACCCCGTTCCTTTTCTCCATCGCATCTCGCCTCCGCCAACCCATATCTTGATTGATCTCAACGTCCGTTTTTCTTCTTTTCCTTATCTTTCTTGCCTCAATTTTGTTCGCGGGCATTTTATATATGTGGGTTTGACGACAATTGGTTGATCCGTCGAAAAACCCAAATATCAGGATCTTGAGCATCTGCGGAATTTTCAATTTTTCGAGACCTTTTAAATTGAAGGGTTCGATTGCATTTTTTAATTTCAATGCTGTGAAAAAATTGGATCTTTTTGCCGCGTCCAAGTTTTTTGCGGAGTGATCGATACGAGGGATTAATCTTTTTGGGTTGAGGATCACTTGTTTCTGCGGTTTGAGGGTTGTTTCGGTCGAGGTGGTGAATGGTGGGGGTTCCTGTACTTTGTTCATTGGAAATATTATGGTCCCCTCCGTCAAGTTTGATCAATTTTTCTGGGGGCCCCTTTGGATATTGTACGATTCACTTTTGAAGAACAAAAAGGAAGGAGAAAAAGCTGTCTTTTTGATCCGATTATAGTTGTGCGAGTGTGATTCATTGAATTGAATATAAATAAGGACCATTATTGGCTGAAATGTCCGATAAGGTTCAGGGATCACCTTCCCTTCAGTCTATCAAATCATTGCCTGTGAATTTTAGATATAAGGGTGATAGGGGGAGGGATGGCGTGATGTCATCTGATACCATATCAGAAAATGATGAAGTGCCAATTGATGCGTCACAAGGCACAGTTAACGGGTGGAACACCGTTGGTTTGGGTTGTGATGACTCACCATACTCTGGTATGGTGACACCTACCAAAGACAAAGCTAAATCTGATGAAATATTGGTTGATGATCACAATGGTCATAAAAGGATGGATATTCCTATGCAGCATAAGCTACCACATGCTGAATCTAAGTGGAGTGACACCACTTCGGACACTACGAAAAAGGTATAGAGTTTAGCAAGTTTTCTATTCCTCTTTGATCCAATCTTTTACTTATAGTTATCTCTATTATTGGATTGTTGAACCGGCATATTTTTCTTGATTTCTTGTTCTTGTATATGAATGTGCTTTTGTGAATTTTGTGTGTGCGTGTGTCATATTTTGCAATCAATGTCTCTAATAGAAGTGCCCTTTGGATTGCATCTATTCATTGATATTAGTCTGCTATAAAATATTTAAATGAAAGTTTGTTTTTGATGGAACATTGATTCATGTGTGGGTGCACTTAAGTCGGTGTGTTATGCTTTATATTTTCTTATTTATGTTGCCCGTATGAGGTTTTAAAATCATGTTTGGCCATTATTATGTGGATGTGTCATTCTATTTTACAAAATAACTAGCTTAAAGTACCAGATTATGTCTCATTCTCTGCAGCATCAGGTGACGTGATGTTCTTCATTTGCAAAATGATGTGAACAGTGTGGGAGCAATGTGTCTAGATGGTTAATTCAATAGCCTGATAATTTAGTACCATAAGTATAGGGGCATTTACACATTTAGATTTGCACTGTGTCTGTAAAGAGAATGAATGACAATGCTGCTCCATCCCTTCATGGAATCCTCAAATCTGTAAATAGATTATATATATATATATATAAATAATAATAATTTTAATTAATAAATTATTATTTTATTGCTGAAGGCGTTTAGTTGATCATTTGTTATTTGAAGTTGTAGCTTTAGGGTGCAAAAACTGACAAAGTAGTCTATAAATACTTTTAACATATTCAATTAGGGAGCGACTTCTGGAAGACAGAGACTGACCGACTCTTAGTAGATTTAGCTTGTAAATCTAGCCATTACTTTATGTTTTGTGCAATACTTTGGTAAAAGAAACACACAAATTAGTACCTAGTAGTTTAATTTTTACTGTTTTGCTTGCATATACTGACATTTGAAAGGAAAAAGAGAGATTATATTTTTTGGTCACTTATTTTGGATTGTCGCACAATGAGATGGCTTTGTATTTGGAGGTTGTAAAATTATGTAATCTGTAACATTGGTGCTTTAGGTTGACTGTTTTTCACATGTTTCATATATATTAGGATATTCAAATGTTTGAAAGCTATTTTTGTGGCTTTGAACACATCATACTGAACAAGATTTTCAAATAAGGTAAGCAGTTGCAAATAATCAAGCCATTTTCTTGTGTCTCACGTATTGTGCTTGAAAACCTAGATAGTTGTACACACCATGGTTTTGAAGGGAAATAAAATTTGACACGTGGTGTTAAAACATTTGTAGATCGAATAAGTCCAAATGTTAGTGTGACATCTCAATCATCCGATAATAAGATTGCAATGTGGAAAATCAGAGCTAAAATTGCTTTGCTTTATGGAAGTTTTAGATGTAGTTTGTTGAGATGTTGAACATGGGATTAATACCATCCCGCATTGGAGAAATTGAGAACTATTTGTACCTAAAACATTAGAGCCTAATTACATGCCTATGGAGCCATTTTAGGTTGAAATGTCATTGTGGCTGTACTTGATAGGTTGTCTCTATATATTCACCCTACGTCATTAATGTACTATTTTTGGCTGTATTCAATCTCCATTAGCTCTACCATCACAATATCTACTCTCCTCCGTTAATAAGCATCTGGTTGCCCCCAGAAGTGGGAGTTTCATCCTCTCTCTGTGAGACTCACAGCCACAGTGAGGGGATGGGTAATATTTGGTGAGGTAGAAAATCTCCTCAGAATTGATGCGTTTTCTATTTGCCATCGACAAAATTAATCTGGGTTGTGGATGCTCTATGAACTCTGCAATTTGTATCTGGAAAGTTATGGACCCTTTTATCCAGGGTTCAATAGAAAGTTCTGGCAATTGGCGACAACATATTCATTTCCAAACACAACTTAATAGTTGTTTGATGTTTGACTAATGACAGTTAGTTGTTTGACTAATGACTGCATCTATTAATAATTTGATTTTTTGTTATTTTATTTGCAGAAACTTTACTCTTGGTTTCAGCTTCCTAACGGCAATTGGGAGCTGGCAATGATTATTAAGAGTTTTGGAAATGAGCTATTGATATCATATTCCGAGGGAAAAGTGAGTCAGCTTTAGTATGTTCAGTAGTGGTTCTTGATATTGCTAAATATATAATCTTTTGAAATTCTTGATCCAGGTTTTGAAGGTGGACTCAAAAGTTCTGTTGCCAGCTAATCCTGATATACTTGATGGTGTTGATGATCTTATGCAACTAAGTTATTTAAATGAACCTTCCGTATTGTACAATCTTCAGTATAGGTACAATCAAGATATGATATATGTAAGTGATCATGTTTATGATATTTTCTTCCACTTTTGTGGCTATCTGATTTTTTTTTTTTTCTTCCTTGTTGGTTTCTGACTTTTATGTTCATCTCAGACCAAAGCAGGTCCTGTTCTGGTTGCCATTAACCCCTTTAAGAATGTACCAATATATGGAAATGATTATATTGCTGCTTATAAACGCAAGTCTATGGATAGCCCACATGTATATGGTGTAACTGACACTGCTATGCGTGAAATGATTCGGGGTAATACTCTCATAACTGTTAAAAAACTTTGTTTAACTCCATTGGCCTTTCATTATTTTAACATTTGATGTTGTTTTTCCTATCTGCAGATGAAGTTAATCAATCTATCATCATAAGGTCAGTTAAAGACCCCATTGCATTTCTGTATTCTGTTGTATTTTCTTTCATGCTTTTTATTGCATCATTTTAGTAAATAATTTCAATTGAAATAATTATCATCGTCATGTTCATCCTTGGTGTCAATTTTTATGTCAGAGTTTTCCCCTTCTGTTTTGTTTATTTTTTTGTTCTTATGTGTTTGTGTAATCTGTGACACATAGCATCATGTTGAAATATCTTTAAAGCCAATGTATTTTGAAGGAACTTCTGTTCACTGACAACAAGTTTAGAATAACCACTAATTCAATCTAAATGGTACTGTCTAGTAGAGATGGATTTTAAGTATTTGTGTCCTATTTCTTCCCCTCTTATGCTAAATGAGTTGGATGCCTAATATTCTGAATTCTTAGGCCTACAAGAGAGTAAAGCCCCATGCGTAAGTCAGCACATTAGAGAAACATTTATGCATTATGTGTATGCTTTATATTTTCTGCATTCTTCAGCCTTTATAAAAGAACTTCAGTCTAATTATATAATTTTGAACGTCAACTTCTCCTTTTGTGTTATCTTCATTCTATATTCAATGATTATTAGAGGTAGTTTCTGTTTAAAGTTCAAACATATATCTAATGCACTTGCAATTTGATATATATGCCCCTTTATCCATTATAGAATATGCTCACAAATAATATTACAGATATAAATGTGCTGAACAGTTATATTTGAGAATTCTGTAATACTATATGTTAGAGTAGCATATATTATATCTATTTATTTCTCGATTAAGATCCCAATCATTATATCTTTTTTTAATCATCTTTGTTATGATGTGTCTTTCTCTGTTTTCTTTAGATGATATTTTGGGAAAACAGAATCATATAGTATAGATAAATGCAGAGATAACAATCGGTCATTGGAATCTGCATACTGGGTTTAATTATTGTTGAACTCTCTTATGATCTGCCCTTGACGAAGTGTTGTTCTGCTGATCTCTTTTATTCAGTGGAGAAAGTGGAGCTGGAAAAACCGAGACTGCAAAGATAGCCATGCAGTATTTAGCTGCCCTGGGTGGGGGTAGTGGGATAGAATACGAGATACTGAAAACTAATCCGATTTTGGAAGCATTTGGTAACGCCAAAACATTGAGAAATAACAACTCTAGTCGATTTGTAAGTTACGTAGTCGTAGGGAACCTTCATTTCTTTGTTTACTATAGATATTAGTCCAACTTGTGTTGTGAAGTCACACCTAAGTGTTGAATCTTTTAAATGCCGGTAATGTGATCTATTTGCAGGGGAAGCTGATCGATATTCACTTCAGTGAAACTGGAAAAATATCGGGTGCCATGATTCAAACCTGTAAGGACAGATCTACAATAATATTTCTTGGTTGAATTACTACTTACTATTGGATAATCTAAAAGAATGATCTAATCTATTTATTTCATGTCATTTCAATTTGGCTCATTGCCCCTGGCAGTTTTACTGGAGAAGGTATTCATTTCTTGTACTTTTTGATGGTTTTGTTAAGATCACCTTATTTGCAATACAATAATTTCAGTCTGGTTGTTTTAATGAACAGTCAAGAGTAGTTCAATGTTCCAAGGGTGAAAGATCCTATCATATCTTTTACCAACTTTGTGCTGGAGCTCCACCTGACCTTAGAGGTGCAGCATCATTTCAACAGTACATGTAGCTTCAGACCATCAGCTATTTTGCCTTTTGTTGTCATGATCTCCTGTATTTTGTGCTTTCTTATTTTACATTTTGATTTGAATTTATTTTCTGTATACTTCATTCTTGTCACTCTACATTTTTGTGTTTTCCTTTTGACTTTTTATTTGCTTTTATCCTTTTCTATACAGAAAAGTTTAACTTGAAGAATGTTGATGAGTACAAATATTTGAGGCAAAGCACTTGCTATTCAATTTCTGGAGTTGATGATGCTGAACAGTTCCGTGTAGTAATGGTATTGTTGGAGTTTTAATCTCATCTTTCTCTGGTTTTCGGTTTACAAGTTCTCTGTGTATCAACTTAGCCAAAAATATTATTTCTAAAACCAGGAAGCTCTGGATATTGTTCATGTTACTAAGGAAGACCAAGATAGCGTATTTGCAATGTTAGCTGCAGTACTGTGGCTGGGGAATGTCTCCTTTACTGTGGTTGATGGTGAGGATCATGTTGAGCCAGTTGTGGATGAAGGTGAGGATATTTAACAGATATTATCTCAAAATATACAGGAAGCATAGGGGGCATGTGGGAAGTTAAAATATATGAGCATAAAATTATCCATCTCCTATTAGCTTAAACTTTTGTGTGGTCATTCAACAAAAATAAGCCATGCTTGTCTAGCTAAACTTCTGCTGATTGTAAGTCCTTCCCATGAAACATATTTACCTATCTGAGAATTGTCCATTAGAAAAATAGAATGATAAATATTGGACTGCAACTAGGGGTGGGTCGGTACCGTACCGAAATTTCATACCGTTGCCGTACCGAACCTTTCGGTATACCAAAAATTTCAGTATGAAATATTTCCATACTGATATTTCGGTAAGTTTGATATATACCGATATACCGAACCTTCGGTACATACCGACATACCGGTATCGCGGTATATACCGACCTACCGAGCATTCGCTACATACCAACATACCGGTATTGCGGTATATACCGACATACCGATATTTCGGTATATACCGACATACCGAACCTTCGCTACATACCAGCATACCGGTATTGCGGTATATACCAGTATCACGGTATATACTAACATACCGAACAATTGGTACATATCCACATACGGATACCGCGGTATATACCGAAGTTCGGTACGGTAACGGTTATCAAAAAAATTATACCGTTAACGTACCATATCGAAAATTACGGTATACCGAAATTATATTCTCGGTATTTTTTCGGTACGATATGTGCGGTATGCGGTATATTCGGTATTTTTCCCCAGCCCTAACTGCAACAAATCTGAAATGTAACTATGTTGGCTCACAGTTCAATGTTGTTACATTGAAATATTAGTATATGATTGTTTATTCTTTCACCAATGTGGCTGTAAGCTTTGAAGAATGGTTTCTTATTCGCTTCTTGTTTTGAAGCTTTTCAGCTAGCATAGAAATCTTATGCGATATTTTCCCCCAGGAGATTTATTAGGGGACTTGTAATCATTTTGCAGTGCTTAATTGCAAATTTCTCTTATGTACTGAAAATTGAAAAGGAAAATATTTAAATAATACCATTTTTAGGTATATAACTCCTACTTGACCATTATAACCAATTTTCAGGTTTAATCACTGTTGCTACTCTGATTGGGTGCAACATTGAGGAACTAAAGCGAGCACTATCTACTCGCAAAATGAAAGTTGGGAAAAGGAATGATACAATTGTGCAAAAGCTTACCCTAGCTCAGGTAGACAATTCAATATTGAACTATGCCACCTAGAAATAGATCTTGTGCGCTACATATGCATATACTGAAGTCTTCTAGAATTTCATACTTCCACTTAATATTTCAGGCCATTGATACTCGAGATGCGTTGGCAAAATCAATTTACTCTTGTTTATTTGATTGGCTAGTGGAACAAATCAATAAATCCCTTGCAGTAGGCAAACGACGCACTGGAAGGTCCATAAGTATTCTTGATATTTATGGCTTCGAATCATTTGAGGTGTGTACTTTTATCTATAATAATTTCTTAACATTCTGTTTATTTTTTGTATTATGGTTGTGATGATCATTTTATTTTTCTTTAGAGGAATGGTTTCGAGCAGTTTTGTATCAATTATGCCAATGAAAGATTGCAACAACATTTTAATCGACACTTATTCAAATTGGAGCACGAGGTACTCTTGTCTTATCTACTTGATATTAAACATGTTGTATTGGTTTTCTAGCTTGGATTAGCTTATAGGAGTCGTGCAGTACATCTTGCCTTCTCTGAAGCTGTTGAGTGCAATGTTTGAAATATGTAAATTTTCTCCAGGAGTACATTCTAGATGGTATTGACTGGGCAAAAGCCGAGTTTGAAGACAATCAAGATTGTCTTAATCTCTTCGAGAAGGTAAAGGACTTGTTTCTATTGATACATGTGACAAATTCTTTTGCTCTTATTGTAATGAAAGCCCCATTAATTATTTAGGCCATGATTGAATGATTTTTGTGAGAATGTTCAGAGAAAAATGTGATAAAGTGGAATGGAAGTATTTAAAAATTTGGATAGATAGAAGAGTGAATGGATGCTGTTCGTGTAAAAAAAATGTTATTTATTGGGTTGTGACTTATTTGTCTTTTTAATGATTAGATAGATAAAATAATCTATTATTTTACACATGACAAAGTATAAATGCAAACAATCATGTTGCTATCTGTGTTTCTAACACAATTATTTCTGATTTCTGCAGAAACCTTTAGGGTTACAATCCTTGCTAGATGAGGAGTCGACCTTTCCAAATGGAACAGATTTGACCTTCGCTGATAAGCTCAGGCAACATCTACACTCTAATCCTTGTTTTCGAGGAGAAAGAGAGAAAGCTTTCACTGTACGCCATTTTGCTGGAGAGGTATTCCCTCGTATAGCAACTAATTCTATTGGATAATTGTTGTTCAATCCTCAATTGCCAACCTATGCTTTAGTTAGAATTTGTGAATAAAACCTCAAGAATGAAGAAACCACTACCTTTATCAGGAATATGAATTAGTGAATAACTCTTGAGCTTCTATATAAAATAAACTAACTGAATATTTATTCATGGTTTGTTCTAATTTGTCTAAGAAGTCAAATTACTTGTCCTCATAACATCTTTAAAGTGTGCCAATATTATTGAGCAGTATGTGCTTTCATTCGAGCTTTGTTAGCTACTCCGAGTCCTCTCCATTTTCTGGTTACATATGATACAGTGGAGAATTTTACTAACTTCGTTGGGTTTTCAGGTTACATATGATACAACTGGTTTTCTTGAGAGAAATCGAGATTTACTTCATTTGGATTCCATAGAGCTGCTTTCTTCTTGCACGTGCCACCTGCTTCAGACTTTTGCATCCACTATGCTTACACAATCTGAGAAGCCTGTAGTTGGTGCACTTCATAAATCTGGCGGAGCAGATTCGCAGAAATTAAGTGTCACGACAAAATTCAAGGTGAACAAGTTTCACTACCCCTGCTGATTGGATAGTCAATAACAAAGCATTGTGTTATATTTGACTGCATATTGCTTAATATGTATGCATGAGCATTGGTCCTTACCTCTACAAATTGCAGCTTTTCCAGTATCAGAAGCTTCTTTCTTTCACAGCCTGTATTCTAGAATTTTAAAACTGTCCCATGTTGTAGAATCGAATGAAATCTAGGTCCTACCTATAGCATTAATGTTCTTATCAAGTTATCATGCTAAACATGCTTTAGGAGTGGCAATAATGTTGATGCATTGGACAAAAATTTATGATGTTTGAGTAAGTTACATTTTGTTTTGTGCAAAATGTTGACTCTGTTGTTTGTTTAATGGACTCAAGTTTTATGTAGGGTACGTCTGTTTGATCATGTTTAGTGTTGATTGAAACAAAGGAATGTAATGAAGTTATGAAATACTTAGAATTAGGTTGTGCTTCTTTGTTCAGTTAATGCAGGGTTCAGTCTCTATTCCAATGAGCATAGTGTAATCAAATGAACCTTCTTTGTTTCCACTAAATTATATTTATGACTTGCAGGGGAAGGGGGTGCTACTCTGAGTTTTTATATGTTGGATTATAATAAAATATTTTCTTTGCCAGGTAATTTTTCTGCTGCAGTTGATTTTAACGATCTGACCTATCTTACTATATCGTTGTTGACAGGGCCAACTATTCCAATTAATGCATCGTCTAGAGAACACAACACCACATTTCATTCGTTGCATAAAGCCCAATAATTACCAATCTCCTGGTAATTACAATCAGGGAATTGTACTCCAACAGCTTCGGTGTTGTGGAGTTATAGAAGTTGTGAGAATATCAAGATCTGGTTTTCCCACCAGAGTGACACACCAAAAGTTTGCTAGAAGGTGAAAAAAAATGAAATTGGTCTTCGTGCCAATGTTTATATTCATTTGCTTTGCATGCAATTTATTTATTTCTACCTTGTTGTACATCAGGTATGGCTTTCTTCTATCGGAGCATGTTGCGTCCAAGGATCCACTCAGCGTTTCTGTGGCAATTCTTAATCAGTTTAACATTCTACCAGAGATGTATCAAGTTGGATACACAAAATTGTTCTTTCGAACTGGACAGGTAGAACATTTTTCTCTTGTTTGATTCTCCATCCTTTATTTCACTTGGGCAAACTTTGTTTGGGCATAGCAAGCAGTAATAGAGCATTTGATTAATTATTCAAGAAACATATAGGGATGGTCAGTCTGTGAATATGTCTATGGGTTTTTTATTTGCCTAACTTGAGTGCAAAGGAATCCTGTCTGAATATACAATAAGGGTAGTCCGTGATGGGGAAAGAAAATAGTTTGAGATCATCTGCAAATAAACTTCAAATGTGCTGGCTGCTTTTGTAGTTTTATAATTTCACTCTCTTTCCTTCTATTGCACCCCACCAGAGAATCAGGGTCACAATGTAATTGATCCGAATCGAATCGAATACTATAATATTCGCTTTGATTTGATAAGCTTTTCGAATATTATCGAATCGAATCGAATTATTCTATAAGGTAATTTAATACTTAATAAAATTAATTTTGAAATTAAATATTTAATTCGATTTATAGATCAAATTTAATATTTTAATATCAGATATAAATATATTTATATTAATTAGTAAATATAATTATTAAAATTATATTATAAATTATTTATCAAAATTAATTTATATATTTATATATAATTTTTATATATAATTGAATACCGAATCGAATCAAATATTAATCGAATATCAAAATTTCGAATAATTTCAAATCGAATCACAAATCGAACTAAATTATTTGATTCGTTTACAACCCTACACAAGCAGGTCCTGCTTTTAGCCTCTACATCTTTTGCTGCTACAATTTAGCCATAAAAGTTGAGTAGAAATATTTTCTCAAGAAATTCTAAATGATTCATAAAAAGTAATTAAAATGTAGTTGGTATATGTAGAACTTCTTCACTTTAAAAATATTTCTTTACAAGAGAAGAATCTATTTGGACAGTTGGTCTGGAAAGATTTGTAATGAGATCATTCGAAATTGTTCCATTTCTTGTTTCTATTTCTGTTCAAAGAATTGTATTACTGCTGAAATGAGTTATATAAATGGTAAAGATATGTAAACAAATATAACTTTCATCACCTAAGCCATTCAACCCACTACATGGGATCAGCTATATGGATCTTAGACCGCCATCATTTATGATAAAGACGAAGGTTATCACTGAAGTATAAATGTAATGCAGTATATATATATATATGTGTATGTGTGTGTGTGTCCAATTTATTTTAGGTCTTTTCCCTTCACCATGTAATATGAATCAATGGGTCATCACATTCTACTAATCGTATATTCGTATTGGAGCAGCTAAAGGTTTCTTAAGCAGTTAAGCTCATGACAAAATATTGAATATAACCTTTATTGTGCTTTTCTCATTTTCTCATTATATTGGTGTTACCCCTACTTTCAATTTAATGCATTGCTGCTAAATGAGTTTATCTAATTTTCTTGTCTATTGATTGTTACTCCTTTAGGCCGTCTATTGATGTCATTATACACGTACATTCATCTTAATATTCTTATGACCCTTATCTTGCTTTATCGTGTACTTAACATCATTGGCCTTACGCCTATATAATTTTCTATTAATCGAGGAGGGATTTACAACTGCAGAGTGATGATACTAGCCAGTTCAAATTCTGTGTTGACATTTTTCTGTCCTTGGTTGAAACTTGATGTATGTTTACTTGAAAAATGGTATTTATCCCCTCATTAGTTGTTCTGAATCACCAATTTGTATTGTATTTTGAATTGTTGTAGATTGGGGTACTTGAAGATACAAGAAATCGAACTCTCTATGGTATTTTACGCGTTCAAAGTTGCTTTAGAGGGCATCAAGCTCGTTGCCTTGTAAAGGAGTTTAAGAATAGGATTGCATTCCTTCAGTCATGTATGTCTTTACTACAACCTTTGGCATTTCCCCCCTTTCTCTTGTCTATCTTTAGAAGCCCTTGTGAAATGTGAAACAACATATTGCAGTTATCCGTGCTGAAAAAACTAGGGAAGAATATGCACTATTGTTAAGGGATCATAGAGCAGCAATAACTATACAAAAGCATGTCAAGGCCAGGACTGTTAGGCGTAGTTTCAAAAGATTGAGTGAGGCATCAACAGCGATTACAGCAGGTAACAGTTTGCTATTTCTCTATCATAAGATATAAACCATTTAAAATTTTATCCTCTACTGTATTATCTCAAGATATAAATCCTTATGGGTAGCAATCTAAGCGTAGATGCCAAACTATCTGCAATGGTACAAAGATCTACACGTGTTCTCTTGAAAAAGCGAAATGGTGAAATGTGTAATGTATTCAGATATTATTTTGAGAGGTACATGCTGGGAATAGTTGATGACTACCCAATGCATATATCTTACAGATTTAGTCAGAAAAACTTTTCTTCATGTGATCTTGCATTGCATTTTGAGGTTAGAGTGCTACTAAGAGATTTATTCGAATCCATTTTCTTCTCTAGTTATTCGTGGTTGGTTGGTCAGAAGATGCTCAGGAGAAGCAGGATTGTTGCAATTTATGGGAAATAGGGTAAGCCTTTGTTTTACTGTACGTATTGTATCATATTTAGATCATATACAGCAATTGCTGGTTTGACATGAAAATTCTTCTGCCCAACTTCCACATTTTTTTTTCTTTTAAAAAAAGATTTATTTTTTCTTTCCTTGGATTCATAATAATCTTGTAAGATGCTTTATAACTTGGATTCTTCCATTGTTTTTTATATTTTCTATGTTCTATATATTTTAATGAAAGGTGAGATATTTGCTTCTTAACTTGACAATATGTTGCTTTGAAAGTTGAGCACATACTGGTTTGAAGGCTGAGTTGCATGCCTATGGTTTGAATCAGGGTCATGAGCTGGAAGAAGTGCTGGTGAAGTCATCATACCTTGCTGAGCTGCAACGCCGTGTTCTCAGAGCTGAAACATCTGTGAGGGAAAAAATTGAGGAAAATGATATCCTTCACCAACAGATGCAAGACTACGAGACTCGTTGGTCTGAGTACGAGCAGAAAATGAAATCCATGGAAGAGGTTTGGCAAAAGCAAATGCGATCACTGCAGTCCAGCCTTTCGATTGCCAAGAAAAGCTTAGGTTTTGATGATTCCCGCAGAAGTTCAAATGCATCATCAGTAAACGATGAAAGCGGGACCAGTTGGGACCCAGCCAGCCACTTTAGGATACACGACAGCAATGGAGGGCGGGCAACAAGCCCTGGCTTGAGTGTCATTCAGCGATTGGCCGAGGAGTTCGAGCAAAGGAGTCAAGTATTTGGAGATGATGCAAGGTTCTTGGTGGAAGTTAAGTCGGGTCAGGTAGAGGCAAGCTTGGACCCAGACCAGGAGCTCCGGAGGTTGAAACAGATGTTTGAAGCTTGGAAGAAAGACTATGGAGCACGGTTGAGGGAAACGAAGGTGATACTCCACAAGATTGGAAATGATGAAGCCCCCGCAGACAGGGGGAGAAAGAAATGGTGGGGAAGAAGGAACAACAGCTCCCGGATTAATTAAGCAAGCACCTGCACCACATCAAAAATACCAATCCCCTTTATTATTTATGAAAGAAACAGAGGATTCAGGTAGCAGCTAATTCTGTATATTTTTTTAAATTTTTTTTTTTTAATTGTTGCATATAATAAATAAAATTTACCACTATTACTACTGATATAATAATAGTAGTAGTAAATATAATGAAGTTTCAAGCCTTGCATGTTCATTCACCATTTCTGATATTTATTCAGAAAATGGTGGCTTCTAGATTTTGCTATATCTAGTAGCATTACCATTTACCCCCAGTTTGTGGATTTGAGAAGCCCATGGCTACTCCATGATTTTGATATGAAATTATTGTGATGAACTGAATATACATTCTGTTGAGGTGAACATTTACAAGGTTTTTAGGTATCCCAATCACTGTACTTGTATTTTGTTGCCTTATTTTTATTTTTCTTAAGATGCGTGTATTGGCTTATATGCACATGTATCACACATTTATACAAATATTTTCATATCTTCATGTGTTGTTTATGATAATCCAACTGAATTCGGAGTTTAACTTCAGCAGATGACCAAAGAATTTAATTTTATGTCCCAACTCCTAATAGGTTAATACCATTACCAACTGAGTGTATGACATTCTTTGATTTTTGAGAAGCTTTAAATTTAAAACATTCACCAAATGAAGGCCTAATCTGCATTTCATTTTTCCTTAGAAAAACCTATTGTACTAGATCAATACTACTAATTAGTACCAAACAAATGGCACTTTATTGCTGCTGGGAGAACGTATTCCACAACAATTGATTGATGTTCTAAAGGATGGCCGAGGCCTTGTCTTCATCTTCCTTTTTTTTTTCTTCTTTTTCTTCCTGTAATGTGATTGACTTTTAATCTTCGTCACCAAAACAAGTGCACT
Organism: Hygrophila difformis; assembly: GCA_030278955.1. NCBI lineage: Eukaryota > Viridiplantae > Streptophyta > Magnoliopsida > Lamiales > Acanthaceae > Hygrophila > Hygrophila difformis. The sequence goes on from JAOANR010000007.1 coordinate 14,344,949, forward strand.
TTCACAAGAATTTAGTTGATCTTTCATATAGGCAATCACACGGCAAAAGCGCAAAACCATTGAACCATTTCTCTAGTCTCATATCTCTATTTTATCCAAAGGCTAATTGAGACAGAATATGATAAGTTGTGGGAAACCAAGACGGCGGAAATTTGGTTCCTTGCATGACATCATTCACAATATGTACCAAACCGTCGAGCCTAGAAAGCACTTTTTCCCCAACGCTTTTTCTTTCTTGGCATGAAAAGAAAAACCATTAACTGAAGCCGAATCAAAGGGGGTCTTTTCTTGGCCCGCTTCCTCCTCCCCCTGCAAATGGGCTCTCAGCTGCTCCGTTTCTTTAACCCCAAAACCTCCTCAAACGATCTCCTCCAGCACTAACAAATTCCTTCCTACTGTTGCGCCTTGGCCCTTTTACACAATGATGGCGACGGGCTGTCGTCTTTGTATCTCACAGCAGTTGCGGGACTACAATCCTCGCCAATTAGGAATTTGCAATTTTAATTCCAATAGTTATTGTGGCTTCAACCGGTGCGGAAGAAGCAAGCCACTTCCTTGCTCTTGGTTTGGCTCGAAAACATCTTCCAGATGCAAATTGGCCTCCCGTACTCTCTATTCTTCTTCGTCTTCGTCATCCGTTACTAATGACAGTGGCGATTTGGCTGGAGTTTCTTATGATTATTGTGTTCAAGGCGTTTCTGAAGTACCGGCTGTCAATCCATCTTTGAGGTAATCTCCACCTCTCTCTTTTTTTCTTGCTTACCTTGTCATTGCTGTATTAATTCTGGCCTGTCGTTTTTGAGTTGTGTCGGGAATTGGGATATGGGCAGTAGTTTTTTTTTGGAGAAGCCGATATGGTCAGTAGTTGGAATAAAGTTCATTGCTTGGTACAAAATTTCATTGCTTTATCATGGCCAATCGTTTAAAACAATTTTTTTAAGCCGGTTCATTTTTATTTTTATTTTTTGTTACAATATAAACGGTTCAGTTTGGAAAAAAATGCTGCTTGTTAGGCTGAAATTTCATAAATTGTTCAAGCAGTGTGCTATTACTTGAAAACTGAGTCTTTTTAAAGCTTGCGGAAGTTTATGCATTTGATCTGCTGGTAAGTGCGTGTATTCTGCTGCTCTATCTTTGGGAGTTGTGACATACATTTATTTTCTTGTGACGATTGGTTTTCTTTCCCCCTTTGAACAGCCAAAATGAAAATGGTCGGGCTCCTCCAACTGAAGAAGTGGCATCGGTGGCAGGTTTGTCCTAGAAAACTAAGATTCGCTAATTTGCTTTTATCAGCCCTTTACCCCTTCTATTCTGTTATTGCTGAAGGTTGCAAGCACCATCTTTTGTTGTTTATCATCTTAATGATCGAGTTGTCTTGTAAACTGAAAGGAGATTAGTTAATTGAGTATTTTGAATCTTTATTTATTTTATTTTATTTTATTTTATTTTTTTTTTTGTAGTCTCTGATTAAGAAAATATCTTCTGTTTTAAGAACTTTTGATACATTTTCTTGATTTGCTGATGGTTGAGTTGTCAGTTCTTCGGATTTTTTTTGGCAAGCTCTGGGTTTTTAGTGATTCTTTTGTGCATCATCTATTCGTGCATCAATAATCTTTAAGTTGATACTTCTATTTTTGCATGCTTCATTGAAACAAGTTCTCTTTTCTTTTTGTCTGCGTCTCCAGTTACTTCTCAGATACTTCTCTTATGTTTTACACATGTAAATACATGATGCACGCTCTATAAATGTATTTGATTTTGCATTTGTGTGGAACTTTAAGGTATATGAGAAAACTCATTTTCAGATTGATATAATTATCATATACTACGGATAACTCGGATATTACATTAATCATTTATGGTTTTCTTTGGTTTAACTAATACAGGAGGCATTGTAGCACTTGGAAAGTTTGATGCTCTTCATATTGGTCATCGGGAACTTGCAATACAAGCCTCCAAGATTGGAGTACCATATCTATTGTCTTTTGTAGGCATGGCAGAGGTTCTTGGGTGGGAACAACGGTATGGAGTGCGCTACTCGTGTTCATATTGTTCATCCGTATTATATTGAATTAGAATTATAACGAACAATGTTTAATTTATTAATACACATTAATAAACTATCAGAACAATGGAGTTTAAACTAGCTTGCTAGTCGCTATTGTGCTGAATCACCTATGGCAAGAATATGCTTCTATGCGATAGTGTTCGTCATTTTTTTATCTTCATTGTGAAGACTCTTTATGGGTGTAAGCTTTTTCACTATTCTTTACAAGGCATTTTAAGATACCCTTTGTATATTCAGTCTTATCCCCATTCTAATTTTAGGGGCTCAGAGAATTTCAAATTTGCATTGTCTTCTCTGCTACACTCAAACGTTCTGATTTAGAAATATTATAATTATAACATCTCAAGTTGAGTCTGGACACATTTTACTTTTCAGACAATTTTGTTGGACTGACATGGTAAGTTTTGCCTGCTGTTGGAGATGGCAACCTAATCTTTTAAAATCTAAAGCTTCAATATATGTCTGCAATTTAATGACATTTGTGTTCGTGCAACAAGTCTCATTTTAAGAGAAATTGGGACCTTGGTAAATATATGTATTTAGAGCCTAGATTCTTTTTTGTGACATCTCATTTTCTCACAGGTCAGATGAATTAATTAATCATCAGTTCTTGAATCGCCTATTAGCCAAAGTTCTACTGGGGCAATTTAATAGCTATTCAAACTTAAAATTAAGTCTTCAAATCATAATCTACATGAAGATTTCTGTTCAAGACTCACCAGTGTTAAATCTCTGGTTGTCTTTGCTTGCCAAGTGCTGTGGGTGTTCAACATCCATCTACAAAAGAGAGAATGATTAATGGTGCTTGTGAGTTGTGACACGTGTTTCTTGCCTTGCATTGCACATTTGTGGTTCAAATTGAACTAGTTTGTTGTGCCTCAGGTTCAACTTGAGGGGGACTGTTAGAGAGTAAAATCAACTATATTCATGTTTTGTAGGGAATTTGATACAACTGATTTTAGAGTTTGCTTTATGGACTTCAGATATGTTTCAAATAAATGAATACTTCCTCCGTTTTTATATAAATGTAACATTTGCATAGTTGTTACTATTCATTGAGTAACTTTGATTTCACTTTTTAACACATTTATGTAAGGCAAAACATAGTCAAGTGAGATCTTGTTGGATTCGTCTGGTCGTGTAGATTTAGAATTTTAATTTTTGTAATTTTTATTTTTATACAATTTTAGATATTAATTGTTAAAAATGTGTATTGAATTACGTGCTATGAACAAATGTTACATTAATTTGAGAACGGAGGGAGTATTATAAATTGACCAAAAGCCCAATTTTAAATTGTATGGGGCTACAATGAATGTATACTTAATTGTACGTAACTGACTAATTGCTTCTTTGTTTTAAAAATCACTGTTTACTACTAATTTATTTGCCTATGCAATTTTGTGCCATGATTTGATGAGGCATATTTGTTTTACATCCAAAGGGAATTTGCACCATCATGCCTTGCGACAAATAATAACCGTTTTATTGATGTCCGAAGATATGTCGTGTCTACTGTAACCCATAAAGTATATTGATAGGAGAAGGAGACTGTTGAGTTGAAATTGGAAGTCTTTCCCTTTACAGTAAATATTAAGAATCATCAGTGCCCATTTTCTTTTCATTTATGTATAGTTGATACATTACCCTTTGGAGAAATGTGCATACTATTTTGTCTTTAATCACCAAAGTCTGTAAAGATGGGAAAGGAGGTTTCTGACCGCTTTTTCATGCTTTAAACAGACCTCCAGTAGTTGCCCAATGTGATCGGAAGCGAGTTCTGTCTTCTTGGGCTCCATTATGTGGCAACATTATACCCAAGGAATACCATGTTGAGTTTTCAAAAGTGCGACATCTGACTCCGCAACAGTTTGTTCAACAGTTATCAGAGGAACTTGGGGTTCGTGGAGTTGTGGCAGGTAACCTTTGCTTTATTGCTTCTTGCATGCCTTCATAAATTCAATGTCGGGGAGTTTTGGTAGATGGACATGGCATTTGGTTATCTGTTCATTTGGCGAACATTGTAGGTCAAAATTACCGGTTTGGGTATAAAGCTGCTGGTAATTCCTCTGATCTTGTGCGCCTGTGCGAGGACTACGGTATGGATGCTTGTATAATAAGATCTGTCATGGACAAGAACCGAGAATCTACAGACAAAGGCTCTAGAAGTCCTCAAGATCAAGGCCAGGTATCATCCACTCGAGTTCGCTATGCACTTTCCATTGGAGATATGAAATACGTTTCAGAGCTGTTGGGACGCAGTCATCGCCTGGTACTGAAGGGACCATTTTCTTTGAATGGAAACCGATTATCTGCTCCTAGGTCGTGCTTGTTGAATCTTCCACCCACAGACGGTCTTTATAGCAATTGCTCTCTCATTATAGGTGACGAGAGTGTGTTACCATGCAGATTCGTAATTGATACAACAGATGTTCATATGGAATTATTAGATGAATTAGCTGCTGATGTTTTCATTACTAAAAACTCAGAGTTGAGCATTGAATTTGGTGAATCTAAAAGCTTAATTTGAATTTAGATACCAGATTATTTAGCTTTTCACATAAATATTGGGGGAAAACACACGAGCCTCGTCTCTTGTTTTTTCCAACTTGTAAATACCAATATTCAAGCCTATGCGAAAGCAGGGATCAGTTTTGTATCATTACTTTTTTTGATATATTTGATTTCGGATAGTCTGTGCCTGTGGCTACTTTTCTCACTGAGGGTGAATGATCGTTTTCCAGGTTAAGGTTTTTCCAGATGCCCCAATTCTGTGAAGTTGTTTGTTCAGATGAATATATCAGTTTTAAATCCATGTGTATATAAATAAGCTTATGGTTCATTCAAAAACAGCTTTTATTTAAGAAACAGATGCCAAGCAAAGTTATTGCAGAACTTCATAGAGTGCAGGCATTGAACTGCACTTTTGGCACCTGGCTTGTTTGTTCGATGTTACCATTTCATCAAAAATTAAAATAAAATCCTGTCCGAATTGGTATCTCGTCCAGAAATACTAGTGAAAATCCCATGACAAAGTGACACCAAGAATGTTCTAAAGCACCATAGTCCTATACACATGGATCCAGTAGTGTTTTCTGTTTTGTTTATTTCAATTTAATAAGAATTATCGCTCTAACATAGGAGAGGACAATGTGTTGCTACAAAAGCACAGCAGCATTCATGTAGGTTTCCATCTCTGCAGCAATTTATTCAGAATCACCTGTGAGCAGATGAATGTTGCATGGGATAAGTGGCTGGTGGGGTGGGAACCATGGGAACTCCAACACCATAGGCAGCAGCAATGTGAGGGGGCGGCGGAAGATTCACTGGTGTTCCAAGTGCGGAAACAATTGGTCCACTGATAGGTTGTCCAATAGTTGGTGTCCCGTACATGCTGACACCAACAGGGACTTGAGGAGGAGGAGACTGTTTGTTAGACTTAGGAGAAGGCCCTCCTCCAACAGCCATGCTATTTGTTTGGCCAGTGATTGGGCCTTGGGGCACAGAAACATCTCCATTGTTGACGCTGGTGATGTCATGAATGCTCGACCTCCTTCTGTCTTTGTTCATGGAGTTCAATCGAATGAAGTACTTTTGAGCATGACTTGCTACTTGTGTAGGAGTTCTCGTAACCACAAAATTCCGAGAAATGCTTCTCCAATCACCTTTTCCATATTTCTCCAAACCAAGAAGAAATAACCTGGTTGTGAATGAATGCAGAAGGGAGTTGGCAGTGTCAGTAAAAACCAAACAGATGTAAGGAGAGAGTTCTACTTACATCTGAGAAATATGACAAACAGAACCATGAATTGGGAAATCTAATTGTATTGGACTCAAGTTCTGAACATACAGAGGCTCAATACAGCTTCGGATATGTAAAACTATCATGCATCATCTAATCCATGCAGATAAGAATTAGTACCACTATTATATACAAAAGCACTTAGATTTAGCAATATATTGTTGACTCAAACATCGTATATTTTCTTCAACCATTTATAAATGTATTACCAAGAAGACAAAGAAGGGGCAACTTCTATTGGCATATTTTATTATAATGAGGAAAATCCTGCTGGGGTTCTTGGTAAGAAAAGTTGTAGGTCCTTTTCTTCCAATGCTTTTCTGAATGTCTCAAGGACGAAAGCGATTTTCTTCTTCACTTTTCTTTGGGGGGTGTGTATCAGTGTATGTGTGAACTAGGATTCAATTTACAGCAGTTGTGCAGCAAATTCTATCTAAAATGACATTTCCTTCAAATCATCCAGAGCATCTCACTTTTAGAGTACCTTCTAAAAGAGAAAATTCCAAAAAGGAAAAAGAATGACTAGGCAATAATGGTGTGGTCCAGTGACAGAATAATGATCAAGTTCTTTTTCAACAATTGAATTTTTATTATTTGTAGTCCTTACACTACTCTGCATCTTTTACAACCACGACAATAGTTCTTAAGCAGCAGTTTGAACTTCCTAAAAGACCATGCCAATATGAGAGACAGAAAAGATATGCCAAGATAAAGATTGATTCTTTAACAGGATTGTAGAATCTAGATATGCATCAACATATACTTGCAAATATTATGACACCAATTTATATTCGGCATTAATGAAGTTCATTGATGAAGACTTTGAATGAGCAAAAATACACGGATCCATCACCGAATCCAAAAACTAGAAAAACACAGATTTATTTACTTGGCACAACCCAAAAACAAAGGTTTGCTGCTTCATGTGTTCCGATATACTCCGCATTTCTTTATAATAATAACAACTATTCGTTGATTTATTAAATGTACCTACAGTATAAGACAATGAACGGGTAAGATATCCAGTCTAATTTTTAAAGACATTTTACTTTTTTCATCGGCGACCTATCACTAGTGGAAAAAGGTCCACAGCTCTTGACATGAATACTGATCCAGAATTCCAACAAGAGACTGTTTTTTTCACTTGAATGCAACATATACCAAAACCTCAAAGTATGTTCAGGTATTAATTTTCTTTGAATTTCACTTTCACATCTACTTAATCCCAATCCATGATCATAAACTAAAGTTGAAATGCACCACAGGGCAAAAGAGATTACTTTGTGAGGGAATGTATTAGAAAAATTGTATTTTATGCTATTTAAATAAATGTAAAGTAATGTCATTTACATTATCTTTCCATGCTACATCAGTGACAATTAGTTACATTAGGTATTATCACAATTCACAAACTTCTATGGATTTAGATGTAACCAGACTTATTAGCAAATTAGAACCGTTATAAGGACTAAAAAGCACACATGCTAGCAAAGGTCATAATAGACCACAACTCTTTATAGGCATAGATACAAAGGGAGGGTTGCAGACTTATTTATAGGCATAGATTCCTAACCTACTCAAACTAGTAAAAACTACCAACCCTAAATTATCGAGGTAATTTTAACATCATAATTATTGAGGGACTCTAAAACCACTTATCACTCTAAATGCAACGAAGCTGAGAACAAGAAATTGAAATCAACATGATAAATTACCGAGGTATGTTAGTTTGAGTAAAACCTCAACTACAGAGTTAACAATGAAGTATATCTATTTGCAGGTCTAGGTAGGACAAATGGATATGAGCTAAAAAAAAAAAACAGGCAGGCAATTGATTCGTGCAACCAATGACTACACTACACACAAAGTGTTTCTCAAGAACAAAATATGGACTCAATATTAAAAAAGTACTCCTGAGCTTTACAGAACTTAATGCAATCTAGATAAGCATGATGTGCATATAAATGACAAGGTCAGTGGCATAATATTACATTAAAATAATGTCTAGCTCAACCATAAAGTTTGAATTACCTGTGTTCATCTTCTGTCCAAGCAATCCCCTTTCGACGCTCCTGTTCAGACCTGGAAGATTTGCCTCCATGGTTAGAGTCACTGTTCAAGGGCCCGGAATTACCACTTTTCTTACTAGCTCCTTCATCACCAGCATGACTTGTCGGATCATCTGAAGAAGAATTATAACAAGGAACCTGTATGAAGCCAGATTCAATCTGTTTGACATCATCAACCAAAAGTTGGTAATGATTTTTAATATCCTCCACAGACTTCCCGGGGACTTGAGCTGCAATTTTCTCCCATCTATCAGAGGAATCCTCAGGATAAGTAGCTATGGCTTTCTCAAATTTCTTATCCTGTTCCCTACTCCACACAGAGCTGCTTGATTCATCAGCAGGCATCTAGAATCACTTTCAAACAAATACAGATTCAATATTATTTATCCTCAACCAAAAAGCCAAACAAAGAGCACTCCCCCACTTCAAAAAGCTATTAAACAATTGTTCAAAATCCTAAAAAACACTTAGGATCTGGTTTATCTACTTTGAAAGACACCACAAAAGCTCAGTCTAGCACACCAATTGCAATAAATTTCACAAGCCTCACAAATTCAAGAATTGGAATGGGGTGAACTGCTTGCTTACCCTATTGATGATGAAAAAAGAGATATGACTGGTTAGAGCATGAGAAATATCTGAAAATAATAAAAATCCAGTCTTTATAATAAATATAAAAAGGGGTGAAAAAACAAATGGTAATAAATGAGAGTAGGGGGCAGAAAAAGATTTGAGGAGGGGGTGTGGGGGGTGAAGAGAAATGAGAATAGACAGATTTTAATTAGTGACGGTGAATTCAATATGAATATTGGTGAGAGCAATAAGAGCAGGGAGCGTGAAGGTGAGGGGGATGTGAAATGTGAAAGGGACGTCCTTGATACCAAACAAGGAAGATAATCCCGGAAAGCTCATGCGAGAGTGGATAAAAACAAGATTGAAATCGCCACCACTCATCCCTACAATTTTTCCCCCAATCGGCAGAGTCATAGAGACCCATGTATTGATGGCAGCCGCAGTTTTGACGACAGCACAGACAGACAGGCCCACAAGAAAGATGAGAGATTATAAGTATGAATTTTGCCCAGCCTAACCTTTTCTTTTTTTACTGTGTCCCCTCCTCCAGCCTACCTTTTCTCATGGTTTGTTCTCTTCTGCCCAGTCAAAATCTACACAGTTTATCCAGCGGCGGAAGGTGATTCTCCTCCCCCCATGCATTGCGAGTTGGCTTTCGGGATTCCTAAAGAGCAAAGGGGCGGGCGATGGGCGTAACCGCGTAAGGTCAGTGTGGGTACAGATGAACTAAAGCATCCGATCAAAAGTTGAAAACCCAAACTTCAATTCTCGTCTTGGGGCCTGGGGGGTTGGGTCATTGAATTCGTTGGGAGATCATGAATAATGAATTATTGTCCGAAGTCCAGACAGTTCATTTCTATAAATGTAAAAGGGTCAAACCAAGTGCCTTCCCTTTTATAGAAATAACGTAGAATGCAATAATGGGGCGCAACAAATACAAATATACAATTGAGTATTGCACCTTGAAAGCGAACCACCTCCCAGTTTTGTGAATGTTTTACCTAATAAATAAAGTACCAATTAAATACTTTCTCATTGTTTTACCTACCAAGCGTGTATGTCGATACATATTTTTAACGGTTAATAATTTAAATTGTGTACAATAAAAAATTATAAAAATTTGATATTATAAAACTACATTATTTTGTATATAACTATGATAAAAATTGAAATCAAAGTTAAACAGTGAATAATGCAAAAAAAAATACATCTGTAACAAAAATACCGAGACGGAGGTAGTAAATAACAATACATTGATAGTATGTCAGGGTTTACACTTAAATAATGGAGTTTGTCTATCAGAAACCAGACGCCAGTGTCGGTTTTGAGTTTTCTATATAGAACCTGTACTACATAATATACTATATGATACATTTATATGTATGCAGTTGGGTGGCACTTGTCATTCAAAATATAAGAATATATGATTAATTTCCAAAATAAAACAAAGTATTAACAAACAGCATAGGCCAAAGGGCTTCAAATTTATTTGTTCCTCACTTATAAGAAACACTACTACTGTTTGTTTCACATTCTAGGGCCTAATATTTTTATGCTAATTTAAGTTTCATGGGAATAAATAAAAGGGTGCATATTGTTGCTCGTCTTTTTTCGAACACTAGTACATAACGAGGCTTACTTTGTTGGATGGGTGAAAAGCTTTAGAATATTGGACAAAATTCGACATTATTGCCCCGTCTGAGAGCTAAAACTATAAGTGCCAAACTGGAATTATATTGGAATTGAACACATGCCTCCACATAAAAGTTAACTAATTTGGAGCCATTATAATTGCGCAAGCCTCCAAGCTTCCTTGGGTAATGAACTTTAAGCATATCCTTGGGCAATGAGCTTGTCTACGATAGTCCCAACAAAGAAGAGCAAGGATATGTCACATGTATAAACACATTGCCATGCCTTGATTGGTGAGCATTCAAATCACTGCACCAAAGCTGAGGAGGCTCTGGCGAGAATGGAGAGGTCACCTGTGGTGTGGCCATGTGTTGAGAGTGGGAGAGATGAAGCCCCAGTTCACATGTGTGGGCTTCCATTGGTGGGAGATCACCTATGCATATTGTTGTGAACCCTCAATTTGCCCATTAAACCAATAATTCCATATCATTGGATTGGATTATAGGCTTTTATAGAATATGTTCATAGGAAGGAACGTAGTGCTTGCTCTAAGTAATGGCTGGAATATCCAACAAACGATAGAAACAAAGCCTAAATAATAATACCATAAACCTTGGCACAATACATGTATTACAGAACAAGTGACAATATTCAGCTCACAATGAACAGAACGATTGCCATACGTAAACAGTGATAAACTCAATACGGTACTTGCAAAAAGATTTTTACTGTACAACCACGAAAATAAAAACCAAATTTTCCCCGTCTTGAGTGCATCAAGGAAACTTAAAACGCAGGAGAATAAAGGCTTTGGCCAAAACACTTAAAATGCATGGAAATGATTTTACACGAGTAAATTCATTGTCTGATTTTCGGTTACAAGCACAGACAAAATCCTCCTCCAACCTTCGACGACTCTCTTCAACTTAACACAACACCATGTAATCTGCAAAGAATAATCAGGTTAGCATGCCATAGACGATAAAATTCCTTATGCAACAGCAATCATAGCCATGCCGGAAAATTGATCCCCAACCCTACCAGCAATCACAAACCAAAATTTTCTAGGACAGAGAAGTCCATATTTTTGGTCACTTTTTTCGTTTCTCTAAAAGCACATTTCCCACACCCCTCTTAGCACCCATTCTAAAAGATAACAAAACTATAATACACAAACCACAAATATGGGACAAAGAATGGTAAAGCCAACTGAAATGAGGCTAGGAGAACCAACTACAACAGTACAACCAGATCAGTTACTATTAAATCTAAGGAATCGCTTTACACCACAAAAGATATGGGTTCATCTCTTAGCCTATCTAAATTATTCATCTATAAAGCAATTTAAAAGTGGAAAAGAGACTATTCATAACATTACCTTTTATGCAAGTACACATATATGGTTAAGAAGATCTGTCTTTGGGGACCTATGATCACTTCAGTAGTTCAGTTATGAACAAAAATGCAAATCTGGGCACCAATGTTGTAAGGGGAACTCTTTGTTAACATACATGTAAGCGTGTGTTCAGCATACATGTAAGGGGTACTCCCATCTTTTAGCCTATCTAAATTATTCATCTATAAAGCAATTTAAAAGTGGAAAAGAGAATATTCATAACATTACCTTTTATGCAAGTACACATATATGGTTAAGAAGATCTGTCTTTGGGGACCTATGATCACTTCAGTAGTTCAGTTATGAACAAAAATGCAAATCTGGGCACCAATGTTGTAAGGGGAACTCTTTGTTAACATACATGTAAGCGTGTGTTCAGCATACATGTAAAGGGTACTCCTATGATTTTCTTATTTTATTCACATGCTTCATTTTTTAAAAAAAATCTGAATTTTTAGTTTTTATTTCACTTGAGGGTAAACATAAGAAAAATTGATACAAGTATGCCTGATCTCTAAAGTATAAAAAAAGACAGCCTTTGAAGGAGTAATCTACATGGTATAATTACAAGATGTTAATGACATCTTTAGATACTGAGCACCCCATGAGAAATGCACATATTCAATCTAATCCAGCTTTAATCGACTGAGAGAAAAGTATGCCACTGTGTAGCCATGCCCTTCATTAATTGTAGCTCTCCAATCAACGTATGAAACAAGAAAAATATACTACATATCATACCAATTACATAATCTGACTCTCATAGTGCACACACAAATTCAAAAATACAAACAGACCAAGATACAACCCTCCACACATGATCGGATACTTTACTAATGCTTTTGCAAAATACAATATGGATTGTCACCTACTTAAGCTATAGTTCCATTTAGGGGTGTAGACTAGTCGAGTTGAGACCGAGTGTTAAGGTACTCGAGCTCGACTCAACAACAAATAATTGAACTCAAACTCATTTGAGCTCGATTCATGGTATTACTAAAATATACTACCTCTCCGTATTGCAATGTTTCTTACCGTTTGACTTTTGCTACTGTTTATTATATCACTTTGACTTAAATACAAGTTAAAATATAGCCAAGTGGGATCTTGTTAGATTCATCTCGTTCGTAGTTTTTAAATATCGAACTTTTAGAATTTTTACTTGTACCGAATTTGAATTATTAATGGTCTAAATGTGCATTGAACTGCGGGGTCCGTAAGAAACTTTAAGATACAGAGGTAGTATAAATTTGTGAATATTTATCTAATATTAAATGTTACCAAGCTACTCGAAAAACTTTTGGGTAATAAAAATAGTGCTCATACCACAATCAAGCTACATGACACTCAACTCGAAACTCGAGCTTGATTTTTTTGAGTTCAAGGCAAGTACTCAAACGAACAGCTTAGCAAGCGAAGTCAAGTAGGTTGGTTTAATATCACCCCCAATCCCATTCAGGCCGTTCCTATTCATGTATCTTTAAGCAATATGGAATTTAATTTAACTTTACATCTTAATGCAATCTTACATATGAAGAGTCAAAAAGTATGATAAATATTACCGCAACTGATAATCAGTTTCATGTAAAACGTTCGAAATGCAGTGCTGGAGTTTCCATGTTAACTTTGACAGAAATTAGCACATAGTTAAAGAACGCAACATTAAAGCAACCATTCCAGAAGATTCTAGCATAATGACAGTAAAATTTCATGCCCCACATCATGGCAACAATTCATGCAGAAATTGATGGATAGGTTTATAATAGTTATACAGCAAAACAGGGACCAGATCCACCATATGACTGGATCTATTCATAAAAGCTTGATTTTGGCTCAATGAAAGCCAAAAATCTTTTTAAAAGCTATTATACAGGTAAATTAGAGAATTGCCATTCTCTAAACTTTAAAGTTTCACGGATATTTTTAACGAGTGTATTTTTAAATGCTGCAATTTAGCAATTGTAAAAAGTTTCAACTTTCAAATGAAGTCAAGCAAAATAGAAGTTGTAGTTTGAAAGGAGATCGACTAGGGGCAATGGAAACCCATTCACTTCCCAAAAGCCTTGGTAACCAAATAACCATGGCATGATGAACCCCCTAAGGCCCTAACTTGCATCTGAAGGAAATTTATTTTATTCACGCTATTCTATTTTAGCCTCTCAGCACTAGCTACATAACCATTTTACTATTACTATGGATCCTGCGTTTAACCTCTCTTACTTCATGTTTGTGTGATATAAGGCAAGAATAAACATTTCAAGAATAAAAACAGTCAGTAGAGGGGGGATTAGAACCTTTTCTTAGTAAACACACCGTAAAACCCTAACTTGCACCAACTTCGACAAGAACTATGTAACTAGATTATTATCACTACTTATACATTAGTCTCAACCCCTTTTCACTTTCCTGTTCAATTGATAAGAAAGAGAAAGTAAAATAACCACTTCAAAGTCAAAAGTACGCCTTGTATTTCTATTTAGAATCTTAATCTTTTCATAAGATTAACCTTGATGAAACTTACAAAAGAATTAAATTAATTTTAAGGAGAATTTCTAACAGATGCTCTCGCAACTTTTCTGCATGGAGGTAGCTATTTCTGAATTGAATAGCCACCATACCCAAAAGTACAAAGCTAAAACACAACAGAAGTAGTCTTTATAGTGCATTTCTGTGGGTTAATATAAAAGTCAGCCATGATTTCAAGTATCAACAAAATTACATGAATTACGACACAGCAGACAAACAACATATATAACACAGAATAATTGAAGATGAGCAAACAAAAGCACTCAATCAGGGGGGGACGTGAATACAAAAACAAGAGTTGATTGTAAACTCACATTAGTCTCTTTCGCGACTGCGCTGCTCAGATGCCCCACCAGTGGAACCTGATTCAGAACCTGAACCAAAGCCTCCAAACAACCACGGCAATGTAATAGTAAATCTCCTGTCCACCCTCATTGGCTCTTCAGACCCACCCGCAGAGTCATCATTACCCCTATTATTACTAGAATTTCCCCGGGGAACGCCAACACCACCCGAACTAACCCGGTTTTCGTACTCCGGATCATCAGTAGGAAGTTCATAACGACACACAGGGCATGAGTTATGCAATTCAAGCCATGGCAAAATGCAATCATCGTGATACACATGTTTGCACGGCATCTGTTTCACCACATTACCCATCTCAAAGTCATCCTTACAGACAGCACACTGCGCCAGCTCCGATTTCAGCAAAGCCTCATCGACTACAACATTGGGAAGGGCCTCAACAACCGACTTTGAAGCAGGAGGAGTCCCGTAGCGATTCGGATCATTCTCCGCCAACTGCTGGATCAATTGCTCGAATCCTGGCCCCACGAAATAGTCCCCAATATTCGCAGGAATAGAAAACCCTGCCGGACTATCATCAATCACAAACTGGTAATCAATACCGCTGGCGCGGCGATTGGCGAGCAGATGCAACAAGTAGGCAACTGGGTCGAAAGCATCCGACCCGATTGGCGGTTCTTCCACTGGTTCCCGGAGAGGGGCAGGGTTAGTTGAAGAGGAAGGGAGGAGAAATTGAGAGAGGAAGAGGGAAAGGGGATCGGGCAAGAAGGTGTCTGGTATGTCGGGGATAGGATTAGGGTTTTGGAATTCTTCTACGAAGTCGGAGTTGCAGGAAGGGCAGAGAAGCTCGTCACCGGGAGAAGGGGCGATGGTGACTGTATGCTCGCATTGGTGGCAGAAGTACATCTGCGGGCCGCCGCCCACCACCGTTACGCCGCCAGTTGACATTCTCGCACCAAACACCGCACCTTCTGTTTAGGAATTAGGCTTTAGATTGGAAATTGAGCATAGTAAAAAAATTAAATGAGGATTGGCCTAAGCAATTACTACGTTTCGCTACCTGTCGTCTCATCTCCCTCTATATTTTTTTTTTTGGGTGAATATTTCTTGGGGCTTTTCTTTTAAGCCCTATGTTTAATGGGCAAACCTTGCCAAAGGCCTCATTTTTCTTTAACGTTTTTACGTGTTTGAGGTCTAATATTAACATTTTTGGCTTATTTTTCTTTTAACATTTTTACGATTATGTTGATGGATAATAATAATAATAATAAAAATTAAATACTAAAAACTACTCCTATGTCCCAGCTAACTTATCTCATTTGACTTCTACATACAATTCAATGCACTTTTTTAAACGTTAATATCTCATAATGTGTACAACTAAAATTATACGACTTGACGAATCTAAAAAAACCAAACTCTGACTTTTTTTCCCAAATATATTTGTAATAAAATTGAGTCAAAATTGAACAATGAATAATGTCAAAAAGTCAGACCAGACAACTTTGCTGGGACGGAGGGAGTATTATAAATAATACTCCTTTATATTTTTCACCAAAAAGTTTACCCCAAACTTTAAACCTACTTCCTATATACTATATTTTTAACCTTGGTAGGAGGTTCGATTTACACCCGCCCCTTATCTCTCTTCTGTATCTCTTTGTAATTTATCTGGTTTAGGCTGTCATATACATTTGCCCCCCCCCCCCCCCAAAAAAAAAAAAAAACTCTAAATTCTAATTATTTTCCAAATATAACAATCAAACCAAGCCAATACAAAAAGAAGAGGAGACAGAAATTAGCTAGGATGGATCCAGTAGTATATAGTATGATCACTCCAATGTAATACTGTACTAGTACTATATTATGTTGATCAGTGACTGATACATACATACGTATCATATCATCATATACTAATTAATAAAATGTGGTTAACAAATTGTAGTATTAAAGTTTGCAATAATAATGTTATAAATATTACAGCCTTTAAGCAATGGGATCCCATTGGGGAAATTAAACAAGAGTAATTAATTATGATGATGATGATGATGATGATACTTTTTATCAATATGGTTTGGAGGGAAGAGCTTGATCATTGAGGAAGTGGATAAGCAGCTGCAGAGCTTGTCTAGGCTTAAACGAGGGGACTTGGTGTCCTGCTCCCCTCACCGTCACGAATGTCAGTCCTTGGTATTCCACTCTCCAACCCCCTACCTGCACACACATATATATGCATATGTGAATCAATTATATATAACCTGCAGATGGATCATCATCATCATCTCATGAATACAAGCTAGCTAGCTAGGAATACCATATATAGTACTCCCTCCGTTTTTTTTTTAAGTTCACCATTAGCATAGTAGATACTATTCATTGAGTAACTTTAATTCAACTTTTTCATATAGTTATATAAGATAAAACATGGTCAAGTAAGATCTTGTTGGATTCGTCTAATCATGTAGTTTTATAATATCAGACTTTTATAAATTTTATTTATATGTAATATGAGATATTGATGATTGAAAATGTGCATTGGATTGCGCAGTGCAGGATGGGTGAAGTTAAAAAAAAAAACGGAGGGAGTAGTATATACCTGCTTCTTGTCAGTGTACCAAGGAGTCCAATCTTGTTTGATCTTTAATCCCAACTTCTTTAATGAATATCTAGTTGAGGTCACCGGCACCCTTGCATCTGTATCCCCACTTTTGTTTTCCCACCCCACCCCACAATGCAAAATTACTGTCAATTTCATAACCTGCTGCACTTATATTACAATGTACATCTATGTCCATGGAACTCATTAATACATACCTGAAAACCCAAACGCGTTTATTCGCTGCAATGAGCTTTTTTATGGTAGGGAGTACTGACATTGGTGCATCCCCCCAGAATGTAATATTGTCACTGATGTATGTATATTCTTGTCAGTCACTGGTTTGTTTGACAAGCTAGGTAAATTTATAAATACATACCTGCAGTGTGTCCATCTATAAGGAATGTTGGTGACATTAGCATGAAGTGCTTTCTGAACATCTGGCCTATTAAAGTAAATTTCAGTATAATCCGATGAACACGGGTCGTACCCTGATAACAGCCTCGCATGCCATCCATCCTGTTTTCATAAAAAAAATGTTTGAATTTACACACTACAACAACACTCTCTATGGAAAAATGTTGCAAGAACAAATTTTTTTGACAAATTAGACATGAACAACAATACATGTAAATATACTACTACTCACAGTATTGCTGAAAAAGAGGCGCGGCGCTGCGCCCCTGAATGGCCTGGACGACGTGAAATTGCTATTCACGCATTTTGGGACGTACAGACTGTACATATCTATCAATTTATACACGGCGTAGTATTTGTTCATAGCAGCATCACAGTCGTCGCTTAATTTTTTCCTGCTGAAATCGCATTTGCTCTTCAGATCGTCGTACAGTGCATCCGATATAACCGCATGGTCCCAGGCGTATTCGATGAGGCCCTTCTGGTCGGTTTCGTCGTCCAACACTGCATTCCCTATCTGTGTTCGATAATCAATCAACAACAGTGTTGATGGTAGTACTAGTAGTAATATCAATTATATAACTCAATTGTAGTATTATATTTTTACAGAAGCACACACCAGAATTCCTTTGAGATTAATGTAATCCTGATTAACTGCTTGTTTGTTCTTTTCTACAATGAGCTCTGCTAGCTGAGGAACATAGTGTCCTGAAATTTGAACAGTACCATAGTTTCTTGTTCTTAAGCCAAAAAAGAAAGAAAATTTTGGGGATATATAATTAGGCTAGTTATATAGCTACTAATATACTATATACCTGCATAACTTTCTCCAGCAATGTAAAACTCATGGGATCTAAATTGTGGGAACCTTCGAAACCAGCCCACCAGAAAGTTGTAAGAGTCCAAAGCTGTCCAGTCCACACAATTCAACCAATTTAATTGTGTACTGTCATTCAGACAGCGGCAAAACTACATATAATGTGTACTTGTACTGTAGTCTGTAAGTACCTACCTGTAACAGTGTCGCCGAGATGGTTAATGTCACTGGAGGTGTTTGTGTAGGAGAACCCGACACCAACAGGGGATTCTAAGAATAGCAAATTGGCCGCTGATGAAAACAAAAGCAATAGGAAAAAAAGATTAATAAATTATCTGAAAATCAAAGCACAATTATAGCATATTAGTAAATGTACTAATAGTATTTATTACCTTTATTCCATGTGTTTTTGTTGAAGAGGAGCTCTGGTTTTCCCTTCTGAGGAAAGAAGGGTCCCAATTCTTCGGATTGTCCATACCCTATTGATGAGCACCCCGGACCTAAAAGTACAACAATTACACAATTACAATACCGATCATCTACCTATTGATGTAATAATGTATTGGTTATGGTAGCTATCAATGAACGACTTTTCCTCACCATAATATAATAGATAAGGTCTTAAGGCTATAATATCATATTCATAGGTGGTCCGTACGACGACCAATGTGTGGTTAACAGGAATCGGGTGTTATCCTTTTTTGTTTATATAGCAATAATTTTGTTTTCTGCCTAACATATATAGCTCACAAAATGCAAGTCTCGATCTCTAATCTCTATACATATGTGCTTCATAAACTTGACTTCTTTATCATATATTCTCTGATGTAATATATACTTTGTTGTCAAATTTTATGTGATACGGTCGGTCTTAATTAATATATGCGCATGTAATAAGATAATAAGAACTTCAAGAAAAGGATCAATTATTGATCGATAAATATACTCAAAATTAAATGAGGAAGGCAAAATGAGAGGGGTATAGCAAGAATTGCAAGTGGCCAAATAATACACATATACATATACTATCTTTTGAGCTTTGCAAAATGTGGAGATATTTTTATTTTTATTTTTATTTTATTTTTGAAGAATGGGGAACAATGCATTAATAGATCAATTAATTGTGGAGTTTGGTGGTCAATTAATAATTTGGTCCACACATAATAAGGACATCGACCACACATGCTTTCAAAGTTGCAATATACAATGATGACCCACAGCAACAGCATGAACCATTCACTATTTTCACTGCACCCCTCAAATCAAAGCTAATATATCTATATCTTTATTTATGTCTATAATAAATTCAAAATATTTTTTTTTTGACATGAATATATTGTATTATTCTTTTTAATATAACCGATCTCATTTTCTTTTAAGGTTTAATCAAAGTTATTATACCCTAAAATAAAATATCAATGGATACGAAAATAACACTTATCACTCCTTCAAATTCCACATCATCATATCTTGCTGATGATTTTGAGTTGAAATTTAATGATGAAAGAGTTGCTAAGTTTGAATTTATTGATTGGCAATGAGTTTAAAATTTCCAATTATATAATTATTGGAAATTAATGTCTCAAGTGGACGGGGACAGAAAATGTTGCAATTAGTCGAGTGAGATGGATAGAATATTATTTTAAATTACTTTTCAGAAATATGGTAAAACAATTCAATACTCATACACGTAGAGCACGGGCGAAAAATTTATGTTTTGAATTTTTCAAATAAAATGTGGAAAAAGACTGAAATTAATCCGAAGTAAGTAATAGGTTTCCCTGTACTACTACAGTTGATTAGTTGAAGGTGGAATTAATTAATAGAGGTATAATTAATTAAATTGGAAGTGCATGTGCCACGAAAAGCACATGCACACGAATTTGACTTGGAATATTAATTAATACTCTACAGGGGATTGCAATCATTACAAACTAACACCATAAAAATCATTAATTTATTTGTGGTTATATTTATTTATGCAAAGACTAAACTATATATACAGTAGTATTATTTATTTATAAGTATACACAATGTTTCAGCTAATATCCCCGCGGGGAAAACTAAACTAAACAAAACAGGTAATGAACAGATCAGACATGGGGGAATGATCTTTTATACTAGTGAAGTACTATATTAATTTTTACGTACAGTAGAAATGTAATGAAATCAAAAGGTGGATGTATTAATATGTACTATATATATTATGTGCCTTAACTTTAATGACGACGGATTCATTTGATTGATGATATGCAATGACTCTTACTTTATCATGAATTGCAAATTAGTATACTAACATGCAAGAAATTATATTGGCAAATTAAAGAGAGTATATATGCGATTATCAATAAATTTTATCCCACAGAATTTGACAATTTTAGTGCCACACTGTAATTAATAAATTAAATCATGTCTGATAGAATATAATAAAAAGAGGAAAAAAAAAATGGGATCGATCAAGAATATAGAATTATTTATATATAAACAGTTATTTAATTAATTAAAGTTGGAACATATATTATAAAGTTATACTATTTGATTAAGATCATATAAATGTTTGAAGTGTTGTTTTCATATATACGCATTTCAATGAATAAAATGCTTTCAGAAAAAGATAATCGAAATACCTTCTTTTTCTTTTCTTTTTTCTTTCATTTGATGTGTAATGTTTATATATACATGATAACGATGTGCTAAAAAGATGATCATCGATCATCATCTGCTGAAATTTTAAATGTTTTTATATAATTTAAATATGTTATTAATAATTAATAGTAATTTATTAATTATCTACATGACGAATTTAATTATTGCTTAAAACATATCGTACGTACTTGTAAGACAGGATGTTTGACTCCCTAAATAACATGATTATGAAGCCTTTGGTACACTAGTACACAAACATAATATATATTGACCAAGAAAATCATTATAATAATTTTAAAAATAAATAAATAAATAAATTATGAAGCAACAAATATCTTGCACTTGAGCTAACGTTACGATCACAATTCACATCAAAAGCTTGAGAGAGTTAATTGGTTGGTCAAACTTTCGTATTCATTCAGTTCACATTAGCTAGCTAGTGACCAATACCAAAAAAGTTCCTTGTCAATGTCATTATTCATTAATATTCATTATTGCAAAATTTAATGTAAAAATTGGCCGGGTGGGTGAAGAATGCCAATCAAACAAATTTAACCTAACTATTCACAAACAAACTGTACTATTTAACGGAGTATATACTGAATTATTTGTAATATGAAATGAATGATGATGATGATTTTTTTTTTTTTTTTTGGAGTAGCCATTAAAGGCCTGGAAAGGGGTGGTGGGAGCCCATGCCACACAATTACAAAGGGGAAATAAAGGGAGGGATAGGGGGCCGGTGGGAATCGAACCTCCAACCTTTCGTTGGAAGTCAAAGGGACTTAACCGCTTGGGCTAGGTCTCGATGATGATGATGATGATGATACAAGTGGAAAGGTGCAGCTAATATAATAAAAAATGAAAAGCAGGTGCAAGTGTTGAATGGAACGTTTGTTATATAGGGTACCGACAATACATATATATATATATATATATATGATGATATATGCATAATGAAAGTGCATTGCAATCATCAATTGTATGATAGTAATTGAAAGTTTGAAAATAGGATATAAATGGTAGTAATTAATAAGAAAGAAAAGAAATATTTGGAGGAGGTAGAGATAGAAATACCTCCATTGAGCCAGAGGAGGAGAGGTTTGGTTTGAGGGTTTCTGGTGGCTTCGAAGAACCAATAGAACAGTGCTCTCCCGTGGCTCTCGTTCACCGTCACGTACCCGGCGTACTGCCCGAAACTCACTTCGGGCTGCCCCGGCAGCCGCCCCACCCTGTCCGCTTTCTGCTCCGCCGCCGGAATGCCCGCTCTCGCGCCGCCCGCAAACCCAAACCCCACCACTATTATCGTAAACCAAGTTACAAAATTATCCCTCAACATCATCGATCTCTCTCGTCTACCTACCTATATGCTATATGCTAATAATCTAAGCTTTCTCTCTATCCTCTGAGGTGTGCATACATATATACATTATCTATGTAGATGATGAAAGTGTGTGTAGAGAGAGAGAGAGAGATATGACAATTGACACTTGACAGAGGGGAAATGGGTTGTAACGATAATGATATTCCTTTGACTAAAAAAGGATTAAAAATTAAAAACAAAAAAAAAAATGAATATTGCTTGCTGAATTCCCATCCCCTATCTTTCTGGAAATATCCACTCCTATTTCACAACTTTAATTTCTCTCCTATCCCTGTTATTATTCATTACCGAATTTAATGTTTATTTTAATTAGTAGTATACATTAATGTAATAAAACTTTTCTTGCGTTCAATATTAATGTTAGAGACAATAAAATTATAGTACTGGTAGTATTTGTATAAATAAATGAATTAAATTGTCTTGGGGTGTAGAGTTGAAGAAACAATAAATTAGTGATATAGAAAGGTGAAATATAGTTGAATTGGTTTTAAAAAAAATTAATTTATTTTTTTTAAAAAAAAAGGAAAAAAAAAAGAACCTGATGGAGATGGGGTACATAAACGTTAGAGACAAGAGATGATGAGTGGAAATGATGGGGACATGCTTGGAAGTATGGTAAGGCCAGCCAAAGGGGCAGTTTTGTACTTTTATACTCTGTTATACCTTGTGCTTCAATTTCAATCATCATCATCATCATCATCCATATACTATAGTAAGTTAGAAGTATAATACTGTAGTAGTATACAATATTTCTATTCATTTATATTTTAATTTTTATTTTATTGTAGTACGTAGTGGATAAGTAGTAGTATAATATATATATGTATATTGATGATAGTTTAATTGCCAATAATGATAAGTGGAGGCCTACAGGCTACAGGCTACAGGATGGTGCTTCGATTTCGTATTTCATGGATGATATATATCAGCTTTTCTCGAGTCAATTGCATTGTATTCACTCCAACGTAAGTCGTAACGTAACTCCTACCAAAATTAATTTATTTTTCGTTATTTATCTCATACTTCATATACGACTCTTGGCGTACGATTTTCAGAATCAAATTATGAGATTTGATCTCACGTACGTACTCCTAATATATCCATGCATTTTTCTTTAATTACATTAAAATACTTTACTTAAAATCCTTCAACATTCACCAATTTTGCGTTCTCATCCTAACCATAGTACTATGTAAGTAATTGTATACGAATTTCGATTTTTTTTAAAGATTTTATAATCATATTTCTGCAGCTCTACTCCACCTGCATTACATCCTCGAGTATATATATATATATTTCTTCATTGGTTCACAATTATTCATTAAAGATTCTAATTAAACTGTTTTCAACGTTTCCAATTTCCAGTGTTAAACTATTATTATTGTTAGTAAAAGCTGAACTCATATAGGTTGTCTCATTTCAATTGAGTATAAGTTAACCTTCAATGTTAATAAAAAACTTGGTCAGGTCAACTGCAAAATGGCACAGCAAACCATTTACCATTACATTATGCAAAGTGTTAATATAAATTGATCAGTTCTTCAAATTAAAGTCAACTTTTACTCATTTTCATTTATACTAAAATTAAAATTATTTGTTTTTGTTTGCCAATGAAATAATCTTAGTGATAAGTTTGGTTGCTTCTTATCAAGATACTTCATACTATTTAATTTATTTTTTTTCCCTCAATTAATACGTTGACAATCTTATTTTACTTACATTTGTTATATAATACGTAGTATGATGGAATATACATATAGCTAAAAAATACAATATGCTTTGTGCTTCGAACTTATTGCACGTTGTATTAGGCATTAATTGTAAAATTTATATTACTATACCCCAAGTCTTCTGTACTTTGTATTGTTCATGCTATATAATTTTGTTTCAAAAAATTGTGTATATTACGTTCATGGGCGGATGCATGGGCGGATGTACTTAAGAGCAAGGTGGGTCAATTGACCCACCAAAGAAAATAAAAAAATAAAATATTAGTACTAATATTTTTATATAATTAAGAATTAGGTGGTAATTTTAGGACAAGTTTTGAGTAATTTGAATAGGAGTTTAATAACATTTTGGTTGTTTTTATTATAAATGCATGTCTACTTTAAGGGGTTCATGAAATTTGAGTATTTTCAACCTAAATTTTAAAAAGTAGTTAAAACTCTTAAGGTATTCAATCCATGTTTTAAAAAGTCTTCTAAAAATCTTGAAGTATTTAATACAAATTTTAAAAGGTCTTAAAATTTTTTAGGTATTCAACAACCTAGCTAATTACTTAGACTCCAACAATTTTAATGGATTCTCTTCTAAAAAATATAATTATACAAGTTCTTTTTTCCCAAAAAAGGATTTTATGGATTTTCAAAAGTCTTAATTTCCAAAAGTCAAAAAATGTAACAAAATTTTAATTGAATACATGTTCCTGAAGTTAGTTCTCTTCATAATATTTAACCTATCAAATGAAAAATTCTGGATCCGCCACTGATTCGTTAGTGATTTTGTCGCCACCCGTGATGGAATAATGTTTTGTTGTGAAAATCCTGGAAGATATGGGTTTTAAAATATAGTGCAATTTTTGTGTACCTGCTTTCATATAGAGCTAGTTTTTTTTCCCTTTTTTTGGGCAAAAAACAAAAAAATGGAAATACATTATAGAGCTAAAGGGCCGCTTAAAATGTTGCATCCAAGCTCCATTTTTAAAATTTTATTTTTTGGTCCAACTAGATTATAAATAGGATCGCAGGTCCCAGAAAATTAATGAATAGTTTTGGAACTATGTTTATTTTGTTTTTAGAATTGATAACATAATGACAGAGAAATCTCATCAGTCTCTAACAGTGGTTAGAGCCCGTTTAGATTGGCTTAGGGAGGTGCTTTTGGCTTTTGCTTCTGCCAAAAGCACTTTTAGTAGAAATTAGGTGTTTGTTTTGACTTTTAAGAAAAAGCAAAAGCACCTCGAAAAGCGAAAAAAGTGCTTCTGGGAGAAGCAGCCCAGGGGTGCTTCTCCCAAAAGCAGAAGCCAAAAGCACCTCGTAAAATGTGCAAGGACTTAAATACCCCCACTACTTAATATAAATTATACTATAAATATATCTTATTATCATATTAAGTAGTATGTCCTTTTTGATAATTACCACACTCTAAAAGCACTTTTCATTTTTATTCATCCAAACATATTTTTTTAGAAAAAAGCCGCTTTTCAAACATTCAATCCAAACACAAAAATTACATGCTTTTGCTTTTGACTTCTGCTTCTACTTTTGGCTTCTACTTTTTTCAAAAACCAATTCAAACATGCCCTTAGTCAATCTAGTCAATTGTCATTTGGCGCTACTTAATTACTTCAACCACTTTATGTTCCCGTATGGGGTTCGGCTATTTGCTACCCATAAATTCCAAAATTCAATTTGAATTTTGAACTCCATTTTTATTTCATCTTTTATTTTTTGTAATTCATTTCATTAATGGGTCAACAAAGTACTATAAAAAATAAAAATAAAAAAATAAAATTGAAAAGCATACTGCATCACCCCTTTAGCAAATTATACTATGAATTATGCATCTTCCCTTCACTATCCTCATAAGTACAAGCCAACTTGAGAACTGAGAAGTGCATATTCTCATATAAGGTACACTCAGATGTCAGATACGTTGAATCAGTGACTGAATCCAAATCAAGAATTCTTTGTGTAGTAGAGGCAAAAGAGCTGCCTTATTTCTATTCAACTAAAGTCTAAAGCTACCATATGAAGTAAGTATAAGATAAAATACCATAAGTTAACTGCATTTGGATCATACCTGTCCATGAGAAAGTCCACAAGTTGTTTGGTGTGATTCCTGATTGAAAAGGTCAGTAATCTTTAAGAAACCATCAGCTGCTAAAACTGCAAAAATTGATCAGCGGCCTATCATGTGTGGTTCACATACATCTATGTCATATAGTACTATACTCACTCAGCCTGTCAATCAAGTCAATAGATAACAAACCAAAGTAAATCATTACGCTAATTCATGTCCAACAAACGGGAAGCTCATTGATACCAAAGTACATAATTACATATTTAGTCAGGAGTGACCATTGAGAAAACAGACTGATGTGTTCTCCAGTGCGGCAAGCTCGTGGAAATTTCTTTCAGCAACTTAAAGGTATAAGCTTCCCACTCAGAAACTGCAGTAGAAAATCTGAACACATCAAATGTAAAGTGCAAATTCTTGCTGGAAGTAGCATGTCCAAGAATCGTCTCAGCTAATTGACAATCCTTTAGAAGCACACTTTTCAGGGAATTGATTTTGTGCCGCTGTAGGTCAGACAGAGGCGTGGCTTTGATGGATAACTTGTTCAGTTCTAAAGGTGCTACATTTGTAGATGACTTGCTTCCAGTCTTCCAGTGATAAAATTGTACCACCTACAACAGACAAGACAAAGCATCGGGAAGGTTAAATTAGCTATACTTTATTAGCAACAATAAAGGGATGCTAAATGCTAAGGCTCTACAGAACCTATATATCATGATGGCTAGAGGTGAAAACGGGACGGATACGGGCAGATAGTACCCATCCCGTATCCTATCCCATATTTTTTTGTCGAATATGGAATCGGATACGAATAGGCCGGATACAAATACGAATTCAAATATTTCGGAAAACGGATACGAGATGGATTCGGATTTTAACTCGGATAATCTTATAATTACTAAAATTAAATTTTTTTATAATTTTTTAAGTGAAATCGGAATATACTACTATGTAAGCAAACTAAATTTTTAACTTTTCCAAGATCATTAATTATTTCGTTCAAAACATCTAAATAACATCACTACAAGATGTTATATACTACAGTTTTGAAGCAAAAATCAAGATGTTATATACTACAGTTTTGAAGCAAAAATCTAGTTTTGATGCAAAGAACATAATGATGTAGTTGAGTTGATTGATATGATTTCATTTAATAAATTACATATGGCTTTCAAGCTTTTGATTATATTTATACATATAGTATTACTTATTTATTTTATAGTTAATATAATATATTATATTATACATATAAAAATATATATAAATTTTTGGATATTCGGATAGAAAATACGGATAATATCCGCATTATATTCGGATTTTTCGGATACGGGCGGATATTTACAATCCCATATCCTGTCCCGTATCCGCCGGATATAAAAATTCGAATTCGAATATAATCGAATACGGCGTCGGATCGGGCGGATATTATCCGCCCCACTTTCACCCCTAATGATGGCCTACATCTAGAATATATAAACTTCTACTCACTTCAAGAAGACAATTAGAAAACTTATCACATTGCAAAGTATAATTAACAATTCATTAGATAATACAAGATAGAAAATGAAAAAATAAGATATTCCCAAAATAACAAGTTCCTAATGAATTAAAGTCTGTGTAGAGGAGGATTCACGGGATATATGAAATGGTCTCTCATGTTTCAAATCCCAACAGCATTTGTTCAAAGGAACTGGTATGGTTCTACTCAGAAGACCAGTCTTCGCTAGATGGCATTTACTGAGCACCCAACTCTGAAAACCCATACTTAACACCAAGACAAATTACCATAAATATCCATACAGAAATCTGCTAGGTTTTCTCATAGATTATCTTAGGGATTTTCAGTTTTGCAAGAATTTTCAAACCCTTTATGATGAAAGATACCTGAAGGCCGTGCAATATGTTGAAAAATTCATAACCAATCAAGTCATCACCATGTGCCAAATGTAATGGTTCATTCAGTGATGTCAAGTTGTCGGATGGCTCCAATGATGACCCATGATCTTCATTACATGGGGAAATGTCAAAACCAAGAACATGTAATCTTGCAGAGCATATATCAAATCCTGATTGGAATCTGGAAGCTTCTTCAGGAGGAAACCAATACATGTTATGTGATGCAAGCATTGGAAAATATGAAGCAATCAAGCCTATAGAACTTCTTGGTGAATAGTCAGTGAGGGATAACAGAATTTTAGCATCCTCATCATGAGCTGCATCACGACTAAACCATAATGTGAGGGTAATCCGCTCTCCTTCATTGATCTGTTTAAAATAAAGGCCCACACATTGCCATGATATTAGAAATGGGGCCAGAAAACCTACAGAAGTTGCAAAAATGGATATTTTGTCTCTTCATAAATCTAGTGAAATTCAAAAATAGGGATTGAAACTCTTTTCTCAGCACAAAAGACTAAATTAACATTTCTTAGTTGCTATTTTCCTGTTTTAGGTAAATCTCACATGGATGCTATGAAAGTTGGACAGCATAAATCAGATCAACGGAGAAGAAACACAAAAGATACCTCACTAACTGAGTGAATATTTTTGTTGTCTGCTGTGTATATTATGGCATCCTGTAAATATGAAGAACAAAACAATCAAACATACGAACGAATTCATCTTTCCATTTTTTAAGAAGGCACCGACAACAATATCCTGTCTCCATTTTGCAATAAAAGTGTTCATTCTTAGCATGACAAGTAAAGAACCTTGATTCTTTTCCGTTTTGGATGTGATTTTACTTGGTTCTTACAGAATAACAGTTATGGAGAAGTAAGTTTCACAATTAGGAAATTGATGATGGATATTGGGTACTGGAAAAATATTGAATAGTTTGATATAGCACTTTCCCTGTCCAAATATAGGAATAAGTTAAACATTATAGAGCATATCTGCAGGCATAAAGTCCTAGTTCCATATATTACCAAATTCATACCTGATGTAATGCCAGTTTTGTACCTAAATCTATACCTTTTATCTTTCCTTTCTATATCATACTATTATCAAGAGCTTTTAATCCACAGGTATAATATAAATGCTTCTTCCTGCAGTCTTCTGACATTTAGATGAAAGCGTAGTCCGTTTATTGCATAAATTTAGTGAAAACAAAATCCAAAGATCTATTTAATCACTAAAAGAAAACCAAATCTGGTATGCCTTAGAATTCCATCATCTGTAGAAACACAATAACACCCCGTTCCATTTTGGAAGCAAAACAAAAGGGAATTTGTTACAGAAAAGGGCCTTTGAACTGAGTTTATAAGACTCCTCACAAAATGTTTTTCATGGAACAATCAAAAGAAGTTCAACAGATGAAACACCAAAACAATTCGACTGCAACATCAAGCTTTGGGAAGTAATTGTCATGTATAAATTTTTTCATATCACATTAAAATTTTATGTGAGACCAATGAATTAGGTTCACCTCTTTAATTAATAAATAACAAGTCACACATTTTTTATGGCTTCTTCAGTGCTTCACATGTTAAACTAATTTCAGATCAATTTTTTCAATCTACTGATTCCATGAAACAAACAGAAAATTTTTAAAAAGCATAAAACACTGAAAACAGTTTGTGCAACAAAGTAGACTTCAATGGAAGAGGGCATACAAAATCATATATAAACGTGGGGCAATGAATTGTGCAAAAGAAATATCCGCAGAACAGACTCCAGACATCACAAAAATTTATTAGTATTGGTTAACTTACACCAGCCATAGGTACCACAGTAGAGGGTTCCCCATCATGGAAGTGAAACAGACCTCCATCGAAATCTACCCCATGACTATTTAAATAGCAAACTGCCTTTGAAAAAAGAGAGAAAGAGACCAGTCAGATAGGTTTTCCAAGTACCTACGCACTAAGAGCATAAAAAATTGTTACTAAATATAACATGCAGACAAATTGTTGATATTGCATTCCGCACTTCGTAATCATTCATATAACATGTAGACAGTCACTATGACAAGGTAGATTAGGGAGGGCGCTGGGGGGGGGGGGGGGGGAGTATCACAAAAATTTCTTGTTTCACCACTCAACATGGAGAATAAGTACAATTCTTCACTCTAAAGATTTGACATGAAAAGTATTAATCCCCAAAAAAAATTCGCTTCAAGCAAATATTGATGATAAAATGCCATCGCTCGTTCTAATTGGATGGGATATACCACTGTGTACAATTGGGATGCAAGTATGCAACTGATATCATAGAGCTGAAAACAAATCCAAATTAGCAGTTGTTTCACACTTAACCTCAGCAGATCTTGGAGAGGAGCAACACAAATAAAGCCTCACAGTGCATCTATACTTGTACTACTACAAAACAGCTTAACATTTCAATTCTATAACTAATAATTACATGGGAAAATGAAAATTAAACAAGTGTGCAGCAGATTGGCATACAGAATGAGAACAATGGGATTTAAATAAACGAGAAATCATAAAACACGAGAAAGATACAAACCGCAAAATCCCTTTGTTTCAGATAATCCCTATTATCATCACTGTGCCATCCAATGCTAGCTCCCTTGCACCAACTGACAAGTAGGACATAAGACAAGACACCTAAAGACAGTCAAAACAGTAGCAAAGATCCCATCACAATTTGATGGCTGGCTACAAAACTGAAACTGGAATCATTAAAATTGCAAGTATCATGGAATATCAGATTATCTTAAAGCAACGTTCAAATGGAACCTCTAGCATGGCAGATAGAACGTTGCCAAAGATCCCAACTCACAAGGACAACATAAATCCATTTTCTCAATTATGAGAGTAATTCGGTGAAGATGCTTGACTTGACAGTAAAGAGCGCAAAATGCCACATAAACAATCACGTTTAATCATAAATGCACCTAATCAGTCCGGTGAACTCCACGACCAACTCATATTCACATCCGAAATGTTCCTCCACCTTCTCCTTCAGCCGCTCTACGAATCAACCCATCAATTCGATCAGAAACAAAACTCCATAAATAGGTAAAATAACAATTACTATAATCATAAAAGTACAGCCAAAGATGGAGACTTGTGGGCTGACAAAAGGAAAATAAGTGAGACAGCAAGATGGGCACATAAGAAATAGATGAGAACCTCGGATAGCAAGGAGGGGCATGATGAGATGGGCAGAGTTGGTGGCAATAAGATGGAGGATCGTAGTGGAGAAGACATTGGGTCTGTAACCGACTGTACAGCAGCTTTTATGTATGAATTCCAATTCCTGTGTCGACAATTTATAGCATAAACTAACGCTGGGCAGAAAGGAGCAGGCAAGCGCAACGATATACTAATACATTAAAACACAAGACAATAGTACTATCAGCTTAGGAGTATTAATTGATGGGTAAGTGTAAGAAGAACCTTGCAGATGTGTGGTGAAAGAAAATCCCGCAAGATGAGACGCGGATGATCCGCCATTTTTCATGCCCTCTATTCCACAGAGGCCACACCAGGTGCTGCAATGCAAATGCGCAAATAGTAGTATTTTTGAGGAAAGGGTGTATTTTGAGAGGGGGAAGGGGATTAGGGGAAGAGCAAAACCGAGCGGGTTTGGGTTAAAGTTCGCGGGTTGGACCAAATACGGCCGCCCCAGGTCCAGTTCATCACCTTTGGGCTTTGTAAATTTATAGTCCGTTTTAAATATGGATTTCTCCAACGGAACATAATCCGCAGGTATAGTATAGATGGAATTATAGCTTTCTTAAGGTTGTAAAAGTTCATTCAAAACATGTACAGTATAATAGAGTGCATATTTTCAAGAAAAGTCCCAGATATTTCAGCTAAAATGATCATAACAAATAAAATAAAAAATGATACTACTTATCACACTAAAGGGGCTTTAGTAAACTTTAATTAATTGAATTCAAGCTTTGTGAATATAAATAATTGCTTTAAAAGATATTAATTCACTAACCTCACTGCTCACTACCACAAAAATTAATTAAATTAAATCCCTAAAAGAGGATCAATAAATTCTTTGGTTCATAATTGAAAAATAAAAAATAAAAGATAAAAAAATAAATTTTTTTTAAAAAAAAATCATAATTGAAGAGCCCCTAAAAACTGTTTGGTCCTTGAAGATGAATTTTAAAAAAAAACAAAAACAAAACAAAACAAAACAAAACAAAAGCCCATTTAACAGAAATTGAGCTTTAAATAGAGTATGTAAACTAAACCAAACCATCTTTTTCTCTTTTTTTTTTTTTTTTTTTCTAGTGAAATGTATATATGCATGTGCGATTACTGTTGTTTTTCAAGCTTCCTCCGAATTAAATGAAAAGGAGGACCTGCATTAAGACCACATGGCATTAATTACTATTGGAGCGAAGGCCAAATAAAGGGTAAAGACTAAAGAATAATCTTTATGTGTGGGGAAGCATATGATAGAATGTACTATAAATAATTTGAAAGGAGGCCGGGGGGAGATAAATGAGAAACAACACATGCACTTTATGAAAAATGAGATGCTGGCCTGGCCATATATATATATGATATACATATACTATATATCTGTTGTTTAATTATATAAGATTATGGGTTGAATTGAATCGACTTTAAAGTGCATTAATGAACATGTAATTATTCTCACAATTATGAGCCACATTTGGTCTCTTTCAATCCCCTAGAATCACGGCTTTTGTTAATTAGGACTAGGTTCCTTCTTCACACTAATTACTTGGAAATTGGAATAATATGGCCACTCCTCCTGTATTTTATTATTTGATGAGTATACTTATATATACTACTCCATAGAGATCACCTAATTACTTCAAATTACTAGTATTATTAAAGCTATCCAAACTTCTCACTTTTATCAAACCCAAAAAGTATTCTTAAGAGTATGCCGTCACATCCAACATCTCAACTCATGGAACAATTAATTACATTTGATCATTAGGGCTGATGCTGCAGCAGAAAATCTTAATTAGGTTCCCATTCCTTCAGATTTGATTGTTATGCAGTAGTATTAATCTGGAATCTGGATTGTCAGATTATTAGGCCTAAAGCTTAAATCGAGTTAGAAGATCTTATTCTTTGTTAATTATTATTTTAAAAAAATATTTATATGGAGTATTTGACCGCAACATTTTAAAATACGTATATATTTTCAGTTACCACCAGAAGAAAGAATCCATATATTCCATACATAGATACACATACACTGAAGAAGAGTGAACAGCAACCAAAAGCATACAAGTTTTTTTAATTTGTTGTTTTTAATTTCGTCCTTACAAGTTTACTAGCAAAGGAGTGATTACAATTAGGAGCAGACTAGACTGTAGGAGGAGCAATGTGAGTAGCAGATTCCTTAAGAATGAGACTTTCCCCAGTCGTCTTTTGACCCTGTAGTGCCACGCGGACACTCCTAATCCCATCATCATCATCTATAGCTAATTCCTGTACAGCAGCAGCAGCAGCATCAAAGCTTGAGTGGACGCTGTAAAATATATATACAAGTAAAGCCACGCCTACAAAGATTCCGAACCGCACATAGGATGGTGTATCCAGGGAACCTAAAAGGAATATGTTGAGGAATATGGAAATTGAAGGAATCCAGGGCATCCACGGCACCCCCCAGAATTCCGGCTTTCTGGTTTCCGGGACCATCCTTTGGAATATCTGCACGGCGCACATCCCCGCCACGATGCACGAACCCAGCACAAAGCTTCTTTTCGCGTTTCCTCCTCCTGCAGCCACCACCTGCTGCCCCCCCATGTGCCACGTCAGGGTGAACACCGTGGAGATCGCCGTGAAACACAACATGAAGCAGAGAGTCGGGTATGGATTTGTTGTCGTGCCGTCTTCTTGGCTGATCACGTGGCGCCGGTACACCACTGCGTTCGCCACCATGTAGAAGACGAACAGCATCCCGATGGAGACCAGGTTCAGTAGGATGTCCAGATCCGTGAATAGGGCGATTCCTGCCGTCAACATTCCTGCAGGAATTATCAAAGTGAATAAGTATTATTTACTACTACTACATATGATTCATGATCGTTGCATCACATCCAACCAGTTCAACCCTACAGACTTCAATTCTAGCTGCTGCTTGTATGACAAATCAAAGTACTAATACTTATTTACTACTACTTGTTGAATGAGGGGAATTTGAAATGAATAACACTATACTTTCTACTATATAACTAAGATAATTTTAAAATGACTTTTAAGTTTATCAATTTTGCTTTCCTTCTAGGCCACTTCTCAAATACTATAAGTAATACAGTTACTATTATTTCCCTCCTATTTTTTAAGCTTCAAACTTGAATACTTTACGAGGCCATAATCGCCATATGAGTAAAGGTGGTGAATTAAACAATGTTACAATTTTTATGTAGGAGTATATATTGTTACATGAACAAACAAGAGAAAATTGATATCTTTTATTAATTAATACATAAAAAAACAATAATTAAAAAAATGGAACAACTTTTAACAAGTAATGTAGTATATAATAAGAAAATATAAAATATAAATAATTTTTTTAAAAAAACAAAAAAAAAACTCAAGAATCCATATCTTCATTATACCATTAATTAAGTATTGTCCCAAAATTCCTTTATTCTCATCTTTATACCAGCGGGTGATTCTAAAAATATAAAACACTTTTCGACCATGCACTATTCTCGATCAGGTTGTCTGAATATTACAGTGATGTGACACGACGACAGTCGACACTGTACTCTTAATTCAGAAACCCGCAAGCTAAGGCCCTCTCCAATGGTGGGTATTTGGGAGGTTTTTGATGACAATGCATACATAAATACCTGCGCAAACCATTGGGGGAGGGGGTTTGAAGAGAGAGGGGTAGCTAATTTGCTACCCAACAGGCACGGGTTTTTATGCACTTTATTGATAGATGTAGTAGAACTTTTATATTATTATTTATTATG
The DNA here is from genome assembly GCA_030278955.1 of Hygrophila difformis. Taxonomy (NCBI): domain Eukaryota; kingdom Viridiplantae; phylum Streptophyta; class Magnoliopsida; order Lamiales; family Acanthaceae; genus Hygrophila; species Hygrophila difformis. The sequence goes on from JAOANR010000007.1 coordinate 14,379,878, forward strand.
TTTCTACTTTTTGGGTAGAAAGTGGGTCCCCTAAATACCTACTTTTTGGGTATTATTGCTTGGAAAGAGTTTTATTTGAAGTTAGAGGTATTTAACTTTTTCGACGTGGCGCTGATATGGCATCTAAATACCTGGAATGAGGAAGTTACCACTGGAGAAGGCCTAAATAAGTACTCTATATAAATTAAATTAAATGGCTATACTCCTAGAAAATGCTCTATGATCCATAGATCTCCTTGGCCTACTCAAAAGCACAAAATCTGCAAATAATTTAAAAGGTAAATTATGATCTAAGGAATTAATCATGGCCTTATAATGGGGGAGGGGCATACCCAGAAAGACGGAGGCGTTGACAGGTGTCGCCGTCGACGCGTGGACCACCCCGAACCACGCAGGGACCACCCTCGTCCGCCCGATCACGCACATGTACCTCGCCTGCCCTAGCATCGCCACCATCAGCGACGTCAGTATCCCCAAGCTGGCCCCCACTCCGATCACCCTCGACGCCCACTGCCACCGCCCCACCGCCATTGCCCCCGCGAATGGCGCCTCCGCGTCGATCTGAACAGAATAGTTATAATATAGCCCCAATTACTATATAATAGCAGTTGCAGATACTAGTATAATTGCAATGGGTGGTGAGCGGTGAGGATCGGAGTGAGGACTGACCATGTCGTATGGGAGGAGGGCAGACATGGAAGCTGCCATGGCACAATACAGAATGGTGACGAGAATGACGGAGCCGGATACCCCAATGGGGATGTCCCGCACGGGGTCCCTCACCTCCTCCGCCATGGTGGAAACGGCGTCGTACCCAATGTAGCTCAGGTAAACCACGGCCGCCCCGTTGAACACCCCGGACGCTCCGTATGGAAAGAACCCACCCGCATTCTCCGGGTTCCCGGGCTCCGTGAAGTTGCGCGGGTCGCCTCGGCAAAACCCGATTACTATTACGAATACGACCAAGGCAATGTGGAGCAGCGTCAGTGTCATGTTCAACCACGAGCTCTCCCTCGTACTGCACATACATCAGTTCCATCGGACCAAACTCAATTAGTACTCAATTAATTACTCCCATAACCTGTACTAGGTCGGCTTTAGAATTTCAGATTAAAATACGAGTATGATTAATTAATTAACCTGTAGCAGATTACGAGGGTGAGGAGGAGGACGACGGCGGCGGCAAGGATGTCGATTTCATTGTATCCATTGGGGAGGAAATCGAGGGTGATTCTCAGCTTGGTTGCCGTGGAAACCCCCACGGCCGTGCCGATGTACGCCGTGAAGCCTCTGGCGACGGCGGCGTTCGACAGCACGTAGTCGGCGACGAGATTGGCGCCGGTTAAGAAGGCCAGGAGCTCGCCGAACGTGGCGCCAATGTAGGTGAAGGCGCCGCCGGCGACGGGCATGTCGACGGCGAATTCGGTGTAGCAGAATGCGGAGAGGAGGGCGCAGAGGCCGCCAATGGCGTAGGAGATGACAACAGCGGGGCCGGCTTTGTCGCGGCTGGCGTGGCCGGTGGTGATGAAAACGCCGGCCCCGACCATACCGCCGACGCCGAATCCCACGAGGTCGTACCAGCGGAGGGTCCGCTTGAGGTTGGCGCCGGATGAGCGAGGAGAGGAGGAGGCGGCGGTGGAGGTAGGGGAGCAGGCGCGGCGGCGGAGGCGGTTGGGGGTGTCGGAGAGTGCCCGGAGGTAGGATTTGAAGCTGGAGAAGGAGGAGCAATGGGTTTCCATTGTCGCTAGTCTGTTGTCACTACTCACATCAAAATATATATGGTCCAAGCAAAGGACACCTGAAAATCTGCACTATTTATAGTCAGTCGTAGTATATGAATATTGAAACAAAATTGAGTTAAATCGGCCTAAAACCCTAATTTTTATAGAGTAGAGAAATGAGGTAGGTTTATAAACCAAGACATTAATTAATTTCTAATTCTTGAGGTGGAGGTTATGCATCCCCAATTCCCCGTATATATATATATCTCTATACCATTATATTCCATTCTTTTTGATTTATCTAATGGAATCTATGCGCTGATCAGTATACAATCACTTCTATTTAATGAGGAAAAAATAAATAAATTTAGAAATATTACGTCCCATCAATCTTGTCATGTTTGACTTTTTTTATACTATTTATTGTTTAACTTTTACTCAATATTATTGCATGTATATATTTGAAAAAAATAATCGATTTGGATCTTATTAGAATCGTACATTCATGTAGTTTTAGAATATATATTTTACATAATTTTTCATTATACATATTTTAAGATATTAACGGTTGAAAACGTGCATTGGATTTTGTGCAAAAATCAAACAAGACAATCATTACGATAGGTTGCAATATTTTAATTGAGTTTGGTGTACAGCTAAGTGAGTTACGTACGTATTAAATGTGGATTAACGTTAAACAAGTGCAAAAGGGCAAAACACAGACACTAGTGGTTGGTATCTTTGCTTCAGATGTGGGAAGTTGAATCATTACCGTATGTCTCTTCTCCTCTAATTTTCCATGCAAATTTTGTTTCTCAAAAATAGAAAATAAAATAAATTGCATATATACGACTAGGGGTGTAAACAAGCCGAGTCGAGCTCGAGTTACGGCTCGAGCTCGGCTCGGTTATGTATAAGTTCGGTTCGGCTCGAGCTCGAAGCTCGACGAGCTTTAAAAATTGAGCCCGGCTCGAGCTCGACACAATATATTGAAGCTCGAGCTCGATTCGAAGGATAAAAAAAGCTCGACATAAATTTTAGTTTTTTTTTTAAACCGGGTATCCTTAGACCACATTGGACTCTAGACTAAAAAAATTTAAATTATTCAATAATGAGCTTAAAAACTTGAAAACGGAGTTCTGTAGAAATATATTAAACTATTCATAATCTATATATTAATAAAACCATTAGTGAACAACCTATCCTATATTTAATGTGGTGTCTCCATTTCAAATTTCTAATTTTTATAGATTTTTCATATTTTAATTAATTAATTTTAGAGTTTCTCATTTATTTATTTATTCATTATAGATTTTCAATTTTTGAAATACATTGAATTTTGAATCCCACAATATTGTTCACTTTTAAAAAGATTTGAAAGATTTGAAATTTAAAATTTAACAAGATCTGAAAGATTTTGGATTTTAAATTTATATAGAATTTCCAATTCACATTTTTATATATTTGGGATGTTTGGGAGTCAGCGGATTCACCAGCAGATAGCAGATTCGGAGAGAGAATTGTGAGAGGATATGCTATTTCAATCCGCTATATGCTCCTAAATCTACTTACAACCAAACACACCCATTATATATAATTAATATGTACTGATATCATTCTAATTGTATATAAATACTTCTTCTATATTCAAATATTTTTTCCGGACGCACTTTTCACACAGTTCAATGTACATTTTAAATCATGAATAACTCAAGTTCAGTACAAGTAAAAATTCTAAAAGTTCGATATTTAAAAACTACAAGACAAAACGAATCTAACAAGATCTCACTTGGCTATATTTTAACTTGTATAACTCTGATAAAACTTTAAGTGGAAGTATGTGTGTGAATAATAGCACATTTACAAATATCAACAATATTTGAATACGGAGATAGTAATATGAAACTTATTTATATTTTATTATATTAAAAATTATACAAAACATTTATAATTATTAAGAAAATGTGAAAATTCATATTATGTGAATAATTGGTTTACAATAAGTTAACTATTTCCGTAAAAATATTTAAATAAAATTATGGAGTGTATAAAGAGTTATTGGAGTGCGAATATATTCATTATTAAATAAAGAAGGAAAATCAAATTTATTTAATCTATTTTTAAGGAAGAATTCATTAATCTATGTTTTAACAGATTTTCAATTGCCAGAATAACAAATAAAAAATCTAGCTTTGTTAAAAATTGAAAAGCTAATTGCTATAAATTCTATAAGGTTGAAACTTTTTTCTGGAATGCCGATACCGGATGAAGTTTTAACGTCTGAAACCGAGAATCTACTAATATTAGAAGAGTCATATTATAATAAAAAAAAAATGATGACATATCATACTAAGCTATTACCTTTGTTGATTGATGAGCAAAGAATATTTATAATAAGATAATATCTGCAGTTGATAGTGGTGAGGGTGGATTATTTTTTCTTTACGTGGTGGAACTAGCAATACATTTATCTGGAAACCATTATGTTCAGCCCTTCGTGGAGGCGTGATATTATATTGCTTGTAGCATCCAATGGAATAGCATCACCACTTCTTTCAAGAGGTAGGACTGCACATTCTAGATTTGGCATTCCACTAGATTGTGATGAGAATTCTACATACAAAAAAATTATCCCAGAAAATGATTTAACATCTCTTCTAATTAAAACAAAGCTCATTATTTGTAATGAAAATTCTTGATTGGTATAATGATTATGAGCCCATTTGATTTAACCAAATTTCCCATTCGATTTCAAAGGAGAAATTTCCCATTCGCAGTTTGTTTTGCTATGACTATAAATAGAAGTCATTGTCAATCTTTAAAAATGTTGGATTCTATCTTCCATAACAAGTTTTTAGAGGGGACTCGAAACATTAATATGCAATTAAGATGGATTAACTCAAGATACAATAAGAAATGTTGTCTACAATGAAATTCATATATGCTAAAAAATTTGCAAAATAAATACTTCATGCAGGTGATGGTAATGGATAAAACTGGTATTGATCTGGAGATGTACAATCAGGTTTGACATTTCAAGATGATTTTCTTATGAACTCTACGAGTCGACAATTGTTGAGATTATATATACAAATATAAATTGTACCACTTTAAATCCAGACATTTTTAAAAATGTTGCTAGACTAGACCTACAAATGAGATATTGATACGATCAATGATTACATCATGGAACATATGTCAACAAATGAAAAAATGTATCTCAGTTCTAATAATATTTGTCAAGATGATGAAAGTATATGACGAAGAAATATTTTTACCGAAATATCAAAGTATGATCAAGCTTTCAGGATTATCGAATCATGAAATAAGTTGAAGGAGGGCAGCATAGTCATACTTCTTAGGAATATAAATGGGTTGATACAATCAATGATTACATCATGGAATGTCTGTCTGCAAATGAAAATGTATATCTTAGTTCTAAAAATATTTGTCAAAAGGATGAAAGCATGTATAATGATAATGAAATATTTTCATCAGAATATCTAAACACGATCAAGTGTTTTGGACTACCGAATCATAAAATAAAATTGAATGAGGGTTGTATAGTCATTATTTTTAGGTATATAGATCCACTAAATAAATTATGCAATGGAAGCAGGTTGATAATAACCAAGAGGCGAAACCATATAATTGAGGTTAAACTAATTTTGGGAAACCATGAAAATAGAAAATTCTTGATTGGTAGAATGATTATGAGCCCGTCTGATTTAACCAAATTCTCCATTCGATTTCAGATGAGACAATTCTCATTCGCAGTTTATTTTGCTGTAAATATAAAGAAAAGTCAATGGCAATCCTTTATAGAATGTTGAACTCTATTTTCAAAACCAGTTTTTAGCAATAAACAGTTATATATTGTGATACCTCATGTTACTAGCAAGATGATACTTAGAGTATTAATAGGAGTATTTAGTTAAGATGGATTAATTCAAGATACTACAAGAAATGTTGTTTAAAGTGAAATTTTCAGCAAATTTTAAGGAAAATTTTCATATCATGCTTAATATTTATTTAAATTTATTTAATTTCAAATAAATTTCAAATTAAATAAAATATAATTTTATTATTTATTTTTATTGATTGCTAAGTTTGTACGGGACAAGCCACAAGAAGACGTTTTAATATGATTTCTCTATTAGTTTTAAAAAATAATTAAATTACAATTATTATATATTCTCTATTAGTTTCATTTGATTTTTTTTTTTTGAGGAGTAGTAATATTATTTTACTTCCACAAAAACCGAACAACAAAGTACAACATTTAACGCCCTCCCCTGGAGGTGTCATCGACCCCTGTGACAAGCAGACTGGGCAAAATAACAACTCCAATAGTAAAGTACAAAACATATTACAACCGCGCGCATTCCATTTTTCAATATTTCCATTCCATTTCTCAATATTAGTTTCATTTGATATAAGTATATATATTATATATATAATATATAATTATACCCGTCGAGTCTCGACGGGTTACTTACTAGTTCCTTATAATAGTCCCAATTTGGAAGGAGACTAAGATTTTGTTTTTTTGATTTTTGTATTCAATTCAGATTTTTATGGATTTTAAAAAGTCCGTGGATTTAGAAAGTCCATGGACTTCACGTAGAGTTGGTTGATTTTGTATAGACTCCTGTAGAGTTTGGCTGACTTGTATAGAATCCGCAGAAATCTGGAGAGATTTTGTGTATTTATATTTTTAAAAGACTCAATTGAAATCTATGAATAATTAAAATCCATAGACTATTGAATACCTGTAGATTTTTAAAGACTTTTTAAAATCTGTATTGAATACCCCAGGATTTTTAAAGACTTTTTAAAATCTATATTGAATACCTCTAGATTTTTAAAGACTTTTTAAAATCTAAATTGAATACACCCAAACTTTAAAAGTCCAAAAAAATCTCATAGAGTCTTGATTCAATACACCCCCCTTAGTGTTAACCATAATAAAATATAATGTACTATATTATTAAATAAAAGGAGGAGTGAATTTACTGTTGGATTTCATCTTCCTCACATTTGTTAAGAAAGAAAATATACTATATTTTTAAGAAAGAAATAATATACATATAATATATTCGAGCCGATTATCGAGCTTTCGAGCCGAGTATTAGTTAGCTCGGCTTGAGCTCATTAATATTCGAGCCAATCTCGAATTCGAGCCGAGCCTTTTCGAGTCGATCTTTGGTCGAGCTTTGATCGAGTCGAGCCCGAATATTTTACGAGCCTATCAGTCTCATTTATACCCCTATATACGACCAACTAGTCCTCACTCCTGTTTTACAATTATTTAATTTGTAAAAAAAAAATACTCCACTCTGTTTATTTTTTCTTTGCATCATTATTGCAAGTTTTGTGTTTTAAGTTTTAACAAACTGACTTTTGATGGTTTTATATAATTCGTTATTAAGCTAAATAAAAAATGGTAAAGTGATAGTGACAATAGAAATTACAAACTACAAAATTCATGTTGAGCTTACCTTTAAAATCATTCTCCAACATAACAAAATAAGGCTCCAAAATTAACTTAGTTTTAAATTTCCTTGCAATGTAGCAAGAATTGAAAAAACGAGGGGGAGTATAACAAATAAAAGAATCTTTTAAAAACTTCAACATACTGATCAGATTTTTGGTGTAGTGAAACTGTGAAAGGACTGAAGAGAGGTTTGGTGAATGTCCACCATGCATTCACTAATCTCCAGTGATTTAATTTGTTTTCATCTGACCTGTTGATATATCCCTTCGCAATTCTGGTATTGTTTTTATACTGTATGACATAATTAGGTCACTGGTAGGTCATTATAGCATAAGAAGATCAAATGACAGATTTAGCTAGGCTTGTCATTATTGCACAAAAATTAATTAATTTTATCCACTCGGGTATGTCTCAACACTCTATTTATTTATTCATGCTACTTGGCAAAGTTTATAAATCGATTTTTACCACTTAATATGCATAGATTAACTAGTATTTGTTTTTTTTTTTTTAATAATTGTTGTTTTTTTTGAATAACTGGATATTCATTTCTCATTAGGCCCAAAATTAATCACTGTTGAGCATTGAATGGTTGTCTCTCACAGAACATAATTTCGCAAACGTACCCGAGACATTTGTTATATAATTATAAATATTAATTTACAAATTAAATAGGCTAGCTTCAATGTTATTAATGTAAAATTAAATTAAAAAAAAATATGCTGATAATCGATCTGTATTTCAAAGTTACTAGATCTGAAATCTTTAAAAAGTTTGAAAATTTCTTTAGTTTAACGAATATAAAATGTGTTCATATAATGTTCTTGGGTATTCAAAAGATTAATTTTAAACCTAAAAAGAGCACGAAAATGTCTTGTCCACCCTAACATTTTAAATTTAGATTTAAAATAAATCATCACTACATATTTCCATATATGGGAAACTTTGCAATGCCACACTTTCCATAATAAATACTCCACTAAACATATGTGTATTGCTCCGATAAAAATCATAGTGGAGTTTCTCTTTAATTTCTTTCTTTAATAAACAATGGATATTTTTGTTATTTGGGTTTTTCACTTGCACGAACTTTATTTATTTTTGGACCTAATTTATTGTCGAAGAACCACGGATCGAAAGGGGTAATTTTATTTTAATTAATTAAATAATGCTATTTATTTCAGTCCAGCAATTGAATACATGACAGTAGTCGTGTATTTTCCCATTATATATTGGCTTGGTACACATGTACGATCCTCTCGACATGTCTCATTAATTCTGGGTAAGAATGCACACAAGAAAACATCACACAAATCTCATCACTCAATAAATATGTTTTTATAAGATATTGTTGTCCCCTAAGTGCATTCCCCACTGATTTTTATTTATATTTAGTATTATTTTTGTTTTTCTTCCAAAGACACTGACATTTCCTGCATTTGCAAATACTATATTCGAGAGTTGTTTTTGTTTGGCCTATACTACATAATAAAGGGGTGGTGGTAAAAGGAATTAATAATAAATTGATCACACCATTATTTGACAATTGACGTGCCCAAAGTTTGCCCATATAATTAATCTGTTAGTATTACAAGAGCATGTGATTAAGTTGGCGAAATGTGGATGTTGTAATAAGTGGATGTTCCATTTCAAAAAGGTCAGTCATTTAATTTTTTTTTTCCAAGCTTGAAAATTGAAATCCCATTTGCTACTTTTGACATCCTTAGTGTGCCCAAATTAATATACCTCAAAAAGCCCCCAACTATGAAATGCAATAAGTTGACAATGAGTTCATTCGCCTTTTCTCTTATCTTTTTGTTTAATTTCCTCAAAATAATTATTTCTTCCACACTAGAAAACAAAATGAAAACAAACCATTCTTTCAATCCACGATCTGTTTATTTATTTTTTATTTTTTTTATCGATTATAATTGACATCGGTGTACATGTTGTTTTTTGTTTTCTTCTTTCCTTGGCTCTTTCTCTCTTTCTTTATTTCTTCCCTCTTTCTTTTTCAATGATTGGTTTTAATTTTTTAAGAGGCGAATATAATTGGTGTATTATATCATTTATATTCCAACCTTATAAATTTGCATCCACACTCGACCTCCTATTTCCTTTTGTGGCATATAACAAATTAGAAGATATTATTGCCATTTCTAAATAAATCATTCAAATATATTTTAATAATCTGTTGGTGGTGGTTCCATCATTATGTTGCAACGCATGTAAATGTCATAAATAAAATACTACTATATAAAAAAAAAATACTAATATATTTATAAATGTGACGACGAACTTATATCCTTAGGTGTAATAGTAAGTACTTATGTTGTTGATAATTCGATAGAGCGATTGTATTTTGATGAAAATGTGAAGGAAGCTCCAAAAATCAAAAGAAAAGAAGAAGAAGAAAAAAAAAAAAAAGGAAAAGAAAGACGTTAATGACAACTCAATCGTTTTATTAATACCGATGCAACACATGGAATACAGTACACTCGGACAGAATTACTACATGGTTACATACATATCATGAACATAATCTAAACATGTAATTAAGAACTCACAAATGGAAAAAACAAAAGAAAAAAAAAAAAAAACAAACAAACTTCAAGACTGAAACAAGCACACTTATAAATTGAAAACACATGACTGGTGATGAATCGATAAAAAGAAGCCCATATGCAAACTGATTATTGAATTATTGATGAGACGACAGCAGAAAACATAATTAGAAAAATGGTGATGATTGAGATTAATTATTTGATGCGTCTGCAGAGTGAGAGACCATCGCCAATGGAAAGCTGTGCCAATTCAATCCGGTCATCGGCCGCCAAGAAAGTGTTTAGGTTCCTCAGAAATACCCGACTCGGTCCTATGCGCTCGATCCACTCTGGGGTTAGATCCTCATCGGCCAACGCGACCGTACCAGCCCACAATGTGTTGTCGTACGCTATTATTCCTCCCACTTTAACTAATTTGATCAGCTGCTCGTGGTAGTTTATGTAGTTCTCTTTGTCGGCATCCACGAATGCAAAATCAAATGTTCCTTCTTCTCCCTGTGTCGTACGTATATTTTAGATTAAACAAATAGATCACTGTATTAATGAATTGGTTAATTGAGAGAGTTATTAGTTAAAACATACTAGATTTTTTCTTTAATTTTAATGATCCTCATACATACATTATCAAGGAATTGGTCGATAGCTGTTTTGGCATCTGAAGCAATGAATTGAATTTTGTGAGCCACACCGGCTTTTTTCAGGAACGGCAATCCGGTCTCGTATGCTTCTATATCTTGATCTATTGCAATGACCTGTTTAATTAATTATTATTATTATTGTAAACAATCACTTGTAGTAATTATTACTGATAGAAGAAGAAGAAGAAGAAATAATTGAAATGAACTGACTTGGGCATCATCAGGGAGAGCCAGTCCGGTGGCCAGCAATGAATAGCCAGTGAAAACACCAATTTCAATTGTTTTCTTTGCATTCATCAATTTCAAAAGTAGAGATAGAAATTGGCCTTCGTCAGCTGGAACGTTCATCACACTCCTAAACATATATTCATTATATTCCACGATTAATAATAATAAGAAGAAGAAGAAGAAGAAGAAGGAACGACCAAAGCGGCAAAAGTTTTTTTTTTTTTTTTTTTTTTTCTTTTAACTTTAGAAACTAATCAGGCACATGCAACTAGCTAATTAAGCAAGAAATCGCAGAATTTTTGGCTACCTTCAATTCGATCAAAGCCCTAATTTTGGACTTAACGTCCAATTAATTAAAAATAATCATTTGGCTAATTAAATAATTTAATACATATTCCCCTGCACAAGTACCACAAAATAGTCACACATAAATCTGTTAAAATATAAAGGGATCATTAGATTGATATCATATATACAAGGGCAGTTATCTATATATTTAAAATAAATAAAGGTGCCAATGTATAGCAAAATTTAATTAGATGGAGTATTTAATGTATGATGTATCATGTATAGTATGGATGACTGTGGGTGATGGTATTGGTGAATACTTTTATAGTTTTATAAATTTACATTTCAATTTCAACATATACCATATATGCATACACGTACCATTTCTGGTATTTATCAACACTAGCATCTCTCAGTTCTTTGAGCTGCGGATGCTCTCTTGGATACGCACTTGTTTCCAAAACATACTGCAATATATTACAAAAACAACCACAAAATATATAATGAGAGGACTTTCTTTCTTGATAAAAAAGACTAATACTACTACTATTAATTAAAACCTATCTCGTGGTGATTAAGATGCGACGTACAGCTGTATTAATATTAATGAGAAATAGATGCATATAAGTATATGAAAAGAAAAAGATCAGATGAAGGAACCTTGGTTAGGGCTTCGCTCTGGAGAATGGTGCATGAGAATTTTTCTTTCATTTTGGCCAAGAAAAAGATAATAATTCAAAATGGAGGAGCTGGCTAGGTAAGGAAATAATTCAAAATTACTAGCTAGTAAGAGAGTATGCTCTAACTTGCTTGGTGGGAAACCCTATTTATACAACTCTATTAGTACTATATATATTCTATTCTTAATTACCTGATCTTCTCTTAAAAATTTATGCTTTATTATTTCCGATCCATCTTATTGTATTTGTTTATAAAGTACATATTTTATGTGGACTTATTCTTGTTGTTATATACAGCAAGAAACAAATTAAGAGCAAAGTCAATGTCAAGGAAGAAGTCAATTTATAAGTTGGTTGTTGGTCCGATGGATCATGGCTTCACCACTCGTACAGTAGAGCAATTAAGTGTCTCGAAAATAAACTTATCATCATGAATCTTTACGTCACACATTTCGATTAATACTAATTTATAACATACAGCAGTTGAACCAAAGGTGGTTCGGTTGGGGTAGATATGGATTTAATTCATTACAATATACAAGTTGTAGATTGATTATGTCGCAAAATTGGGGATTTTTATTTCTGATTCCCATCCCGTACGGGTGGTGTAACTAAGAAAAAAAAGATTGTTTAGTCCTTTTTCTTTCCAAAATATTCAAATCGGTCCGTTAGTAATTTTTAGCCCCATATAGTCCTCTACGTTTGCTAATTTTTTCCAATTTGGTCCTAATTACGTAATTAGCCTAAGGTTGCTGACGTGGCCGAAGTAAATCCCATTTTACATCCACCGTGACCAATCTGGAGTCTCCACAAATAACACACCAAATTAATAACTATTTGAAATAAATATTTGAAGGCAGCCATAACATATCACTACTCTAATAAATACCTTTAGGCTCTAGTGGGTCAATTGAACCCTTCTTTACTGGGATGATGGACATAATTTCTACATGGTTCGCATTGAGCCCTCATTGTAGTTATCCAACCATAAAGAAACAACAACCATTCACAACAATAACATAGGAGTTCTGGTCAACAGCTATCGCAGTGCATTTTCTTTTCGGTCTCAGTGGTTTTTGGTATTTCTCAAGATAATGAAGACCAATTGTGATATATAATGCGTGCAAATGAATGGTGAATGGTTGGTAAAATTTTATGGGTTGGGTAACCTCAATGAGGAAGGGCTCAATGTGAACCAAGTAGAAACTATGTACATCATCCCAGTAAAAAATGATTCAATTGACCCGCTAGAGTCATTTTTTAGAGTAGTGATATGTGTAATGACAGTCTTCAAACATTTATTAAAATAGTGTGTTATGTGTGGGGACTCTAGATTTGTCACGGTATATGTAAAATGTGATATACTTCGGTCATATCAGCAACCTCATGCTAATTACATAATTAGGACCGAATTGGAAAAAATTAGCAAACGTAGAGGACTATATGGGGCTAAAAATTACTAACGGACTGATTTGGATATTTTGGAAAGAAAAAGGACTAAAAAAACATTTTTTCCGTGTAACTAACGTCTATACACATATATCACACATAGTATTAATATTATTGACTCAGTTTGTGCTATATTGTACATTTGTAATAACAAAATATGCTTTCAACATACATTTTGATCATAGCTATACTAGCTATAGTATTTAATTTATACAATTTGTGAAAATATGTAAATTACGTCCACATATATATATGATTCTAAAAATTCAAATTGTAAATTGTTAACATATAGAAGTATACTTAAAGTTGATTTTCAGTTCTGTTGTAATTATCATTTATCACGTCGTCATACTAGAGTACTATGTCAATTGTCAACTATTCATTTAATTTTTTTTGGCAGTGTGTGTGATTATATATTAGTCATAATCTCGAATAATATAGCTATAGAGCCTAGAGTCCAACATTTCAATAATACTCCATGATGGATTATTCAATTAGGGAATGCCCAACCAATTAAGGTCAACACTGTTTAATTTGATGATCCATCCATTTCACTTACCCAATTTGATCATCGATGGTATACTAGTTTAATTTATTTATTAATTAGGTCGGGAGTATAGAGAGCTTATATTTACATTTGATTTTTTCAACTATACGTGAATGAATGTGTTTTCGAATCTACCCATGTTACTATTATAATTTGTTTGTTTTTCAACTTTCTTATGAGCTTGTTTAAATTCCTGTTAATAACTTGCATGTTATTATATATGCATAATTAAATTCCACTATGATAATAATTAATTTTAATTTTCTGGTCATGGTAACATATTAACATGCATGTAATGAGCCTTAAGAATTTAGATTATCATATGTGCACTTAAAAAGTTAAAATACATGCATATATATATATATATATATTATATACATATAATTAAAACGACTAATTAATGCAAAACCTTGACATGGTTAAACTAATGAAAGCCATAATAAGAAGCTTCCTAGCTCCAAACATAATTTGCTCAAAGCTCTACCACATGTACACCGCCTTTCAAGTTTCAAATACCAACCCTACAAAATGCAATTCAACGACTTTCATAAATAGCTTTAATACCCATCAATATTCGTATGTACAAAACTCTTTTAGGCTCTGATTGATTGATCTTAATTATGATTTATCAACCTCATATCAATATAATATAAAATTATTATCTATCTATATAATAAATCCTGAATACTTTTTGGCATGTGCAGACTCTTTTGTCCTTATTAAATTTAATTAATTCTTCTTAATTTTAAAGGGTTAATCAGTCATTATACGTTCATTTTTAGATCAACGGCTCTTAATTTACACGTAATATGCTGACTAATTCCACGTCATCGGACACATCATCAATATCTATATTTAGAAAATAAATCTATCTATTAATATAACAAAATCTTTAGAAAATCTTCATATATATTTTAAAAAGATATAATTGAATACAAATATATATATATAAATGATTTGATTGTATATATAATATTTTAAAAAATATTAATACTATAATATTATTAAATAAATTTAATTAGGTTACAGATATACAATCATATATCAATATAAGGAATATAATAATTATATTATTTTTTAAATAAAAATATTTCATTAAAAATATGATGTAAACATTAAATTGACCCTAAATATATTGATTAATGTAAAGTAACTATTAACCTAAAAACTTTTATACCATTCTAAATAAATTCTACATATTTTTTTTCGTTTTAAAGAAGAAAATAAAAAGAAAAGAAAAAAAACTAAAACACATCATAATTTAATTATTCTCATATATTTCAGTATAAAATAAAAATGTATATGAAATTTGGTGTAAATTGTTATACAATTTTTTAAAAATATTTTGTACTGTAAAAGAATATAAGAAGTATACCCCTAAAAGACTTGGTATCGGAGTATAAATTCGATTTTAAGGTTTATAATAATAATGAATTGAAAAATAATAAAAATTTAATTAAATTAAATGAAAATATTAACTACCAAATTTTTTTCATAATCAATATGAAAAAGAGAAAATTGGATAAAATATTATGGACTAAAATAATATTTTAAAAATTAACAGATAATCAAAACGTATTATAGTTAAAATTTATTTTATAAAATTATGGATTAGTCCATAAAAATTAATCACAACAAAAATTTAAAATAGTAATTTGTGTGATTTGGGCTCCCACACACCTTTACCGGCACATGAGTGTCACTGTTTATCAAAAAAATTAAAAATACATTACATAATAAATATAAGTTTTAAATGATGAAAAGATAATAAAGAAGTATAAATAATATTTTTTTAAAAAACTTTAGGGATAATAGTCAAAATATAAAACACATTAGGAGTAAAACTAATATTTTTTTAAATCTTTATAATACAAAAAATACTCCATTAGTTCTGGTAATACCGTCCCAAAACTTTTGGGTACGGTATTTTAGGTATAATGGGTTGTTGTGATAAAGCGGAGTAATTAGTTGATGCGATGTTTTAGTTGATGTCTATGGAGTAGTTTTTCTAGAAAGGGAAATGTGACAATTGTAGTAGGACAGACCAAAAAAGAAAGTGAGACATAATTAGTGGGACGGATGGAGTAATTTTTTCTAATTTTGAATAGTTAAGGAGTATTTATTTTCCACTTACTCTCATCATTTTAGATATGAAATAAAACTATATACATTTAATTTTGTAACAGTAAAAATAATTTATTTTATATTATTTTCACCTGAGTTTGAATTTCTTTCAATAATCTTATTATCTCATTTATTTTCTGTTTAATCTTTTTGTTGCATGCATTTCAATTACTATTTAAACAAAAGAAATTGAATATTATGTAATCCAAAAAACATTATATTCTCATTTTATATCGTCATATTCGTTCAACACCCGTGCGTAGCGGGCGAAAAAATCTAGTAATAAGAGAAGCTAAAAAGAGTCTCCTGTATACCAATTAGACTCTAGATAGGAAGTCAGCATAATCTCTAATAAAAGTTAGTATTAAACATAACATAAATTTTGAATGTTTTTTTACAAGATTTGAATCAATGAAAAATTTTAAATTTGACAGGATTATTTGAATTCTTACCTGTTTGATTTGCATTTTTTTTTTCCCGAAAGGAGGGCCTCTTGGTTTGCAAGATTTCAAATTAAAGAATATGCAAAATCATATTTGTGATTTATTAAGTCAAATGATTTTTGATGGTTTAAAAAATAATATTCTTTAATCTAATTATAGTAAACTTATATTATATTATATTATAGTACTACTTTTGCGGAACATATTATATTAATTATATTTTGTTTATTGCATTATTAAATTTTATTTTATTTTATATTTACTTCATAATTTTAATTTTATATATTATTATTTTTGTTGTTTCATTCAGTAAACTTTGAAATCTAGTAGCATAAAAAAGAATTTGAAATACGAAAGGAGGATAAGGATTTTGAGATATTACATATGCAGGATTACAAAATACTCCAAATGTAATACTTTATCCAATTGATTAGAAATTTGGTAAAAAATTGAGCAAAAAATTGATTAGAGAAATTTGGTAAAAAAATTGATTAGAAATTTCAAATTGTCCAAAATCCGTGTGAGAAACCAAATGGGCCTAATTTTTTTGGAAGAGCAAATGGGCCTAATTTGGTATTTAAGTGAATATTGACTAATTTTATGAATCTCGTGTATTCCCATAAAAATTTAGATTTGGGCCAGTCAATTAAAAATTGCTTCAACTAAAACAAAATTGTACCCGCCTTTGTCTGCCCGCCAAAACTAAAAAGAAATACCAGTACACTATATAAGCGAAAAACCCTCTCTCTGCGTCAACGCATCCTACCGAACAAAATGAACAGCGGCAGCGGCGTCGTCGGTGGCGCCGCCCCTACGGGGTGCTACAAATGCGGCCGCCCTGGTCACTGGTCCCGCGACTGTCCTTCCGATCCTACATCAAACAATGCCGACGACCAAAATCCACCTCTTCCCTCCAACAATTCCAAATTCAACTCAAAGTCCGGTTCGAGGTCGAATCTCCCTCCCCAGAAGCAGAAACAGAAGCCACCGAGAACAACGAGACCCAAGCTGACGCCGGATCTCCTACTCTCTGATGCCGGCATTGGACACATCCTCCGATACTTTCCCAAAGCCTTAAAGTGTCGAGGCCGCGGTCACGAGGTAAATTAATCTGCTCAGCGGTTGTAATAGCGTATTGAAGTTTGGATATTCATTTCGGATCTTTGAATATTGCATTGTTATTGGTTGACGCCCTCCCTTTGGTTTTTATTATATTCGCTTCAAACCCCAGTGGAAGATGATGGTGTGATTTAACCTTTGGTTCTTTTAAGCTTAACTCATACATTTTATTTTATTTTATTTTTTTTGCCTTTTGAGGTTAATTGGTTGTCTTTTATGCGATAAATGTTTCCAAAATTCATGTGGCAATAGTACATGGTCAAATTTCAGGTTCCTTGATCAAACATTTTAATCTAGCTTCCGATTTTCTCTGTTGATTCCATTTCATTTTGGTGAAATTTAATTGTTAGGTGATATAGCATGTGGCATTACTTACCCATTGGGCTCCGGTTGCCGGAACGGGAGAATTTGTTCATAAATGGTTGCCATCTGTTAGGAAAAAATTCCTAGTTTACTTTTTGTTCTTTCCTGTTTAGAATTTCATTTCAATATAATCATCCGACTGTTTGCTTGCTTTACACAAATTATTATAGTTTTCTATTATCCTTTCGAGTTTGATCCCTGTATGTGATTCACCCACTATCAAACATGAGTTAACATTTTGTGATGGGTTCTCTACAACTACAAGGATATTGATCTCAAACCATTGCCTGCTTCAACCTTCCATCAATGACTAATGAATGTTCTCATCTGTGATAGAGTGGTGTTGGCATCTATAGACTATAGGTATCGATGTAATATTAATAAATACATGTAATCCCTGTGAAAGCCTTGGTTTAAAATAATCCTAAGGGATAACTAAGAAAATGTAAGTGTTCAAAATTCGTTTATTCATCATCTGTGAGAAGCTGCTGTAAATGCTCAATCGGTTTAAATTACACCTTTTTACGAGGGTGAAGCATTGGTATTATGCAGCCTACTTCGATAAGAATATCATGGGATTGTTTTCTATTAATGATTCTTTTGCTTCCTTCGAAGAATCATAAAAACTAACATTTTTGTGTAACTTTCATGCTGATATTTAGGTTGCCTTGTTCTTTTTTGTTTCTAACTTTCTATTATACTGGCAAAAGGGATGGATTACAGTTTTTTTGCCTATGGATTAGATGCATAATGATTGAATAACTATAAAGATCTTATTTGACGACACAAAATAATATTATCTTGTGTTTTCTGAATCTGCTTCTAATCATTTAATACAGGTCAATGATTTGCGACATCTACTTCATCTCTATGCTGAATGGCACTCGCGTTTACTTCCCTATTACAGCTTTGACCAATTCATACACAAGGTGGAACAAGTGGCTGCTTCAAAGCGTGTCAAGGCATGAAATATTCAGCTTTTCAATGTGCTTGTATAATCATAGCTTAATAATTGTTGAAATACATCAGTTTCTTTTCAATGCACATTCATTTGATTAGATGCCATGTTCTAGTCTTCTATAAAATGTAACTTTTGTATGTTAATTTTGAAATAACAAAGAACATGGTATAGAAATTTACATTATACTTCATTACTTGATATTCTAATGTGCAAATACATTCTTATCACTTGTATTTACATCTATCTTAAATAGGTATGCATAAGAGATCTAAGAGAGAAAATTGCAAATGGAGTTGATCCATCTAAGCTGCATGAGCTTCAAAGTCAACAAAACTCACTTGCTGAACAAGGTACTTGCTTATGAATTCTTTCACTTGATTGTTAATGTGGCTAGAAAAAATCTTTCGCTTGGTAGGAATGCCGCAAACTCCTTTACTGAAGAAACCCTTGGAACATAATGCTTTTACTTGAAAAAGAGGAGCACTGCAATGTGGTAAAAGTTGAAATAAATTTGCAATGTAATAGCTTTTCATTGAAGTAAAGATAGACTGGTAAATGGTAGGAACCAAGAACACTATTATGGTATCTCTAGTTGGCATTGCGCAAGTTATAATGCAGAAGCTAATATTCCATTACTCAATTGGAATGGGTTTGACCATGTGAAAGTACAAAGTAGAACAAGTCCATGAAACTGACTATGATTTTGTTTCTCTTTTAGTCAAATTGTGGTTAGAAGTTTAACATAATCTACCTAGTGCTACCATCATACTAAAAGCTTAAACTTAATTACTGTCCGCAAAGGTCATCTACAAACAATCTTTTCACAATGGAATAAATAATACAGTTTCATTCTTGCAGCATCATGGGTTGATTAATGATAAAATCATTTCCATGCTTGTTAAACATTTGTGATGGCACGTGTGAAAGAATAACTTGCTGGCCTCAGTTGGATCTTCTAAGCATGGAGGTTTATGGAAATGTTTGAACTGGCATCTTTTAGATGAATTCATGTGAACCTTAACAAAAAATTGGAAAGGGATGACCAGAATGGGTCACAACCTGACATGTTCCTACTGGAACTAGTTAGAATTGATCATCACCTTATCAAGATTAGAATGAGTAAAACTGGTTTGGTATTTTGCCTGGAGGCAACTATCTTATTTAGCCAAATGCAATACCACAATACCTGAATCTAGGAATAATACAAAACTGCCAAGAGTACATGCGAGATATGAAAGTATGGAAGAATAGAAAATACAATTAAATGTAGTCTATATTCAAATGATTAATAATATTCTTGACAAATTGGACTTCAAATGAGATGCCCCTTTCCTAAGGTTTTACATGTAATGATTTCACAACTATATATACTGTAGGCAGAGGTTCTTAGTTTCAATATAACTTGCATTGCGTTTATGAAATACTTAACCAATGTAATCAAAAGTATAATGCCTACATGACATGATAACTTGTTGGAGACAATTAGACATGGAGCATCCATCCAACTATGTAATCTATATCCTATCAACATGGATTGAATATCTTGAATCTAGCTGAATTTGGGGCCACTTGTAGGGTGGGTCTTGTACCCAAGCTTGCTTTTGCGTTTGCACCGGAGAGCTAATCTCTGTCTGGTTTCTTTTTTTACATTTTGAGGTCATCAAGAAAACACAATTCGAGATTCAAATCCCAGTATTGATCATTATTGCCAGTATTGTGATTACGTTTTATCACTTATTCTATTTATTATTATTATTATTATTATTATTATTATTATTATTATTATTCTTTTTTGGTGAAATGCCGTTCCCTTTCTTTCTATTTTCTTAATTACTCATTCAGTTGAGATTCTATTTACACAGGTGATTCTGGGGACCTGAACACGCCTAGTACTACTCTCAATGAAAATGATATGCATAATGAAACCATAATTAATTCGCATGAAGACATAGCTCAAGACTTATGGGAAGCAGCCATGAAAGTGAGCCCTTTATTCTTTTAAAATATTGCGATTCTGCTCCTTCTGAATATGTGTTCCTTTAATTTTAAAGTATGGAGGTTTTCCCCATAAGATCATGCATTCGTCTGTTTACTGCTCTTGTCATCTGAAAATGTGCCACTGCCATATTTGCTGTAGAGGTTATGATAGTATATGGTGAAAAATTGTATGTGGGACTCTCAACACCCTCCTGCTTGGAATTGAATCACATAGCCAGGATCGATACCATATAGAAACCATGGGTGGGAGGTTCCAAATTAAAATCAATTGATGACAGCTGGAGTTACTCCCAACCATATAAACCCCTGGGAGGTCCACATTTTAACCAATGTGCGATCTCAATAGAAATCCTTGTTTCGTTGGCTTTTGGAATTAGGATCATAGTCTAGGTTCTTCACCTGATCTAGGCTAACCTTAATGAGATGAAAAAGAACCCAGAACAACATGAGCAAATATATTTCAAAATTATAGAATAATAAGTTGGGTTGCTTCCATAGGTATCTGTATTCCTTGTGCTATTATTCCACTATATTTCCTTTGATCATTGATGCCAAAAGATACATTTTTGTTCTCTAAAATCCTACTATTCATGTTACTTTGTTAAGTGCTTTAAAGAGGAAATTGTTACCTCACATTACCTCCCTCCATTTGCCTCGCCTTTCTTTACTTAAATTAGCTACATGTAGCAGAAATATTTTCCAATTTCTAAAACCATGCAAATATTTCTTGCAGGACCCCACTTCTGAGCCAGTGAGGGTTGATGTTACAACCAATTCACTTGTTGCTAGTAATAATGTTCCAGATCGACAGGAAGACAGCAATGTTTGCATTTCTAATCCTAAAAATCAGATGTCGGAAGAACAAAAAGCTCGGATGGAGGCTAATAGGTTGAAAGCAATAGAGAGAGCTGCTGCTAGGTCCCGCACATTACATGCTTCCCAAGGTGTTTGAACACTTGGTGACAGTGTGCTCAAGGCAAGCAAAAATCGGCCATTAATGTCATAAAACATGATATGATATGTATTGTTGGTGGGATGATATATGACCTAGCAAGTTCCTTTACCTAGTTGAGCTCATTTGTTTTAAAAGCCCAACCTTTCAACTGATCCTCCAATGCATCATTCTAAAACAGAGGAGATCAAACATGTATGAATCCTATCATAAATTCATCATCAATCAACTACTGGAAGTCTTGCACAAATATCATGCTTAACAGGAAGCGGCATCATCAAACAAGCCGTTTTGTAAACCGATATTTAGCAGACAGACAACTTACAACTAATTAAATAACAAAAGGAATCCCAGATTACTCAGACACATCTAAGTGCATGCGCAACAGTTCTTTTTTTATTGGATGTGTGAGCACACGGGATGTGAAGCTATTTATTTTTATTGAAAGGTAAATGAGAATGAGAGTACGATTCAGACACAAGAACGTCTTTGCTGCTGCACAATCAACTGGTAGAAGGCCGCATTCATTTTACAATGCAAATCTTGATAACGGAGGCGACCCCGATACGGTGCAGTGCAACAACAGCATCACCAGGCACGCAAAGGCCCCTGGAAATAGCAAATTTCAAGGCAGCTTCGAGAATGACTTCAGTTGATTCTGCGTCTGTGGCTTTGGCAGATCCTTCAGCAAGAACTGGAATAAGTCCCCTGTAGACCAAACTCTGCCTTGCTGGGGTTTCGTCGCTAACTGACCAATCAAATGTGTCGGTTGTTAAGACAGGGACGACCACAGACAGTATTGGGACTGCTGGCCGATACTTGGCGACCAACTTAGCAGTAGTCCCACCACGCGTCATCACAACGATGAGTTTCGTTTTGGCCTTGTTGGCAGTGCGTACAGCAGACGAGGCAAGGGACTCCAATGGGCTCATCGGCAGTGGGGTCAACTTGATCATTGATTTGAAGATAGCCTCATAGTCAAGTGAAGACTCTGCCTCAACGCATATCCGCGACATGATTTTTACAGCAAGCTCCGGATAAGCACCGGCAGCGCTCTCCCCACTGAGCATCACACAATCTGTACCGTCAAGGACAGCATTGGCCACATCGGTTGCCTCAGCACGTGTTGGCCTTGGAGACTTAATCATGGATTCAAGCATTTGTGTGGCAGTCACGACGGGCTTGCCTGCTTGATTACACTTGTATATCATCATTTTCTGTGCCAGGAATATCTTTTCAACTGGGATTTCCATTCCTAGATCACCACGAGCAACCATGAAAGAGTCGGTCTCACGAAGAATTTCATCGAAGTTAATGACCCCCTCTTGGTTTTCAACCTAGGGCAAAAATCATGAACCAAACTAATCAATAGAACTATGTCTTCACGTTAATCAAGTTCCTAACCATGTAAAGTGTCAGCAGAGTAGAAAATTGATTTTAAAAAAAGTCGAAGATGTACACACCTTTGACATTAATTGTATCTTCTTGGCATGTGGTCCAAGAACTTTACGCACATTGACTAAATCAGATCCCTTACGCACAAAAGAAAGAGCAATCATATCGATTTTGTTGGGAACACCCCATTCAAGTATATCTTCTTTGTCCTTCTCAGTAAGCGTTGGAAGATCTACAACGACACCAGGTAAATTAACATTTTTCCTCTCACCTAGAGTAGCAGTGTTTTCGCAACGGCATCTCACAGTTCCAGCAGCAGGATCACAGGACAAAACAGTAAACGTTATGGTCCCATCAGCACAAAGAATTGTATTTCCAGGTTTCAGATCAACAGGCAACTTTTTGTAGCTCATTGAAATCATCCCTTCGTCTCCTTTGATGGTGTAATCGGTAGTTATGGTAATCTCATTGCCTTCCTTTAATTGAATAGGTTTTCCATCCTTGAGGAAGCCAGTTCGAATCTCAGGACCCTAATGGAGGATGCATGGAAACTATTAACTTCAAGAATATGACACCAACACACCAATACTACTACACTTTTAGTGTTCATTTATGGATGAAAGCACACCAATATTTAGCTAGCTGTAAAAACAATGGGATAAAACACAATTCGTGAAATAAAGATTCGAAAATACTCCCCACAAGTTTCTGCAATAGAAAATCAAGACAACAAAGAATTGAATAGGGGGAACAACTCCGTCGATTGCCCATGGATAACACACAGCCAAAATACGCTAGAACAGTCCCACACTTCATATGCATAAACCTATCACTCCTGGTAGAACTCATTGTACTGTGCAGTACCAAAGTACTCCAACACTGGCCATTTCTTTCATCCGACATTCAGAAATAGTATCCAGGTTAGAGTCTCTTCAGTTCCCTTAGCAGCTAAAAAGTAGGCTATGTCAGGTATCACTCTCTTCCTTAAAAGAAGTGTGAACTAGATGAAATGAACAAAGAATAACCGAATTCATAACTGGAAATCTAATTATGGATGCTAAAATTTCCAATGGCTGACATTGATAGTGTCCAGAAGAAGCAGAACATAAAACTACTAAATCACATAAAAGTAGCATAAATTGTGGTGTGCAGTAACAATAAGAAAATCACAAAGCATGTACAAAGCACAGGGAAGAAGCCAAGCATGATAACCTAACCTTGGTGTCGAGCATGACAGCACACAGGATTTGGGTGTTGTGCATCGCAATCTTAAGATTGTTTAGAGTCTCCTGATGGTATTCATGTGTTCCATGTGAGAAGTTGAATCTAGCAACATTCATCCCCGCTCGAAGGAGCTTCTCCAACATGGGCACTGTTCTGGAAGCTGGTCCTAAAGTGCACACAATCTTTGTTTTTGGAACTCGGTCGTCGGTGCGCCCATCCTTCAGGATCCCATCAATGTCTATATTGGCCATCTCACTTACCTATCCAAACCTACAAATAAAAATCCATCCCCATCTGAATCAAACTAAATTTTCTAGTACTACCAAGGGTTATAATAATTAACTACTAATAAATGCCCAAGCTCAACCTTCCTAAAAAGAGCAATCAATTTCAACCCAGCAGCAGCAATTCAGGTAAGAGTAACAACAATAACATTAACGTAGGCACACCCACTTAAAGAGAGTTTTCAAGAAAGCAATTACAAAAATAAAAAGGGATTTCAAGAAAGCAATTACAAACAATAAAACGAGATTTCAAGAAACCAGAAACTTGCGCCTACAATTCAAGGATCGAATTCAGGATCAAACGCACGTACAGAGGGTTTTTTGCTTACTAACCGAATAAAGATCCAATAACAAAGAAAAATGGAGCTGAACCCGCCACACAAGTTTACACCTTTAGCACAAGTTGTATGAGAGAAAATGAAGGAAAACAGTTTTTGATGGGCAAACCTAGTTGCAGAGAGTTGACCAAAACCAGGGGGGCAGCAGAGCAGATCTGTTTCTGTATAAGGATTAAGGAGAAATGGTAATCAAGAATTGGTTAATAGGCACCACCACTTGTGATGAAATCGAAATGGCTGATATCATCAGAAAAGGGGAAATCAATCCCGGCCGCAGATTTTTCATCACCGTGAGGAGTCGGACTCATTCTCCAGTGCCAGCAAGCACCACTTCACTGCTGAAGTGGACATGTCAATTGTCAACTGGCTTTTCTCCTCTCCCACATTGTGTTGTGGTAAGAATTTTTAACTCCAAGCACCTGAGTAACACCTACACGACAAAATTCTTGCTGCAACACAAACACGACACAGGTGTAACAAAATTCTTTTATTCAGCGACCTGCTAACTTTTTTGTGCTAAGTTGCTAACGTAAAGTCCGGCTTTTATAATTATCACTAGATTTTTAGTCCACACTCATATTGATTATTTTTTTCTAGTATATAAAAATAATAATTTAATGAATTTATGAATAATAATTATTATTTAGTATATTTGAAAAATGTTTTTTAATCAAAATAAAAATATTTTTAATAAAAATGTAGTAATTTTTACGGCAAACGTAAGTTTAATGCCCAATGGATAAAATACACCCACTTCAATACCCCTATACCATAATACTCCAAGTTTAATGCCTATCCCTCCATTTACCTTTTGTTTTTGAAATTTAAATTGTGAAATGACAAAAATGCCCCCGAATGGAAAAATGTGCCAAGTAATAGCAGGGAAGATAGAGTTGTAAATTCTACTTTATGATAGGGGTCACATCAGCAAACCCCTTTCTTCTCCCCCTCCCTCAATCTCCGTCCAACTCCCCCATTACTACACTACATGAGCGGTTTCAAGAGTGAAGAAACGGAGATCCGTTCGAAACTAACCACTACGCGGCGGTTTGGAGTGGAGACGAAGAGGCTGTACTTTCGTGGCCCAAGCTCGTGCGCAGCTATTTAGGATTGTATAGAAATGAATATAATGTTGGTTAAAGATTAAAGAATACAAATACTACTACAACACAATTATATTTGCACATTAATTATTATATTCTAGTACATGTCTGTTTTTAATTTCTACACCTTATACTGTGGAATCCCTTTTGTAATCTATATATATATATATATTAAAGCATTAGTGAACAACCTATCCTAAATTTAATGCGGTGTCTCCATTTCAAATTTCTAATTTTTATACATTTTGCATTTTTATTAATTATTTTTAGATTTTTGTATTTATTTATTATAAATTTTCAGTTTTTGAAATATATGGTATTTTCAATTTATATGGAATTCCCATAATATTCACTTTTAAATATATTTGAAAGATCTGAAAGATATATTTGAAAGATTTGAAATTCACCAAAAATATATTTGAAAGATTTGAAATTTGAAATTTTACATTTATTATTTTATCTATATTATTTTACATTTTTAAATTTACTAATTTTATATTTTCAAGTTTATTTATTTATTCATTAGAGATTTATTCACCTTTAAAAAATTTGAAAGATAAAATTTCAAATTTTGTATTTTAATTTATTTATTTTGGATTTTATTATTTTGTATTTTTTTATTTTATCTATTTTAGATTTTATTATTTTATATTTTTTATTTTATTTATTTTAGATTTTATTGCTGCATTTATTATTTATTCATAGATTTTGAGTTTTTACACCATCGGATTATTATGATATGGATAGACATTTTCAGTTTTTGCACCATAGTACTATTAGGACGGGGTTCTGCACTGGCAACTAAGAATTATGTTGTGTTTATATTTCAAAATGGTGATCATATTGTAATGTCGGCAATTTTGTGTAGGTTTAGTTTTTTGATATATTTTTTTTTGTGTGGTAAATGATATAATCAAAATATACATTGCACATATTTATTTATTTATATTAAAGATATATTAATGTGTATATGAAATCCAATTTTTAGTTTTTAAAGATTTGAAATTTCAAATTTATATGGAATTCGCAGTGTATAAATAGAATTTATATTATTAAATGATACATTAATGAATGTATGAAAAATATTTGTGTATATGAATTAATATATATATATATATATATAGACCATGTTTTTACAAAATTATGTCACTTCTTCTAAAAGTAATACTACATCCGTCTCATTATAATTGTTACGGACCCACCTGATACGTATACCGATACATATTTTTAACGGGTAATAACTTAAATTGTGTTCGATAAAAATTATAAAAATTTTATATTCTAAAACTACATGATTAGACGAATCTAACAAGATCTCACTTGACTATATTTTTTCTTACATAACTATGATAAAAAGTCGAATCAAGTTTAAACAGTGAATAGTGCTAAAAAGTCAAAAGTAACAATTAAACTGAGACGGAGAAAGCATACAATTATATATTTAGTAAAAGTAATATACAATTATATATTTGCTAATCATTAAAAAATATATTTTATAATTATATCATTCTAATTGTATATAAATATATACTAAATAGTATAAATCTTATTTATATTTTATTATATTTAGAATAATACAAAAATTATAATTATTAAGAGAATTGTGAAAATTCATATTCTATGGATAATTGATTTAGAGTAAATTAGTTATTTTCGTAAAGCATATTAGAAATAAAAGAATTGGGTGTATAAAGAGTTATTGGGGTGCGAATAGTCCATCAGTAAATAAAGAAGGAAAATTTATTTTTTAATCTATTTTTTAAGAAATACTTCATTAATCTATATTTTATCAAATTTGCAATTGACGGAATGACAAATTTAAATATACCTTTATTAGAAATTGAAACGCTAATTGCTGCAAATTCTATAAATTTGAAAATTTTCTCTAGAATACCAATACTGAATGAAGTTTTAACGTCTGAAAAGATAGTCTATTGATACTAGAAGAGACATATTATAATAAGGAAGAAATGAAGGTGGATCATGCTAAGCTATTACCTGTGTTGATTAATGAGGAGAGGAATGTTTATAACAAAATAATGTATGTAGTTGATAGTGATGAGGGTTGATTTTTTTTTCTTTACGTGGTGGAGCTGACAATACATTTATCGATAATTTATCTAGAAAATAATATGTTTAGCCATTCGTGAGAAGTGATATTGTGTTGCATGTAGTATCCAGTGGAATAACCCCTACTACTTCCAAGAGGTAGGATTGCACATTTTCAATTTGGTTCTACCTGCAAAAAACTTATCCCAGAAAATTATTTAACCTCTGTTCTCATTAAAAGAAAGCCCATGATTTGGAATGAAAATTGTTAATTGGTATAATGATTATGAGCCCATCTGAATTAACCAAATTCCTCATTCGATTTCAGAGGAAAAAAGTCACACTCGCATTTTGTTTTACTATGTTTATTAAAAAAAAAGAGTTAATGTCATTTTTTAAAGAAGGTTGGACTCTATCTTCAAAAATCACTTTTACCTATGTTAGTGATATGCTGCAATATCTCGTGTACTAGAAAGAGGGGACTCGAAGTATTAATATGTAATTAAGATGAATTAACCCAAGATACTACAAGAAATGTTATTTACAATGAAAATTATACATGACTTAAATTTGCACAATGAATTCTTCATTTAGGTGATGTAATTGTAATTTGTAAATCTGATATTGATCTTGAGATGTACAATTAGATGACATTTCCAGGTTATAATTTCATGAATTCTACGGGAGATCCTATAGCGGCAATTGTTGAGAGTATTTATACACAGATGAAATGCACCACTTCAAATCCAGACATTATTAAAGATATTGTTATACTAATTTCTACCAATGAGATTGTTGATACGATCAACTATTAAATCATGGAACGTATGTCTGCAAATGAAAATGTATATATATATATATCATTTCTAATAATATTTATCAAGGGGATGAAAGCATAAATAATGCCAATGAATTATTTTCATTATAATATCGAAACACGATCAAATTGTTCTGGATTATCGAATTATGAAATAGAGTTGATTTAGGGTCGCATAGTCATGCATATTAGGAATATAGATCGATCAAATAAAGTATGCAATGTAACTATGTAAGTAGGTTGATAGTCTGATGCGGACTCATATTATTGAGGTTAAACTAATTTTCTAAAAACTATGAAAGTAAAAAATTCTTGATTGGTAGAATGATTATGAGCTGAGCCTATCTGATTTAACTAAATTCATGATTTGATTTAAGATGAGAAAATTTCAACTTGTAATTTGTTTTGCTATGATTATAAACAAAAGTCAATGTTAATCTTTAAAGAATATTGGACTTTATCTTCCAAAATAAGTTTTTGCCATGAACAGTTATGTTGCAATATTTCGCGCCACTAGCAAGATATGGCTCAAAATATTAATATGCAATTAAGATTGATTAACTCAAGATACCACAAGAAATGTTGTTTACTATAAAATTTATATATAACAGAAAATTTACAAAATGAATACTTAATGTAGGTGATGGTAAGACCGGTATTGATTTTGAAGATCTACAATTAGATATGACATTTCCGGATGATATTCTTATAAACTCTACGGGTGATTCTACAGCGACAACTTTTAAGAGTACATATACAAATATAAATTGCACCACTTCAAATTTAGATATTTTAAAAAGATAGTACTATACTAGCCCCTATCAATGATATTTTCATGAATGAGATTTTCAGTAAATTGTGAGGAATTTCTTCATATTATGCTTAATATTTATATTTAAATTTTATTTTATTTTAATTTAAATTTCAAATTAAATAAAAAATATTATATTAATAATTATTTTTGATTTGTTAAGCCACAGAAGCTAAAGAGGACGGTATAATATGATTTCTTAGTTAGTTTTAAAAATAATTAAATTATATTATCATATATATCCTCTTTCAAATAGATATAAAATTATTACACATTTTTCATTACTCAAAATATGATTTATACTTAATACTCAAGAATTGTTGTTTACAATGAAATTTTCAGCAAATTGTAAATGAAAATTTCATATTATACTTAATACTTATATTTAAATTTAATTTACTTTAAATTAAATAAAAATCTTAATATTTATTTTTATTGATATATTATGTTTGTACTGGACAAGCCACAGAAGCTAAAAAATGCAATATAATACGATTTTTCTATTAGTTTTAAAAATAATTAATTACATTATCATATACACTTATTTCCGAACATATATAAAATAATTACACATTTTTCTATTACTCAAAATACATTTATTATTATTATATAAGGATATATATTAGTATATAAATATATAATTATGCCCGTCGAGTGTCGACGGGTTATTTGCTAGTTTAAACAATATAAATGCACATAAATCATAATACATATATAGTGATGTTTTCCAAGATACTGGCGGGATCAAATTAAGAAAATAAGAAAGAAATTATTTTCTTTGAGATTTTTTAAAAGAATATACTACTATGTGTTTGCGTGGCATGCTATAATGTGGATAAAAATGAATTTGAAACTAAAGAGAAAAAAAAGGTAGGAATATAATACACAGACCGCACACATATATATAGATAGAGATAGATACTATATTCAAAGGACGATGAGGCTTTAAAAAAATTGCAGCAAAACAAATTAAATAATTATTAATAATAATACAACAAAATTATTTTCAGTAACCGTAACAAATTAAACATTGTATATAATTTGAAGCTTAAATAACCATTGCCTATTATTGAAGGAAACGGATATTCTCGCGATGGCATCACCGCCGGTTTCTCCCTCAAAGCATGCCTCTCCCCCGCCGCAGGATCCACCTCCGGAGTTCGTTTTTACTGGTGGCAAAGAAGCTTTATCCTTTCGTGACATGGTTTTGCTGGGGAAGGACCCCGCTTCGGCACCTCTCAAGGAGGATCCGGCGACTGAATCTTTGATTGTTCTGGATTTTATTGAAGGTGATCAACTTAAACCTCGCATCACCATTGATCCCTCGTTGAAGGAACGAATATGTAAACCTTGGGAGGATAGTCTGATTGTATCTGTGCTTGGAAAAAGGGTTGGCTTCATGGCGCTCAAAACCAGGCTCACTCGATTATGGAAGCCGCATGGAAATTTTGCCATGATTGATCTGGAGGCTGGGTTTTTTCTTGTTAAACTCGATCAAAATATTGATAGAACTCGCGTTCTCACCGAGGGGCCATGGAGGGTTTTCGATAGCTATCTGACGGTTATTCCTTGGAGGCCGGGATTTGTAGCAAATGAGAAGACATCTCAGAAAACAGTTGTTTGGGTTCGATTTCCAGGACTCTGTATTGAATATTATGATGAAGTTTTTGTTAACAAGATGGCTGCCGCAATAGGTACTTCGGTACGAGTTGATGCGAAGACTGTGGGAGTGCAGCGGGGGCAGTTTGCGCACGCGTGCGTGGAAATCGATTTAAGTCGGCATGTGGTGTCCAGTATCCTTGTTGGAGATCAATGGCAAAAAGTGGCGTATGAGGGGCTTCATCTTTTGTGCACCGCTTGTAAGTGTTATGGTCATTCCAGTGGTCATTGTCCTGCAACCGTCTTGAATGCAGAAGTGACCGATGTTGCTCCGGTACCGGTTCCGGCCTCCGATGAAGTGGGAAGGGAGGCGCAATTGGTGGCTACTCAGAATCCCAACTTGGAAGGGGCGGGCTCAGAGGCTACTGGTATGGAATCTGAATCCGGTATTCCAGGCACCAAATCTCCTGATCCCGAGATTCAAGGGGCGATATCTTCTACTAAAATTAGTCAAGAGCCTTCCTTAGTGATTCATAGTCAACCCGCAGGAGACGAGTGGGTAAAGGTGACTAGGAAAAAATATAGCGGACCAAAGAAGGGGAAAAAAATTATGACCAACTTCGCCTCATCTGGGAATGGTCCGGATGAAATGGTTGGGCCCAAGAACATCCATGGGTCGGACAAGAAGGTTGCAGGAAAAGCGATGGGGTCAGAACCTAAACCATATGGGCCAAAGGAGAGGCCCACAACTGGTCGCAAGGGAGTAGGGATTCTTGCTCGAAAGCCTGGTAAGCAAACTGGTGTTCATAATCGTACCATAGTGTTGCATCAGAGCTCCCCTCAATCCAGACGAGATGGACCATCCCAAACGAAGCGCGCTCGTCCCTTGGAGCGAGATGAAGCTGTGGTGGCTGACGCATATCCTCATTCGACGTCGGCGTCGACTCCGACGCCAGATCCCCCGGACGATACGGTGGCCATGCAAACCTAGGGTTTGCTGGACTGAATCTTTTCTCTTATTTTTTTATGGATTTTTACGACTTTAAGCTTTTGTCGTGGAATATTGGTGGGATTATTGCTCAACTCGTTCTTTTGGAAATAGAATTAAAAAAGGAGTATGAGTCCATCCTTGCTCAAGAGGAGGTGTATTGGTTCAAACGGTTGAGGGATAAATGGGTGAGATTAGGCGACCGCAATACCGCATATTTTCATGCCAGGGCGAAAAGTAGGGGACATCGAAACCACATCCATGGTTTGGCTCTCTCTGATGGAACATGGTGTGAAAATGCCACAACTCTACGTATGCATGCTCGGGATTTCTTTCAAAACTTGTACAGTGGCCCTACTGCTAATGTAACCCAGTGTATGGAGGGCCTGGAGAATATGATGCCTATGTCATCTTTTACAGCGATCTCCCCTCAGACAGCAGAAGCTTTGACAGATGATGTTATGATCACGGAGGTCAAGCAAGCAGTTAATGAAATTAAGGGACTATCTGCGCCAGGGCCGGACGGATTCCCGTGCTTATTCTATAAAAAGTATTGGGATATTGTTGGCCTATCCATCTACAGCTTTGTGAAACAGGCATTCGACATGGGATCCTTTCACCAGGAGGTTTCGCGAGCTTTCATTTGCCTTATCCCTAAAATTCCGGCCCCGACAAGTCTCAAACAATTTCGCCCTATTACTCTGTGTAATGTGGTGTACAAAATTCTGACCAAGGTTCTTGTGAATCGCATACGGCCCATCCTACAATCCAATATCTCATGCCACCAAGCAGCGTTCCTCCCGGGGTGCGGAACTATTGACAATGCCATCACTCTTCGTGAACTTTTGACTCATTTGGGAGGTGCTCGCTCTCGGATTAAAGGGTTAATTGTCAAGATTGATGTGGCCAAGGCATACGATAATGTTCAGTGGGATTTTTTGGAACAATGTCTTGTTGAATTGGGTCTCCCAGAGTCGGTTTGTCGACTTATTATGTTTTGTGTGACTTCGCCATCTTACTCCGTCTTATGGAATGGGCAGCCACTTGATAGTTTCCAGCCAGGGAAAGGACTTAGACAAGGGGATCCGATCTCTCCTTATCTCATTCTCATAGTCATGGAAAAATTCTCTCTTATGGTCCGTAAGAGTGTGGAGCAAGGAGGGTGGAGGCCGATCAGGCTTTCAAGGACAGGGATTGGATTATCTCATTTGCTTTTTGCCGACGATCTCATCCTATGTTCCATTTCAAACAGAGGGAGCGTCACAGCTATGGCTAACTCTCTTAAAACGTTTGCTGCAGCGGCGGGTCTCTAGTTGAACCCACAAAAATCCTCTATCGTCTTATCATCGGCAGTAGGGGAAGAGGATAAACATTGGACTTATGAGACTTTGAATATCCCTATTGTAGATAGCCTCGGGACCTACTTGGGCTTCCCTATGCTCACAGGCCGTACTCGCTGCCAAGACTTTGTCTTTCTTTTAGAGAAATTGGATGCTAGTATGGAGGGTTGGGCAAGTTCATTCTATGTAGAGCGGTTATGGCAGCCATTCCTACGTATGCCATGCAATTATTCTGGATACCGGAGGCAGTGTGTAAGGCCATTGACTCGAAACTCAGTCGCTTCCTTTGGAAAGACAAGCATGGGAAGGGAATCCATTTGGTAAGTTGGGACACTGTGGCAAAGCCTCGATCTCTAGGAGGGCTCGGTCTGCGTCGGGCCCGGGCTATGAACATAGCTTTATTGGGCAAACTTCTATGGGCACCACTGCATGGTACTGAGAAAGTGTGGGTTCGGTTGGTTATGGGGATGGAATCCTCTCTGAGTAATCCTTTGGTCCCAAAGCCTAATGCCAGATCTAAGGTTATGAGGATAGTCCAAAATATCCTGCCTCACCTTCGCAAAGGTTTTTCCTTGAGACTTGGCAATGGACAGTCTTCTCTTTGGTACTCGAATTGGTGGAAGGATTGTCAATTAGCCACTCTTATCCCTTATGTGGTGGCTCAAGACCTTGATTTGCAGGTGAAGAATATCATAGTCGATGGCACTTGGAATTGGAATTGTGTTTACTCTCTCATCCCCGCCATGTTGAAGCAAGAAATGTGTACCTCTCCGCCGCCGCAGCTACACCCGAGTGTGCCGGATATTTGGGGTTGGAATATGTTGACATCAGGGAAATATACTGTTCGATCCGCCTACAAGCTTCTACTTGGTGAGCAAGGTTTCGGCACAGGGTGGAAATGGTTGTGGAAGGCCTCCTTCCCAGAAAAATATGGCCTCCTGCTATGGTTAATCTCCAAGGATTCCTTGCCAGTTAATGGAGTCCGCTACAGACGTGGGATGGCTCCATCCCCCTTGTGTGGCTTGTGTGGTACGGAGGAGGACGATTGGTCTCATTGCATATTTGACTGTGCATGGGCTAGTTTTGTGTGGAAAGCCCTGAAAATTCTTGTCCCTCCTAGCTGTAACTTGATCCCCAAAGCTGAGATAAAGGATTTCATGCAAGCCATGTATCACAGGTATGGGGCTATTTTTGTGGTGACGGTTTGGGTGGTTTGGTTGGAGCGAAATGCTCGGGTCTTTCGGGGATCTCAAAAATCGATGTGGGTTCTTCAACGTGAGATAGCCAACCTTACCTGCTGCTTTGCACCGAGCAGGGGAGGCATCTCCGTCGGATATGAGGATGGTTAATTGGAATTCTCTTGGTGAGGCTGGTACCATTCTTCATGTTGACGGCAGTGTGCTTGGAAGCTCGGGCCATTCGGGGCTTGGGTTTGTTGTTCGCAACGAGACAGGCCATTGGATTGGCGGGGGATGTGGCTTCCTTGGTAAATACACCATTACACATGCAGAGTTGTTTGGCATGGCTGAGGGGCTGGATTATGTGAAGAGGCTTGGTGTCCGGAGGGTGATTTGTTACTCTGACTCTTTGATTGCAATTCGTTCGATTGAAGCTGGGGATCTCTTTCATCCATTAGCGCCTTTGCTTCAACGTGTAAGGGATTTGAAGTCTTCCTTTGAGGATTGTCGGATCCATCATGTACTCTGAGAGGGGAATAAAGTAGCTGACCGGTTGGCTAAACATGGTGCTGGGATTGAGGCGTTCTACACCACTTGGGCCTTCCCGCCAGATTTCGTCTTGGGGGATTTAGCGGCGGATGCATCTGGCGCGTGGTTCCCCCGTTTCTAGCATCTTGCCTCGCATTGAATTTTATTTGTGTTGGTTTTTCAGTTTTTTTTTTCCTTTGTAATTTTCTCTTTTTTCTCTGGCTTCGGCTCATCCAAAAAATAAAAATAAAAAATAACCACTGCCTAGTAGTGGTGTGGGGCAGCACATTGCATTAACCATATTTGAAGTATGTGTAAATTGTAAGATAGAAGTTCTTCTTCCAAAACTTGTTTATTACTATTATAATAGTAAAATAAAAACATAAAAATATTGTTTTCCTTTCTATTTTT
The DNA here is from genome assembly GCA_030278955.1 of Hygrophila difformis. NCBI lineage: Eukaryota > Viridiplantae > Streptophyta > Magnoliopsida > Lamiales > Acanthaceae > Hygrophila > Hygrophila difformis. Next base: position 14,415,515 of record JAOANR010000007.1, read on the forward strand.
AGGAGTAGAAAAACATATATACTCACTCTTATCAAATACTAATATTGTGTGGCCATGTAAGGGCATCTCCAATAGCCAACATCAAACTCAAACCCGTTTTACAGTAAATGTCATATCAAACAGTAATTCATCTCCAACCATTTACACTAAACTCAAACTTAAAAGAATATTCTCTATATATTCTTTTCCATACAAACTTATTTATCTTTTCAATCATACCCTTCATTTCTTATAAATTATACATTAACCTCACATAAATTCAATACAAATTTCAATAATGTTGGAGGATCAGATGTTGATTTAGATGACTATTAACTTAATTTTCCGTTTGCGTAGTTATTTAGTTGTTTAATATTGTACATTTTTTTAGTATTTGAGATGTGTTATGTTTAATTATATTTTCATATGCTAATGTAATTTTTTTAATGATTGCTAAGATTGTACTAAAACTTTAAAAATTTAGTTATCTTTATGTTTAAAATTTATTTTATAAAGAAATCTTAAAATTTCTAATCTAATTAAATATAAAATTAATTTAATAAAAAAATTATATGAAGTATAAAATTATCAAGCATAATACAAAATTAGATTAATATTCAACTTGCAACAATTGGAGGGATGAAATTGCAATTAATTAAATTGCAAAAAGTGATATAGGTTTATGAATAGTAAATACTCAAAATACTCAAATTTGAGTATTTACTATTCATAAAACTAAAAAAACCTAAAATAAGTTTGGTTTTAGGGTATTGTTGTAACACCCCGATTTAATTAACTCATAATTAATTAATTTAATTATGGTTAATTAACAAAAGACTTAGTATGTGGATTATTTTGTAGGGAATGAAGATTTAAGTGGGGGAAATAAGTGAGTTCAACTCACAAGATAGTAAGAGTCAAGTGCTCAAATGGGTGCAATGTGGTCAAGACAAGTAGTGTAAACCTTTTAACCCACATTCCGACCCGACCCGGATCCATTTTTACTATTAAAAATCAGATTTGTTGGGTTAGAAACCCATTTCTTCTTCCTCCCCTTCCCATTCCCGTCACTCTCTCTTGGTGCAATTGGGGATCTTCAATCTCTTGAGGAATTGGAGATTTTAGGGCCAAATCAAGTGGGGGATTCATAGTATAACATGAGGTAAGTAATTTCCACTATCTAATTCATGTTTTGGTGAAATTTGAAGTGGATTTTGGAGGGTGTTATGTTGGTGACGGGATTGAAGAGTTTGGGTTGAAATTCTTGTAGATCGGCTTGGAATTTGTGTTAAATCCTTGCTTGGGAGTTGCAAATCAGTCTTGGGAGCTAAGGTTAGTACTTGAGACCATTTTGGTGTTGTTGATTTCAGTTTTTAAGCTTCAAATGGTTTCAAGATCAAGAAATCATGTTCTTGGATGAATTATGATGTTTGGAGCTTGATTCTTGCAATATAGGCTTGGAATTGTTGATTGGAAGCTTGCAGGTTGAGAAGAGGAGCTTGGAGACTCATCTACATATCAGGCAAGGGTAGAGATAGGCCTAAATGGGGGCATAATCGGTGGAATGGCCGGAAACCGCCATTTCCATCGTTTCTGGTGTGTCGGCGCGCACTTGGCGCGCCCTTAAGCCAAACAGCGCGCGGGCAGCGCGCGAAGACACGAACCACGACGGACCAGTGTTGGCGCGGGGTTGGCGCGGTTTTTGTGTAAAAAACCGCGCCGGGTGCGCGCCACCCCCCCTGCCCGCGCGATTCGTCCGCTCGTTTTTCCGATTCTTCGTCCTTCGTGTTTCCTTAGTTCTTCTTATGCTTCTAGCATGCCATAACCATCATTATGCTCACAATCTTTGAACTTAGTTGTGATTAGCGGTGATCTACTATGCCTTAGTTAAGATCGAGACTTGTTTCGCTTCTATGACGATATGTGTTGATGCCGATATGTGGGACTTGGCACACCCCGGAATATTTTAAAACTACTATTTTAAAGAGCCCGAATTATTCTTTTTAAAAACTATTAGTTTCAAGTATTATTATTTTTAAAGTTATCATTTATAAACTAGTAGTATATTTCAAAGAGCCCAGACTATTTTAAAGCTATCTATTTTAAAGAAAATACTTCACTCGAGATGAGTGATTGAGTTGAATCTGAATATCTGTGATGATATGTGAATATTTGTGATGATATATTGAGACTGAAAAGGATTTATATCCTAGTCTGATTTTGGCTGGAAAGGGCTCATGACCCTTAGCCTGACCCGCTTGCCGTAAGCCACGATTTCAGCTGTTAGTGTCCGCGGCGGGGGCACTGTGGGTATGTCTCTCGACCATTAAGGGGTGTGGACCCTTATATGGGAGGGAATACCGACCATGGTACCTAGGTGCGCGCTAGACATGCTTATGTGTTGCATTTAGGGTAGATAGACATTTTAGGTCATAACATTTCATCTCATCATCCATCATTCATCTTATTTGCAGTGGTTGAAGCACCGGTATGGGACGGTGTGATGTTTACTTATTTGCTCTGCTCAATTTTTATGTTATGCCTAACAAATGTTTAAAAACGGAATATACCTCTACCTATATGTATAAATATACTTTAGGGAATCAAGTTAATTCTTGTTTCCCCTTATGCCGATTCTTCTATTCTTGCTCAGTACCTTGTACTGACCCTTGCTATGTTTTCATGTATAGATATTCCCGGGGAGGACGCAGAGCCTGAGCACGATGTGGGGTTTGGGGATGAGTGATCTACCTAGGGATGCATTAGCATGTTGTGGACTTATGTGCTTGTCTTGAATATTATACTATGTACTGTCTTGTGTTTACTGGATATCTCTGACAGGTTGAGTTGAGACTGTTATGTCGACTGGTAAGTCGCATGAATAAGGCTTGTAAGCCGGACGTCTGTTATGATGTGAGGTTTCCTTTCTGGATTTGTATTATGATTCATTGGCTTCCTGTTTACTTGGCTACGTGTTATTGATCTTAAATTGATTGGCCAACAGTTTAAGAGAGGTAACACGGCAGTGACGTCACAGAAATTTGGTTTTAAATTTTTGGGGCGTTACAGGTTGGTATCAGAGCCATGTCTGCTCGTATGTGCTTAGAATTCTAACACAAGCATGTGGTGAGATGTGTGGGGGAAAGCATATAGTGTAGGAATTGCATCTAGCTCTGCTTATATTCTTGTTAATTGCATTGTTTTTGGTTATCTGCGTGCCCTATAGGGATGGATTGTGGTTTGTGAATCAAACCAGGATCAATCCTTGGGGATATTCCGGGAGATCTATACTTAATAATTGCTGTTCGGTAAAGAATTATTCTTGTTTACCGAGTGTCCCTGTTGTCTCTGAGTTCGGGGATGTATTTCCCGACTAAATTCTTGGTCTCCCATCTGCTCGGGAGATTGATTTTACTGTTGAGCTGATGCCTGATGCAGCTCATAGTTCTAAGGCTCCTTACCATATGACTCCTGTGAACTGAAGGAGTTGAAGGATCAATTGAATGAGCTTATCAGTAAGGGGTATATTTAGCCTAGTAGCTCGCCATAAGGAGCTCCTGCCGAGTTGAAGGAGTTGAAGGAACAGCTTAAGGATCTACTTGATAAAGGATACATTCAACCTAGCAGTTCGCCTTGGGGAGCACCGGTAATCTTTGTCAAAATGAAGGACGGAAGCTTACGGATGTGTATTGATTATCGGGGGCTCAATCAGATTACAGTCAAGAACCGTTACCCACTGCCGAGGATTGATGACCTATTTGACCAGCTGAAGGGTGCATCCACATTCTCTAAGATCGACTTGAGATCAGGATACCATCAGATTCGGGTGGCAGAGGGAGATCGTGAAAAGACAGCTTCCCGAACGCGGTATGGTCATTTCGAGTTCACAGTGATGCCGTTTGGGCTAACTAATGCCCCAGCAGTCTTTATGGACTTGATGCATCGCATCTTTCGACCTTGGTTAGACGTTTGTGTGGTCGTCTTTATTGATGACATTTTGGTATACTCTTCCAATGTAAAGACACACAAGGAACATCTCAGAACAGTGTTGCAGGTGCTTAGGGAGCACAAGTTATATGCCAAACTTTCGAAGTGTGAGTTTTGGTTGGATAAGGTGGCTTTCCTTGGGCATATTGTGTCAGGCGAAGGAATTTCAGTAGACCCGGCGAAGGTCGAAGCGGTGTTGGAGTGGAATCCTCCAACTAATGTCAGTGAGGTGCGTAGTTTCCTTGGATTGGTGGGATACTACAGGAGGTTCATTGAAGGGTTCGCTAGCATTGCTCGACCCTTGACTCAGTTGTTGAGGAAGGATGTATTATTTCATTAGAGTGAGGACTGTCAGCAGGCTTTTGATCTATTGAAGAAGAAGGTGACAGAGGCTCCGGCCTTAGTGTTACCTGATGAATCGGGGGAATATGAGGTAGACACAGATGCATATTATCGAGGACTTGGGTGTATGCTTATGCAGTATGGCAAGGTGATTGCGTATGCATCTAGACAATTAAAGCCTCACGAGCTGAATTACCCGACTCACGACCTGGAGATGGCAGCGGTCGTGCATGCATTAAAAATTTGGAGGCATTATCTTTACGGAGCCAAGTGTCAAATCTATTCGGATCATAAGAACCTTAAATGTCTCTACACTGCAGATAAGATGAGCGGTAGGCAAAGAAGGTGGTTAGAGTTTTTGCAGGACTACGACACGAGTATTCAGTACATAGAAGGGAAAGCCAACCGGGTGGCTGATGCACTAAGTAGGAAAGGACATGTACTGAACTCAATTACTCTCCCTTGGAAGTTAAGGCAAGAGTTGGACAAGGAAGGTGTTGTGGTTGTTCCTTACGACACGATAGCAAGGTTGAATGCTATGACGGTGGTGCCATCATTACTCGAGGAGCTCAGACTAAGTCAAGCTGTAAGTCAAGAGATGATGCATTTGAAAGCTCAGATTCGTAAGGGTAAAGCGGAAGGCTTTGTGATTGATAGCAAGAATATGATCAAGTTTGGGGACCGTTGGTGTGTGCCTCCAAAAGATCAGGCGCTGAAAGGAAAAATTATGGAGGAAGCACATTGCACACCTTACTCCGTACATCCGGGAGCAGTAAAGATGTACAAGGATTTGAGGCAAAACTATTGGTGGAAAGGCATGAAGAAGGAAGTGGCAGAATTTGTGTCTAGGTGTTCCACTTGCCAGAAGGTGAAAGCCGAGCACATGAGACCTTCAGGCTTATTACAACCTTTGGATGTTCCCACTTGGAAATGGGAGTCCATTGCTATGGACTTTGTCACCGGGCTACCCAGGACACGGAGCAGTTTTGATACTATTTGGGTAGTTGTGGACCGACTAACAAAGAGTGCTGTGTTTATACCAATGAGATTGAACTGGAGCATGCAACAGTTGACTGGCGCTTACATCCAACATGTGGTTAGACGTTTTGGTATTCCTCGAGAAATCATTTCCGACAGAGATTCCAGATTCCTGTGAAGGTTCTGGAATGAATTGCAGACAGCCTTTGGGACACAGATCAGTATGAGTACTGCGTGGCACCCTCAGACGGATGGATAGACCGAAAGGACCATTAGAACCTTGGAGGATATGTTGAGGGCGTGTGTGATGGATTTTCAAGGATCGTGGGAGAAACATCTACCTTTGGTGGAGTTCTCTTACAACAATAGCTATCACGCGAGTATTCGTATGGCGCCTTTCGAGGCCTTATACGGAAGAAAGTGCAGGACACCCTTGTGTTAGAGTGATCCTTCAGAGCAAGTGGTGATGGGTCCTGAACTCATTGAACAGACCACTGAAGTGGTAAGAGTGGTCAGAGACAGAATGAAGGAAGCTCAGGATCGTCAAAAGAGTTATGCCGATTTGTCCAGGAGAGACATTGAATTCGAGGTTGGAGATTGGGTACTTTTAAGAGTGTCACCCATGAGGGGCGTGAGACGATTTGGGAAGAAAGGGAAACTGAGTCCCAGATTTATAGGCCCCTATGAGATCACTAAGAAGATTGGGAAGGTCGCTTACCGGTTAGAATTGCCAACTGAGGTGGGAAAGGTGCACAACGTTTTCCACGTCTCTCAGTTGAGAAAGTTTATCTCAGATCCTAACAAGATTATACAACCGGAGGAGGAGGAGTTGGATGACAACCTAGAATACGAAGAATACCCAGTGGCGATTCTCGACACTAAAGAAAAGGTACTTCGCAAGAAGGCGATCAAAATGGTGAAAGTACTTTGGTCGAGACATGGCATAGAGGATGCCACTTGGGAGACAAAGGAAAGCATGACGAGGCGTTATCCTGAATTGGATTTGACTCCAATTCAGTGAAGTAATGACCTTAATCCATACTTTTTCATTCGAGGACGAATGATCCTAAGGGGGAGAGATTGTAACACCCCGATTTAATTAACTCATAATTAATTAATTTAATTATGGTTAATTAACAAAAGACTTAGTATGTGGATTATTTTGTAGGGAATGAAGATTTAAGTGGGGGGAATAAGTGAGTTCAACTCACAAGATAGTAAGAGTCAAGTGCTCAAATGGGTGCAATGTGGTCAAGACAAGTAGTGTAAACCTTTTAACCCACATTCCGACCCGACCCGGATCCATTTTTACTATTAAAAATCAGATTTGTTGGGTTAGAAACCCATTTCTTCTTCCTCCCCTTCCCATTCCCGTCACTCTCTCTTGGTGCAATTGGGGATCTTCAATCTCTTGAGGAATTGGAGATTTTAGGGCCAAATCAAGTGGGGGATTCATAGTATAACATGAGGTAAGTAATTTCCACTATCTAATTCATGTTTTGGTGAAATTTGAAGTGGATTTTGGAGGGTGTTATGTTGGTGACGGGATTGAAGAGTTTGGGTTGAAATTCTTGTAGATCGGCTTGGAATTTGTGTTAAATCCTTGCTTGGGAGTTGCAAATCAGTCTTGGGAGCTAAGGTTAGTACTTGAGACCATTTTGGTGTTGTTGATTTCAGTTTTTAAGCTTCAAATGGTTTCAAGATCAAGAAATCATGTTCTTGGATGAATTATGATGTTTGGAGCTTGATTCTTGCAATATAGGCTTGGAATTGTTGATTGGAAGCTTGCAGGTTGAGAAGAGGAGCTTGGAGACTCATCTACATATCAGGCAAGGGTAGAGATAGGCCTAAATGGGGGCATAATCGGTGGAATGGCCGGAAACCGCCATTTCCATCGTTTCTGGTGTGTCGGCGCGCACTTGGCGCGCCCTTAAGCCAAACAGCGCGCGGGCAGCGCGCGAAGACACGAACCACGACGGACCAGTGTTGGCGCGGGGTTGGCGCGGTTTTTGTGTAAAAAACCGCGCCGGGTGCGCGCCACCCCCCCTGCCCGCGCGATTCGTCCGCTCGTTTTTCCGATTCTTCGTCCTTCGTGTTTCCTTAGTTCTTCTTATGCTTCTAGCATGCCATAACCATCATTATGCTCACAATCTTTGAACTTAGTTGTGATTAGCGGTGATCTACTATGCCTTAGTTAAGATCGAGACTTGTTTCGCTTCTATGACGATATGTGTTGATGCCGATATGTGGGACTTGGCACACCCCGGAATATTTTAAAACTACTATTTTAAAGAGCCCGGATTATTCTTTTTAAAAACTATTAGTTTCAAGTATTATTATTTTTAAAGTTATCATTTATAAACTAGTAGTATATTTCAAAGAGCCCAGACTATTTTAAAGCTATCTATTTTAAAGAAAATACTTCACTCGAGATGAGTGATTGAGTTGAATCTGAATATCTGTGATGATATGTGAATATTTGTGATGATATATTGAGACTGAAAAGGATTTATATCCTAGTCTGATTTTGGCTGGAAAGGGCTCATGACCCTTAGCCTGACCCGCTTGCCGTAAGCCACGATTTCAGCTGTTAGTGTCCGCGGCGGGGGCACTGTGGGTATGTCTCTCGACCATTAAGGGGTGTGGACCCTTATATGGGAGGGAATACCGACCATGGTACCTAGGTGCGCGCTAGACATGCTTATGTGTTGCATTTAGGGTAGATAGACATTTTAGGTCATAACATTTCATCTTATCATCCATCATTCATCTTATTTGCAGTGGTTGAAGCACCGATATGGGACGGTGTGATGTTTACTTATTTGCTCTGCTCAATTTTTATGTTATGCCTAACAAATGTTTAAAAACGGAATATACCTCCACCTATATGTATAAATATACTTTAGGGAATCAAGTTAATTCTTGTTTCCCCTTATGCCGATTCTTCTATTCTTGCTCAGTACCTTGTACTGACCCTTGCTATGTTTTCATGTATAGATATTCCCGGGGAGGACGCAGAGCCTGAGCACGATGTGGGGTTTGGGGATGAGTGATCTACCTAGGGATGCATTAGCATGTTGTGGACTTATGTGCTTGTCTTGAATATTATACTATGTACTGTCTTGTGTTTACTGGATATCTCTGACAGGTTGAGTTGAGACTGTTATGTCGACTGGTAAGTCGCATGAATAAGGCTTGTAAGCCGGACGTCTGTTATGATGTGAGGTTTCCTTTCTGGATTTGTATTATGATTCATTGGCTTCCTGTTTACTTGGCTACGTATTATTGATCTTAAATTGATTGGCCAACAGTTTAAGAGAGGTAACACGGCAGTGACGTCACAGAAATTTGGTTTTAAATTTTTGGGGCGTTACAATTGTTGGAGAGAAGATGTCACCCCATTTTGGATTTTAGGGGACCATTGGAGATGGTCTACCAAGATTGAATAAGGTCGGCTCGTTCGGCTTTATTAATTTTGCCTTTTGGTATTCGCTTCTCTCTTGCGGATATAAAAATATGTTTATGTTCTCCACTCACTCTTCACTCTTCCCTTTTTCATACTAATATTCATTCAGAATATTTATTTTACGACAGGCAGAGGTGCAGTGGGCAATCCCATACCACATGATGATATGCATTCCTTGCTGTGATGGAAACAGCTTTTCTAATTTCCTTTCTTTGTTTCTCATTTTCTTTTCTTTTATCTTAACAAAATACTAGTACTACATAAATGTGATTACATTACATACTTTTTATAATGACTTAAATAATAAAGTCAAATATTACTCCACGAAGTTTGACTCGTTTTTCTTCTTGGATTGTCCTACGAAGTTTGGTCCCTTTTCATTTTTAGATAAATTAAATTAATAGTATAAGTATGATTAGACTATTAATTATTCACAAATACCATTAAAGTGGTTACTTTTACGATCCTATATAAATTTCAATGCATTTTTATTTACACACAATCCCCTTGCATTTTTTAAATTTTTAATATTTTAAAATTGGTACAAATAAAAATTGTATAAAATATATATTCTGAAACTACACGATTAGACGGTTATACCAATATCACATTTGAATATTTTTCTCTAATTATATTATTATGATAATAATAAGTTAAAGTTAAATAAAAACAGTATCAAAATTCATTAAAATCTTAAAACACAAATACCCACAGTACTTTAATTACTAAATCACAATACTAAATTATCGTGCGCAAAAGAGACGGGCGAAGCTTCACGTGATGGAGGGAGTATGAGTGGCAAAGGCGGATCGGAGGGGCGGAGCAAGCATCTTCTATGATGGTGAAATCGTACGGAAACACGCAACACATATTGCCTATTGGCACGTAATGTATTTTCTTTTTCTTTTTCTTTTTCTTTAAATAGAGTAATTCGCTCATCAAAAAACACATACGGGGCGTTTGGTTCGGGGTATCTGAGATTCCCACTGGGAATCTTGGATAGAGAATGAAATATGCCCATGTTTGGTTCGGGGCATGTTTCATGTGGGAATGTCACATTCCCACCGAGGTGGGAATGTTGGGTGTTTTAGGTGGGAATCACATTCCCACCTGGAGGGCAGGTAATCTTAGATTACCACCTCCACTTTACCTACTTTTATATTAATTTGACTTTTATACCCTCACTTTTTATACTTATTTTATTTTATAAATTTAAATATTTGTATTCTAAAATGATAAATATATGAAATTTAATTTTAAAAAATAAATTGAAAAATTTTGAAAATTATTTAAACATATTTTTTTAAATATATATATTCTCATATTTTAATATATATTTTTATATTTTCTTAAAATTTACTTTTCTTCTATATATAATATAAAAATATTAAGGATTTAGAGACATTAAATAAGTAATTATCATACAATAAATTACATATAAAGAATTTTCAATATTTTAAAAAATAAACCGGCTTAAATATTTCTATTGTGTAGCAAAATGACATAATTATAACATTCGTTCAATTGAAATTCAGAGACATTATGGTAAATTATTTAGAACTAGAAATCTGAGATTCTCAATCCAACCTAACGCAATAATCTTAAAACATCAAAAAATAAGATTCCCAGTAATCTCATATTCCCAGTAATCTTACATTCCCAGAAATCACATTCCCACTGGTAATCTAAGATCACTCCAACCAAACGCACCGATAGAGTTTAGGCCCTGTTCTCTTCGCCTGAAACAAGGTGTTCTGATCTGAATTTTATAAGATCTGGTCTGGTCTGATATGGTCTGATCAATTGGATCTAGTCTGGTCTGATCTGATCTGATCTGGTCTGATTTTAATAAGAATAAGTAATAAGTCCTGTAAATAAGTCCAGGAGAACAGACTCTAATTCCATTACTATTAAATACGCTAAGTTGATCTCTCGATCGATTTATCGATTTAATTTGTATATATATATATATATATATGTTCGATTTAATTTCATATATGACTGTACTTAATTATACAACCTCCGTTTCTTATTATATTATTTGACACAGACCCACCTTTCATGCAATCCTATACACATTTTTAATCCGTAATAACTCAAATTGCATACAAGAAAAAATTATGAAAATTTGATATTCTAAATCTATGCGATTAGACGAATCCAACGAGATCTCACTTATATTTTATCTTATATAAATGTATTAAAAAGTCGAATCAAAGTTACTCAATGAACAGTGACAAAACTCCCAACGTGTCAATAATTTAGGAACAGATGAAGTATAACATATTGGAATACGAGTACTTCGTCGCTACAAATTTATATATCTATCTATGTGTATATATATACAATATTTTAAGTATATAATTCATTTTTTCTTTTAAAAATTACTTTGTTTAATTATAGATTTTATTATGCATGTAAACAAAACATGTGAATGTCTAGTGTTCAACATCCATGTTCATGCCTTGATCATAAGGTTAGACATGTGAAAGTCTTGAAATGTATATGCCTTGATTATGAGGTTAGTAAATAGTGAGAGGATAAAAAAGTTTATAAATAGCCTATGTAATGTATTGAGAAGTTAAGTTAGAAAAAATTTTATGCAAGCTTAATACTTGTTTCATTTCATAGCCATAATTATTACACTTTATCCATTTTATTATCTCACCTTTAAACTTCCTTTCTTTCACCATTTAATCCCAATTTCCATTACAATACTTCCACTATAAACACAAGCTAATAAGCCATATACCATTTTATTGTACACATACATAAATAAAGATAGTTATTTCTATAACACGTTATCAGCACGAGGAGACTCTGTCCAGATTATCATTTGAGGTATAATATCTTATTTCTAAACTTTCAATAAGATTATGGCTAATCTTGCAAAGCAGGAATTTGCTCCCTTAACCGTTGAAGGAAGCAATTATATGTCCTGGGCCCGAGATGTAAAAATGCATCTTACTTCAATGGGTCTGGAAGATACTATTGCTGAAGGCAAAAATCCCAGCCATCAAAATCAGGCAAAAGCCATGATTTTCTTGTGCCATCATATCGAAGAGGCACTTAAAATGGAGTACGTGACTGTGGAATCCCCACTGGCATTGTGGGAAAAGCTGAAAGAAAGATATGATAATCTTAAAAAGACGGTGCTTCCAAAAGCCCTTGATGACTGGACAAACCTGAGACTTCAGGACTTCAAAACAGTCCGGGAATATAATTCCGCTGTGTTCAAAATTACGGCCCAATTGCAATTATGTGGGCAAAAGATATCTGAAGCAGAAATGCTTGAAAAAACGTATTCTACGTTTCATGCTAAAAACACAGTATTGAGTGAGACATACCGTCAAAAAGGTTTTCAGAGATATTCTGATCTTATCACCTGCTTATTATTGGCTGAACAAAACAGCCTATTGTTGTTGAGAAATCATGAATCTAGGCCCGCAGGTGCAAAACCGTTCCCTGAGGTGAACGCGGCTCAATCATCGAAATATGTGCGTGATCGTGGGCACTTTAAAAATCAAAATGATGATCGTGGCCAAAATCGGTATCACAATCGAGGCAGAGGTGAATCATCTCGTCAAAATAATTATCGAAATAAGCCTCGATTTGAGCAAAATCGCAGATATGATACCAGAAGGCCTTACAAATCACAACAAATAAATTATGCAAGAAAGCATAAACAAAATGATGAAATTTGTGATCGTTGTGGAATTAAAGGCCATATGGCTCAAACATGCCACACAGCTAAACACTTAGCTGAACTGTATCAGGCCTCGAAACGAAAAGAAAGATCAGGTGTTGAAGCACACCATAATGCCCACGATGATACTTATGATGATATATTAAATGATAATATCACGCACCTGGAAGCTGATGATTTTATTGAGCCAGATACTGTTACTAAATAATATATAGCCATATATATATTTTACTTGTCTTTTATAATTCATGTTTAATATAAATAATGATATCTTGTACTTCCCTTTTATTATCCATGTATAATATAAATATGCTTTTGCATTAATAATATTTATATTGCTGATGTTTAATAACATTCTTATATTCTTGTAAAGAAATGGATGCTGGAAATTCAAAAGTCGGAGATGATATCTGCCTCATTGACAGTGCAACAACGCATAGCATTTTGAAAAGCAAAAGCTATTTCTCCAATTTAAAATTGGAAAAGACCGCAGTGAAAACTATAAGCGGTAATGCAAAATGCATTGAAGGCTCCGGTAGAGCTGTTATATTTCTCCCTGAAGGGACAAAAATGGCAATTGAAAATGCCTTGTTCTCACGCAAAGCTCGAAGAAATTTACTGAGCTTCAATGATATTCGAAAAAATGGATATCACATTGAAACTTCAAAAGAGGCAGATCACGAGTATCTTTTGATAACTCGAATTGAAAATGGCAAAAAAATTGTGAATGAAAAATTGCCATGTTACTCCTCTGGCTTATACTATACAAAAATATGTGCCGCAGAAATACATAACCTAGTAGGCTTGAAAGCTACTAGTGAATTTATTACCTGGCACGATAGACTTGGGCATCCTGGCAGTGTAATGCTGAGGCGAATTATTGAAAATTCAAATGGCCATACATTGAAAAGGCAAATGATATTGAACCCAAATGAGTTCAATTGTGCAGCCTGTTCACAAGGGAAATTGATAACCATACCATCTCCAGTAAAAGTGGGAATTGAATCCCCTACATTCCTAGAAAGAATTCAAGGCGATATATGTGGACCTATTGATCCACCGTGTGGACCTTTCAAGTACCTTATGGTATTAATTGATGCGTCATCACGCTGGTCACACGTTTGTTTATTATCAACTCGCAATTTGGCATTCGCAAGATTACTTGCACAAATTATAAAATTGCGAGCACAGTTTCCAGATCATCCGATAAAGAAAATACGCCTTGATAATGCTGGAGAATATACATCACATGCATTTGATGATTTCTGCATGTCGATTGGAATTACTGTTGAACATCCTGTGCCTCATGTGCACACGCAAAATGGTCTGGCAGAATCATTTATTAAGCGATTGCAATTAATTGCAAGACCCTTGTTAATGAAATCAAAACTCCCTGTTTCTGCTTGGGGACATGCTATATTGCATGCAGCCGCACTTGTGAAAATAAGGCCGACAAGCTATCATAGCTACTCCCCTACACAAATTGTGTTTGGAAAGGAGCCCAATATATCCCACTTGCGAATTTTTGGGTGTGCGGTTTATGTACCGATTGCGCCACCACAACGCACAAAAATGGGACCTCAAAGAAGGTTGGGCATATATGTCGGGTATGAATCACCCTCGATTATTAAATATCTTGAGCCAAAAACGGGTGATTTATTTACTGCAAGATTTGCAGACTGTCATTTTGATGAAACTCAATTCCCGACATTAGGAGGAGGAAATGATCAACTAAAAAAGGAAATATCTTGGCAAAGTCCATTTGATTTCCTTGATCCTCGTACAAGGCAATGCGAACTTGAAGTTCAAAGAATTGTGCATTTGCAGGGAATTGCAAATCAATTACCCGATGCTTTTAATGATGCTGCTAAAGTCACAAAATCATATATAAATGATGCAGCAAATGCACCAGCCAATATAAATGTCCCAGAAGGGCAAATTTCAAGTGCGAATGAACCTACTGCACGCCTGAAGCGTGGTAGGCCTTTGGGTTCCAAGGATAAAAATCCACGAAAGAAGAAAATTATCCATATGGGTGATAAATCAATCACAGATGATACTCCCGAAGGAGAAATTGATTCAACCCCCGAAAAGGTTGAACCTGAAAATATTCACCCAGAAGAAAATGAAGTTATTGAAACTTCTTTCAATTATATCAATACTGGGAAATGTTGGAACCGAAAAGAAACAAACGTTGATAATGCCTTTGCATACAACGTTGCACTCGATGTAATGGAAAATAACGAGGATCCTGAACCAAGATCGGTTGAAGAATGTCGGAAAAGAAATGATTGGCCAAAATGGAAAGATGCGATTCAGTCTGAACTAGATTCACTGAATAAACGAAAAGTATTCGGCCCTATTGTCCAAACACCAAAAAATGTGAAGCCTGTTGGCTACAGATGGGTGTTTGTGAGAAAAAGAAATGAAAATAATGAAATTGCCAAATATAAGGCAAGGCTTGTAGCCCAAGGTTTTTCACAACGACCGGGAATTGATTTTGAGGAAACATATTCCCCAGTTATGGATGGAATAACATTCAGGTATCTAATGAGTCTAGCAGTACGAGAAAATCCCGAAATGAGGCTGATGGATGTTGTTACTGCATATTTATATGGCTCATTGGAAAATGATATTTATATGAAAATACCTGAAGGGTTTAAATTACCTGAGTCTTGCAACTCAAAACCCAGAGAAAATTATTCCATCAAATTGCAAAAATCGTTGTATGGGCTCAAGCAATCTGGCCGAATGTGGTACAACCGCCTCAGTGAAAGTTTGATAAAGGAATGCTATACAAATGACCCAATCAGCCCTTGTGTATTTATAAAGAAAAATGGGTCAGAATTTGTGATCGTCGCAGTCTATGTTGACGATTTAAATCTAATTGGAACTCCTGAAGAGTTGAAAAAGGCGGTCGAATATCTGAAAAAGGAGTTTGAAATCAAAGATTTCGGGAAAACGAAATTTTGCCTTGGCCTACAAATTGAGCATTTGGAAATGGGCATATTTGTTCATCAATCAGCTTATACCCAAAAGGTATTAAAGCAATTTCGAATGGATTATGCTCATCCGCTAAGTAATCCAATGGTCGTTCGGGCACTTGATCCTGCAAAGGATCCATTTAGGCCAAAAGAAGATAATGAAGAGCAACTTGGCCCAGAAATCCCATATTTAAGCGCAATTGGTGCGTTAATGTATCTTGCAAACAGCACGCGACCTGATATCGCGTTTGCAGTCAATCTACTCGCAAGATTCAGCTCTTGCCCTACTCAACGACATTGGAAAGGCATAAAGCATGTTTTTCGCTATCTCCAAGGAACAATTGATCTTGGGTTATTTTACCCAAAAGACTCTCGACATGAGTTAATTGGCTATGCCGATGCAGGTTATTTATCAGACCCACACAAAGCCAAATCTCAAACAGGCTATATCTTCACGTGTGGTGGAACTGCTATCTCTTGGAGGTCAATGAAGCAGACTCTAACTGCTACTTCTTCTAATCATGCCGAAATATTAGCAATCCATGAAGCAAGTCGAGAATGTGTTTGGTTGAGGTCAATGACTCAACATATATTGAAGAGTTGTGGTTTAATCATTGAACCACAAATGCCCCCAACAATTTTATTTGAAGATAATTCGGCTTGTGTAGCCCAGTTGAAAGGGGGTTATATCAAAGGAGATAGAACGAAGCATATTTCACCAAAATTCTTCTACACTCATGATCTTCAAAAGAATGGTGAAGTCGATGTGCAACAAATTCGATCAGAAAATAATTTAGCGGATCTATTTACCAAGGCATTGCCGACTGCAACATTCGAGAAGCTCGTGAAGAAAATTGGAATGCGGCGGCTTCGAGATTTAAAATGATGTCCAAATCAGGGGGAGCATCTGATACAAGAATACTGTACTCTTTTTCCTTCACTTGGATTTTTTCCCACTGGGTTTTTTCCAAGTAAGGTTTTAACGAGGCATATTCTTCGTATTGACGACATTCAAGGGGGAGTATTATGCATGTAAACAAAACATGTGAATGTCTAGTATTCAACATCCATGTTCATGCCTTGATCATAAGGTTAGACATGTGAAAGTCTTGAAATGTATATGCCTTGATTATGAGGTTAGTAAATAGTGAGAGGATAAAAAAGTTTATAAATAGCCTATGTAATGTATTGAGAAGTTAAGTTAGAAAAAATTGTATGCAAGCTTAATACTTGTTTCATTTCATAGCCATAATTATTACACTTTATCCATTTTATTATCTCACCTTTAAACTTCCTTTCTTTCACCATTTAATCCCAATTTCCATTACAATACTTCCACTATAAACACAAGCTAATAAGCCATATACCATTTTATTGTACACATACATAAATAAAGATAGTTATTTCTATAACAGATTTTAGTTTTATAAATATGTATATAAATACATATTTTTCTTTTATTATTATTATTATTATTATTATTATTATTATTATTATTATTATTATTATTATTATTTAAACCCAAGGAAGTTGTTTTCGAGGCATGTAAGTTTAGTTCGGTAGATCGGGGCCTTTTGTCGCTTGCCAGGAAAAGTGTCGAGTGAGATTTGAACTTCCAACTATTAAATAGAAGTGGAGGATTTCAACACTACACTATAAGAATTTTCTATTTTAGCGACCGAAAAGAATTGGTAAAATTCAGTCGCTAAAGAGGTTAGCGACCGAATTTGCGACCGAAATCCGTTAGTTACCACAATTTTAGCTACCGATTTCAGATTTTTTCTTGTAGTCCTAGACCAAATTCTTATCGTCTATATTAAAGGGGATGGATAGAAGGTTGTGAATATTTACAACCCAACCATAATTAAGGTTAAAAGCCCGGGAACTTTTTAAAAATGTTTGAAGTTGTCTGATTCAACGCTCCATTCAAGTCTAAGAGAAAACTGTTTCCAATTATTATTTGTCATGCTGTGTCAATAAACAAATTAAAGCCCAAGTCAATCTCTTTGGTGATTGTTTCATCATTCAAGGACCATGTCTTCAACTAAAAACTATTTAAATTTAACTCCTTCAACATTAATTTCAAACTTCAAGCTCTAGATTATAGAAATTTCAAATTTTAATTATTTTCTCAAACATAGCCTAATGAACAAACTACCTGATATAAAGTAATTGTCCTATGAAAAGGAATTGAAGATTTATATTAATATGAACTCTAATCTTATTTTCTTCTATTCAACTTTTAAATTTGACTAACTTAATGACAACGGTATATATATGTATATTAACATGAATTCTACAATTTATTAATTTGATTTTTTAAAAAAATATTTTATTGCACTTGCTATAAAGAAATAGAATGCAATATTATTTTTCATACCATTCTTATGCTAGTTTTTCGATTTATAGATGTTCTGATAATGTCATTGAACAAATTTATTCTTCTTATTAATTAAATATTTCAATAACTAAATTATATATATGATTTTCAATAAAATATAATTTAATTCTTACTACCATTCTTATGTTAGTTCTTTGGTTTATAGATATTTTGACAATAACTAAAATTACATGAGTTTCAATAAAAATGTAATTCTTCTTCCCGCGCATTGCATGAGTGGGTGTACTAATATATTGTATAGCTATATGGTGCTATGTACAGCTTTTACAAGTCTTAGGGTTTTATTCAAAGAAAATTAAAATGAATCTAATAATGGGCTTGAGTGGAGTCAAACAAATTAAATTATAAGTAGCAGATTCGACTAGTATATTTTATTAGAGGTGTTTAGTCGCTTAATATATAACAATTAACAGATATCATATTTTATACTATCTCAGTTTTCATGGAAGCGAAACGTTTGGTTTTTATACTATTCATTATTCAATTTTGATTCACGTTTATATAATAGTTATAGACGAAAAAATATAATCAAGTGAGATCTTGTTAGAATACTCTTGTAGTTTTAGAATATCAAATATTTTATAATTTTTTTTGTACACAACACAAGTTATTCATTGTTAAAAATGTGCATTGGATTGGATGTGCATAGTAAATGTTGCAGATTCATGAAAACAGAGAAAGTATGTGAAATAAGATAAAAGTAGCAATTTTGATAATATGCTGCAGGCCAATAATTCACTTCAATAGTGAATTAAAATTGAATTTGAGTACATTTGCACTCGTTCTATAGTCACTAAAAACTCTAAAAAAAAAAGCATATATACAAAAGGTGAAAAACATGTTTACCAAAAAAAAAAAAAAAGGTGAAAAACAAAAGCTGTAAAATGAAGTGATGTTAATATTATTATTCCAATTAGTGCTCGTCTCTCTCTTTTCTCTCTCTCTCTCTTTGAGACACACAACTTATATATCTATTGATTTGGTTTGCAACCTATAAATAGTCCCCGAATGCATGCACAAGCACAACTTATATTCATCAGCAACAAATCTCCATTGTTAAAAAATATAAGCAATAGGAATAGTTGAGAAGTGAAAAAAATTTCAAAAAAGGGAAAGGGTAGGGTTTTTAGTAAAGGTAATAAGGATAATGCGTCGGGATAGATCAGGAGACCCATTGGAGGTGGCTCGTGTGGTTGGGGATGTGTTGGATCCCTTCACTCGAACCATTGGACTCCGAGTGGTTTATGGGTCCAGAGAAGTGACCAACGGTGCTGATTTCAGGCCCTCCGAGGTTGCCACCCAACCACGCATCGATGTTGGAGGGGATGATCTTCGCACCTTCTACACTCTCGTATATATGCTCCATCATTATCTTTTTCATTGATCTGTCAACGACTATATTATATTGTCATGCATGATCTATAAATTAAATGTATATTTTCTCTGGCCTGCTGCAGGTTATGGTGGATCCTGATGCTCCTAGCCCAAGTGACCCTAATCTTAGGGAGTACTTGCACTGGTATAAATATATATAATTTAGAAGTATATGTATAAGTCTAAAAGATGGTTTCAAGATTCAAGTCATGTTTGTGTGTTGATTCTTCTGCCCTTCCCTATGAATTTCGATCCTTAATAACTATTTATACATCGATCTACACTTTTTTGTAATAACTATTGTAAGTCTGTAACGTTCTTTACTTATGTTTAAAAAAAAAAAATATTAAACGCATCATGCACACAATATTTGTGAAAACTTAGGCCCCTGTTATCATATATAGCATCTTATAATTATAAGCCTCTTATTAATTACTGTTCATTTGCCTATAATAAAAATATTTATAAGATATTGTGACATTTGGGTACGTAATTAAACTGTTGGCAACAACATTAAAAAAAACGTACGACCTGGAAATTGTTGTGCCATGAGCCATCGTCCATGCATAAAATTAAGTTACTTTGCAAGGAAACGTGATTATATGCGATTACAATAATTTGTTTTTACATTTGTTGTGCTCTTAATTATTATTATTATTATTATTATTATTATTATTATTATTATTGTACTGATTGCATTATTGCAGGTTGGTAACTGATATTCCTGGGACGACCGGAGCAACTTTTGGTACACAATCTTTCCCCACCTATAATATAGTAGTAAAAAATACTTTTATATAAGTATGCAAAAGACAACTACTTTTATTTCCACTGAGGAATTATTCCAATGTCCAGCAGGTATAGCACTTTTGATCAGTTTCCAATCAAGCTACTGAAACCAT